>CM069865.1:74047459-74494959 GCA_036172795.1 Pelodytes ibericus | reverse complement strand
ATTTCTGTCCTTACAAACACTTCGGCTTTTTACATTCTCAGTGCTATTATAAGACAGATTAACGTGTTTCGCAGACCTGTTGTCAAATTAAGCACCTCTTCGTCATCAAGCCACTTCACAGGAGGAGTATAATTACAGGTCCATTGCTTTCCACCGGCTCCATAAGCATCATCTGCAGGGATCGCTTACATTTAAATGGTGTTCCTTATTAAAATGCAGCCAGTGCTGGAGAGATTGCACACGACCTCCAAAAGGACCACACACTATCATGGGGTACGGTATCTCTCACAGGTCCACAGTAAATTGGCAAATAAACATCAAGGACTGAAACGAGAAGGAAGCAATCTTGACTTTTCACTTAAGGGTTAAGTCAATATGCACCAATAGGGTGCCTTCAAATTGCAGACGCATTTGGATCATTAGGTTGCATATTGGTAGCTAAATGTGGAGCTACCTGGTTAGCCCCTATGTACACAATTCATAAATCGTAGCCGATACCACACTGATACCTGTCGAAACTGAATGTAGCCAAAACAGGACCGGCATGCACCGAATCTAAGTGGTAGCCTGTTTTTTTTTGCATGGCCATAGTGCCATAAATGGCCAAATAGCTTTAGATAACAATTGTAATGCTGGATATATGTATCAGCAATGATATTAGGGCATATTCTAGTGTACTGAAATCAGCATAATTGAAACGGGGTGAATTCCACCCATGTTACCCAAATTCTAAGCATATTCGGGAGTGATCGGCGCATATTGTGCAGCCGAAAATATATTGTTTTCAAGGTGGAAATATCCCGATAGGAATGCCTCTGATGCTTCCGTGTTTCGAACGGTCCAAAGAGTAGATTCGGACCGGAATTTAGGCAGATTGAGTAGACGCATTTTGGAGAATGTGTTAGATTTGGCTAGAGTACCCGACCCGAATCTGTTTCGGGACAAATCAGTATCTACTGAGTAAACCCTCTAGTTTTCATTGCTCGATGCTCCCATTTGCTTTCCATTCTGCTAACACGATGTTAAGATCATTCTCAACATTCACAGTCAAAACAATGTTTAGGTGATAGAGTCCCTTTAAGGAGTAGTCAATCTTTAACTAATAAGAGATTGTCGATTTTACCAAGAAATTTTAGTAAAAACAAAATCAGCTTACTTTATACAGCACCTGTATTGATAACACGAAAGAAGTAAATTATGTAGGGTCTAGGACACTTGTTCGCCGCATCTTCATCGCTGACAGTTCAGCGCGGCAGTTAGAACGCTGAATTGTCAGCAATGAAGAATAACGCGGCCGTTTGATCGCGGACGCGGCTATGTAAGAGCTGACAGTTCAGCGCTGAACTGTCAGCTCTTACAAATGTAAAAGTAAAACGAAAATAGCCCCCCCCTAATAAATGATTCCCAAACCCCAATACTAAAAACAACCCCAACACTAAAATTAACCCCAATACTAAAATTAACCCCCGAACCCTAATACTAACCCCCTAAACCCTAATACTAACCCCCGACCCCTAATACTAACCCCCTAAACCCTAATACTAACCTCCGACCCCTAATAGTAACCCCCTAAACAATAATACTAACCCCCGACCGCTAATACTAACCCCTTAAACCCTAATACAAAAGTTAACACCCTAAACCCTAATACTAACCCCCGACCCCTAATACTAACCTCCTAAACCCTAATACGAAAGTTAACCCCCATAACCCTAATACTAACCCCCGACCCCTAATACTAACCCCCTAAACCCTAATACTAAAATTAACCCCTAAACCCTAATTCTAAACCCCTAAACCCTAATTCTAACCACCCTTAAATAATTCTAAACTCCTAAACCCTAATTCTAACCACTCTTAAACTAAAATAGGTAAAATACTTACCTTTAGCGATTAAATGTCCCGCGATGAAATCTCCAGCGACGATCTGTGTTGTGCTGCAGAGTCGGCGGTGAAGCGGCTGCGCGGAAGCAGCCGCGATGAAGAGTCCCATCCCCAATTATGTATTCTCTGGAACCCTGTATCTAGTTCACTTTAAAAAATATCTATTTATATGTATGTATATATGTTTTGTATATCTACACCAAAGTGTGTTTAGACATGCCTCCCAACATTTCAAATGGTGAAAGAGGGAAAGCTTTTATTTTTGTGGGAGTGGCTGAAGATTCAGCTATGGGCAGGGCATTACTGGAACTTTTTCAGTGACTTCATGGACTTCAAGGACATTTCGGACAAGAATTAAAGTATTTTATTTACACAAATGAATATAAAAACACATTTACTGCTGTTAAATACAAACCTCATA
Organism: Pelodytes ibericus; assembly: GCA_036172795.1. Classification (NCBI taxonomy): domain Eukaryota; kingdom Metazoa; phylum Chordata; class Amphibia; order Anura; family Pelodytidae; genus Pelodytes; species Pelodytes ibericus. Next base: position 74,492,654 of record CM069865.1, on the reverse strand, counting down.
CAAACCCCAAATTCTGCTCTCCCAGAAAAAAGGGACAATAAAGGAGGAAAGAGGGACTGTCCCTCCTAAATGGGGAATCTTGGAAGTTATGGTTTAGACGACGTTCATCCCTTTAATTTGCTGAAATTTAAATATAATATACGTTAGCATATTTACAATAGATAACAGCACAATACCCACCAGTAGAGCTGCTTTCGTTTTTTATTTAGATCCGATGTACAGAGCAACAAACTTTTTATTTTGAAGCATATACTGTCAAGCAATAGAAATATACAAATCACATGGATCTTCGATAATATACTGCTCATTTGCTGCCCGTTCTTTTTCCAATACAATCAAATGTCCCTGGTTATTAATATCCCTGGAAAAGAAGAGACTAAATCAGTTTAGATTTCAGCTCCATAAGATGAATACAAAGTCAGAGTATACAGTGTCCATGCAAAAAAGTTGAGTATACATTGTGTTACTAGACAATCGCTTACAACAAGCCCCACCAGGGATGTGGGACAGGGGCGGATCCAGAGTCTGATCTCGGGAGGGGCACATGTCCGTCTGTCTTTTCCTCTCTCCCTTGTCCGTCTGTCTTATCCTCTCTCCCATGTCTGTCTGTCTTATCCTCTCTCCCATGTCCGTCTGTCTTTTCCTCTCTCTTATGTCCTTCTGTCACGCTCCTCTCCCTTCCCATGTCTGTCGCACTCCTCTCACTCCCCGTGTCCCTCTTCCTTCCATGCCCGTTTCTCTCCTCTTCCTTCCCATGTCCGTCTATGTATCCTCTTCTTTCCCATGTCCATCTGTCTCTTCTCTCATTTCCCATCTCTCTGTCTCTCCCTCCTCTACCATCCCATTTATGTCTCTCTCTTCTCCCTTCCTATTTATGTCTCTCTCCTCTCCCTTCCCATGTCTGTTTGTCTCCTCTCCCCTTCCCATATCTGTCTGTCTCTCCTCTGCCATCCCATATTTGTCTGTCTCTCCTCTGCGAACCCATGTCTGTCTGTCTCTCCTCTACCATCCCATTTATGTCTCTCTCTTCTCCCTTCCCATGTATGGCTCTCTCCAATTTGCCCAATAATATGCCAGTGTTAGTTGCCATTTAATATGCCCCAGGCAATTTGCCCAATAATATGCCAGTGTTAGTTGCCATTTAATATGCCCCAGCCAATTTGCCCAATAATATTCCAGTGTTATTTGCCATTTAATATGCCCCTACCAATTTTCCCAATAATATGCCAGTGTTATTTGCCATTTAAGATGCCCCTGCCAATTTGCTCAATAATATGCCTGTGTTACTTGCCATTTAATATGCCCCAACCAATTTGTCCAATAATATTCCAGTGTTATTTGCCATTTAATATGCCCCTGACAATTGTCCCAATATGCCAATGTTATTTGCCATTTAATATGCCCCTGCCAATTTTCCCAGTAATATGCCAGTGTTATTTGCCATTTAATATGCCCCTGCCAATTTGCCCAGTAATATGCCAGTGTTATTTGCCATTTTATATGCCCCAGCCAATTTGCCCAGTAATATGCCAGTTATTTGCCATTTAATATCCCCTGCCAATTCGCCCAGTAATATGCCAGTTATTTGCCATTTTATATGCCCCTGCCAATTTGCCCAGTAATATGCCAGTTATTTGCCATTTTATATGCCCCAGCCAATTTGCCCAGTAATATGCCAGTTATTTGCCATTTAATATCCCCTGCCAATTTGCCCAGTAATATGCCAGTTATTTGCCATTTAATATCCCCAGCCAATTTGCCCAGTAATATGCCAGTTATTTGCCATTTAATATCCCCAGCCAATTTGCCCAGTAATATGCCAGTTATTTGCCATTTAATATCCCCAGCCAATTTGCCCAGTAATATGCCAGTTATTTGCCATTTAATATCCCCTGCCTCTTTCCCCAGTACATTCCCCCCATCTCCCCAGCACTTACCTTATCCCCTGGTGGCTAGCGGCAGGCAGCATGGTCTTCTCCATGCTGCCTGTTCGTCTCACAGATGGTTGTGCCGACAGGTCACGTGACCCGGCGCGCGTATGACGTCAGCGCGCCGGTCACGTGACCTGTCGGCACTTCCGTGTCGGCCCACTGCACGGGGAGCCGAACAGCCAGCACGGAGGTTTCTCTGTGCTGCCTGTTCGGCTCTCCGTGCAGCCTGCCGGCAGGCAGAGAGGGTGAGGAGGATCTTACGATCCCTTCTCACCTCAGTCTCTGCCTGCAAGCGCGTTTTTTTTTTTTTTTGTGTCTTTTTTTTTCTTTTCTCTCTTCTCGGGGGGGGCAATTGCCCCGTTGCCCCCCCTGGATCCGCCACTGATGTGGGACACTGTGGAGGTGTGGCTTGAGTGTTAGACCATGTGCATGCTATGCGTGTGTATTGTATGAATGCTTGTTCCTCAACTTTACACATGCCCAATGCTTATCCTCTTACTTTTAGTTTGAATAAGATGCACATTTCTAAGTGTACTACTGTACACTTTAGAATTTTCAGAACAAGTCTAGGGGCGGAGCCTGCTTAGTGTCTTGCATACTTAGCTAAGCAAAAATTCGACATGACTGAGCATGCAAAACAAAGAAATGCTTCATGCAAAAATGCTCCATTCCCATGCATAAAAGTATTATGAAATGGTCCTTTAAGACACCCAAATATCACTGCACTAGATCGGCATTCGTCAAATGTACAATATCATTGGCAAAATCTGTTTATTATTATTGCATCTGTCCATTAACAGCCCTGAGAAATGCACCTCCTGAAATACCCGCATGGATCAAATCTTTGTAAATGGCATTTGTATTCGCCACTAGGGACTGACAACGACCGTCGGTTTAAGGCAGGCCTTTCGGTGCTGCTCGAATTTCCGAATTCCTCGCATATTCCCAAAGAAATAGTTATGGAAATGAAGCAGTTGCTTCCCAGTGCCCTGACAGATTAATTGCAGTGTACATAATCCAGCTGCCTCTGCTGTCAGTCCATTAAAAACAGGAATCTCAGTAGGCCAAAAAGGCCAAATATTATGCAAAAAGAATTGAAACTATTAAATCCTGCTTTTACATTTAATCAATACCTGCAGGCTGCTTCCCTGGAACTGGCGTCACGAATGATGTCACTGGGACAGAGCGCCTTTGTGTAGAAGAGATGCATGCTCGGTAGGCAATAAATGAAGGTGGTTTGCTATTTGCAGGGCCTGCTTATTTCATGGTATAGTATGTTTATAACCAACTAGCTGCCCTTGTAGCAGAGGTGGCCCTCAACAGCTTCCGTGCAGCCATAGGCTCTCTTTTGTTGCTGCAAGAAACAGGGCTTGCCACCCTTTCTTCAAAAGACTACTTGCCATGTTATCACCTCCTTAGACTTAACATTGGCCTGTAGACAACTTTATACCGACCTGTCAGTTAAATACTGGCCAGGTGGGGCAACCCTACATGAAATGAATGATATGCGACCCACTATCCACATTTCTGTATGGTACGCGGCCCTCCACAATATATAGTATATATGTCTACGGATTACAAATTAGGTGTCTTCAATCCAAGATAGCAGTTGCTCTTTGAGCTCTAGGGCTCCCTCTTCAGGTTGGTTTTATAATTTATTTTATCAAGCAGACACAGAGGTAAGCTCAGCCAACTACTGTGACATGTACTTAAAACCCAGTAGACCTGTATCCCTGGTTAAAGCTCTTCAATTCACCCAAAACACTATTTGCCAAGAACATTATTCAACAGGAAATATACAGTTAATGTTTATTGAAATTATTTTACCAGCTGTCAAATGAATTTAAAAATGTTTGCACAATGTATAGAGACAACATTATAAGTATTTCATGTAAATGATACACTTCAAGTAAACCTTAAAAAACGTGCTGACATTATGCATTCCCCACCCTCTGTAACATACATTATACACCATTCTGTATTTGAAAGGAAAATTGAAAACACATAGGCAGGGGTATTTATAAAAACTCTGAAACCAACACTAACTACTGGTGGTGCAGTATTGGTGACCTACAGAGATTTCCGCAGTGATTTCTAGAATCACTAACCAAAAGATTTTTTTTTTTTTATCTCCGACACTAACTCGTTCTACAGGTTGTGCAGTAATGGGACCTAAAGAGATTTCCGCACTAGAATTCTAGAATTCACAGTCTCTTAATTATGGAACACAATCCCCACAGACATTTGATACAACCCTATAACAAGTATTATCCTTTTGTAAAAATGTAACCCTTTCAACCAAATATATATATATATTTACATTTTCATTCTGCGGGAGTCTAGACAATGAGTTGTATTAAGACATATTTTATCTTGTTCTTTCCATTTTTATTACTATGTTTTTTTTTTTACTGGTAAAATAATGAAAACACTTGGGCCCAATTTTAGTCTCCTTTATAATAAGTAACATTCTAGAATGGCATTACAGTGTACATTATACTTATTTAATATAGTGTAAAATGTTATGCTATTTTATAGGATTCTGCCAATTCTTCACGCTCTGGAAATGTATTTCCAAAATCGTGCATGTTTGTCTCAAGCCAGATGTATAGCAGTTTGTGCAGGCTTACAAATCCTCACCATGAGATTACAGCATTGGTTTTAGCAATGTTCATTAGCGAAGACAGTGACAAACTGTTAATTGGCAACGATTAACGTATTACATATGTGATCTGATAAATTGTCAAACCGTATTAAAAAGACACTACCATGATTTTACTTTACCCCCGTGTACCATAAAAAACCTTCTAAGTTGTCGGGAAACAAAATCAAGGTACTAAAATATTGTTCAAAATATATTTTACACTAATGTAGCTTTTTACTTAATAGAAAATAGGATATTTTTTCATGATATTTTTCCCTTTAATGTTGTAAGTGCCAAACACAATTGTCTGGTTGATGCAGTAATATTGTTTTTTTTTTTATTACCATTAATAAATAGTATTATTATATTATATTATAAGAAAGAACACTCATTTGCATAGTTATAATTAAACAATAAAAACGTAGCAGTGCATTTTTAACTTTTGCTTCCATTTGAAACAGCAAAATTGTATATTTCTAAACAAAAACCTTAGAGCCACATTAAGAATCCAGAAGGTGTGTATAACTATATTGTAGTTAGGCATAAGGGAAGGGCTGGCAACTGTTGGCTTTGGGGTGGTGCTGGAGGGGGAGAATAACTTAGATGACCTTGATCAGCCCCCCTGATATCATCACAGAGAGACACATATACATGCAAGACAGATTTGCTGACAGATAAGGTATAGAGATTGATAGGAAAGACAATTAGATCAAAAGTGTTACCGACTGGGGAATTTAAAATTGAAAAATTGTGCAAACTCAGTACATTCCTCCGGGAGGAAATTGTCTTCCTGCCCCTCTCGTCATCCCTCACCTGTTAGGCAGGGTCTGTCTTTTATACACCAAGGGCCAACTCAGAGTCACGTGCCTGGTGTCACTCATTGGCTACAAGTGGTTAGAGACTTCATTCAATCTCTATAGGCGGACTCCATCTTAGCAAGCTGTGGCTGGAGGAAGAGGCTAATGGCCCACATGTCTCAGGAGTGCCAACTTTACATGGCCTATATTTCTAGATCTCAGAAGGGCAACCTCAGCTTTTCCTTCCTCTGCTTATAATTAATAAAGGTTTCCGCCATGGGGCAGGTCTGAAAGACAGAAAGACATACCATTATTGACCACCTAACAGTCAATATCACCGATAGGGAAATTCACTTCATAGGTACAGGACTTCCTAAAAGGTAGTACACAAATGGGTCTATTCAATAAAATAAAGAATTAGAATAGCTTGAGGAGGTCATCTTTGGAGGTCAACTTTCATTTTGAAAGCACCGGACTTTGACTTAGGAAGAGAAACCCATGTTCAAATCTCCCCCGTTGAACATAATGGGAGGTGAAATGATCAAAGCAATTTTTGAGACTTATTCAAAGTCTGGTGCCGAATTTGACTTTGTTTTAAAAATAACTTTGATCATTTCACCTTCCATTATTTTCAATGGGGAAGATTCGAACCTGGCTAATAAAAGTGAAAATCAAAGTCAACCTCCTCTAGCTATTCTCATATTTTAGAGGCTAAACACAAAAGTAAACAGAATAACACCAAATAGTTTCAGAGGTGTAATATTCAGAAGAATAAATATATTGGATTACTACATACAATCACTGCAAAGGAGTGCAGGCTCAACCTCTCCTTAAAAAAGTTCTGGAGCAGCACAGGACAAATATATGCTGACTCAATCCGTAAGGGGATTTATAGAAGTAAATACTAAAATGAAAGATAGTATGAGGAGTACGGATAGAAGTCTAAAAAAAACATAGAAGAAAAAAATGAAAAAAAGAAGAGATGGAAGCTACGGCCAATATACATTGATTTGATGCTGTTATCTGTGGAGACAGGCTAGGGGCAGAGAGATCACAACAAATTAGATGATAAGCCAAAAAATAAAAAAAATATGTATTCTAAATTAAATTGTAGTAAACAAATTGGGCATTGAACACTATCCCTGGGTACCAGACATTGGCCAGGGAACACCAGCACCTGACTGTGAAAGGTTTTGAAACTTACTGATTCTATATATATTTACTAATGGTGAGAAAAGCAGGACAGCAAGAAAAAATATACATTCAAACGGTGGTAGATTCCCAAGATGCCCGACGCACTTTTCGCACTGCGGCTTCGTCCCCTTGCCTCACTTTGTATCTACATTATATAACAACGCAGCCTTATTTCCATGCCAGATGTGTCTGAAAGTTAAAACGAAGCATCCAGGCCCAATAACCAGATGATTATTTTTCTTGTGTGAAAAAAAAAAAAGTGAGATCTGTATTGGAAAAAATGCGAATTTTCTGAGTTTATGAATAAATTAAACATAAAAACTATTTCCCTAACACTTTGTTACACTTCATTTTCCTGGTTACAAAAAAAATTGAATAAACACGTTATGTATTATGCAGGATGACTTACACTGATATTTTTCGAGGTTTCAAAAACTAGGGTGAAACACCTAAACAATTGTGTACAAAGCTATACATAATTATATTTTGGATAACGTACTATTAACAATACAAATGTCAGCAGTTGCTGTAAATTAATAACGTCTACTGAGGAAGTATTATGTAGGGTTACCATGTACTGGTGACTAGAAAAGAGGACAAGCCATTTAACTTGCAATTCGGGGTGTTGGTTTTTGTAAAGATTAACATGCAGTATGTTAATCTTTAAAAAAAAAAAAAAAAAACACACACAACACACAAAAACCTAGGACATTTATTCAAAACATAAAAAACACGCCCGGACAGATATTCAAGACCCCAGAACGAGGACATATCCTGGTAACCCTAGTGTTGTGTCTTCTTGGGTAACGTTATTGTGGGTGGGGCTTAGTAAAGGTGGGCCCATTTACAAACCAGTGATCAAGTCAAACCAATCGGTGAAAAGGAATTTGAAAGCTCTGTCCTCTCTCCTGTAGGATAATTGGGGCTGTCATCTTTGCAGTTGCTTTACCCTGCAAGAGTACCGTAATCTATATCTGGAGGTCATTGCTTTCAAGTTTAAGCTATGTATGTCTGACAGGCATTGTACTGTGCAGTGCCAGGATAATCCCAAACTGGAAGGGATTGGACCCCAAAAAGTGGAACGGTCCCTTGAAATCCGGGACCTGCTGGCTATTGCGTATTTTTACAGAGATGATTCTCAGCCTAGATTCGAAGCACCTTCAACCCTTCCTGTGATATCAGTTTAACTGCTAATATAACTCAAGGAGCCGTTTGTTGAAAAAATAAAACCTCACGTGACAGAGTAATATAGAATTTCTGTTACCAATCTCTGTTTACAATTTTGGTATTTTAACTATTGCTTGTCTGAGCCTGGAGGATTTTGATCTTTAATGTCTTTTGTGATTTTTTTATTGATTTTTTTTTAAGTATAATGACAGCTGGTAGGAGAAGCTTTGGAAATTTCAGTGGATTAAACATTCTGCCAAAGTATCATTCCACTAAGGCAACCTGTCAGTATAAAATCCTTCTCATTTCCAATTTAATTAAATACTACAGCAGAAAGCCTAATATCCCGAGCAAGGCTGTCCGAATGCAGCTATTGGAATAATTACGATGCTACTTTGATCATCAGGGTTTTTATTCCTATTTAAATAAATCTTGAGATTGCGTGAGCGAAGCCAGGTTATCGGAGCAGTGGGGGACAGTATGGAAATGGACAGCTGTTGGAAAGGTTTTAAAGTGCATGATTAAAATATGAATTTAATAGGGAATATTACACTTATCCCAACATTGCTTACAGTCTAGCATTAAAAGATAACAGTCCAAAAAACCAAGTTATGTTTAACTGAAAGATTGCATGAAGTGTAGTTATTTTAAATAGGAATGGTTTAATGAAAGAATGTTTTGGTCACGTGTTCTATCTCATTATTGGATAAGGGGGCAGCCATGTTGTTTAGAATCTTGAAACACACCAATGTTTGCAGTTTCTAGTGAATATTGAAAATATCCTACAGTTAAACCATTTACCAAGTGAGGTATATCAGTGCTTATTAAGGCTAAAAGCTCTGCTACACCGGCAAATATTATGCTCGTCGGGGTCACCTGATGTGGACACTCCCATATTTTTCCAACGACTGTAGACAGTGTACCGGAGTTGGAAAGGGTCTCCAACATCGGCTACAGTGTTCTTAAGTTTGAAATTCTGTTCTGAGTCGTTCTATCTGTATTGAGTAGACTTGTTTATATCCCAAAAATGCATCAAATTTATGGTGATATTACTTTCATATAGTGAGACATTAGTGACAAAAAAAATTTTTTTTATAAAACTGAGTAACCTTGTGGTTATTCTGCCCTAGTTAACCAAGTACTGTAAAATCAGGGGGAATCTGGGAAATCTCATCTCGTTAAATTTTATGTGCCCTTTGGGATTGTTAAAACCTTTTCAAATGTGTTTTATGACACAAGGCATGCAGTGGGATAGCGATGGAAACATATGGGGGTGACTGATACAATGTGTCATATCTTGTCGTTACCGGCAAAAGGTCAAAGTTCCAATCACTGCTGGATTTATGACTCTCCTATAGGAACCTCACTTTACGCAGCAACAGACCTAGTTACGACCATTTCTTACACTGCATTGTGGGAGAAAGACATCCCGGTATTGCCACTCCCACAGCCACGTAAGAAAAGAAAAAAACATCTATTAAAAAAAATCGAATTGTGGCCTTGTGTCTGGTAAAATATATATTTTTCATTAATCTACATATATAGTAAAAACAAATTTTAGGTGATTTTTTATATATATATAAATACTTTTTGATGAACTAAAAATACATTTTTTCTACGTTTGCTAAATCCCGTGAGTGCGTGTACTTTTCTCTCTTTTTGGATATATATATATATATACACCGTATATACTCGAGTATAAGCCGAGTTTTTCAGCACATTTTTTGTGCTGAAAAATGCCCCCCTCGGCTTATACTCGAGTCGGTGGCTGGGGAAAAAAAAGAAATTTAAAACTTACCTCGTTCCTGCTCTGTCCCCCGGTGCTCTGAATGTCCGTGGCTGTGAGGGAAGCGTTGTGAGCTTCCCTCCAGCCGCTCGGTCAACAAAGTGTGTTTTTTTTAAACAAACTTTATTGTTCCGCGCGGCTGGAGGGAAGCTCACAACGCTTCCCTCACAGCCACGGACATTCAGAGCACCGGGAGACGGAGCAGGAAAGAGGTAAGTACTGGGGTCTGGGGGAGGAGGGTGGCATAACGAGCTTACTAAGGGGCAATATCCTGGCACATGAAATGGCACATTGGGGGCAATATCCTGGCATATTAAAATGGCACATTGGGGGCAATATCCTGGCATATTAAAATGGCACATTGGGGGCAATATCCTGGCATATTAAAATGGCACATTGGGGGCAATATCCTGGCATATTGGGGGAAATATCCTGGCATATTAAATGGCACATTGGGGGCAATATCCTGATATATAAAAATGGCATATTGGGGGCAAAATCCTGGCATATTAAATGGCATATTGGGGGCAATATCCTGGAATATTAAATGGCATATTAGGGGCAATATCCTGGAATATTAAATGGCATATTGGGGGAAATATATATGGTATATATATATATATATAAAGTATATGTTCATGTCTACAACATCTTCAATGCAATATTTAAACTCTGTGTTTGTTTTATCTTAGTTGGATAATCCAGATGAACAAGCAGCCCAGATAAGACGGGAATTAGACGGTCGTCTTCAAATGGCTGATCAAATTGCAAGGGTAAGAATGTTCTTTGGTCCAAAGAAAACTTTTTATTGAGAACAAGAGATCAAAATAAGTTTATAGATAAAAAAAAAAGTAAAAAAAAAATCACCAAACAAATTGTCAAAGGAGAACACATCAGGGGCAATTCACTACACATGAACTGTACGCTGTGCCGGGACCAACCTGGCCGTTATAAATCCAACTTCAAAACTTAGTAGATTTTAACCCTTTACCCATGTCTGTAAATCTGGCATCACCGACTCATTGCTTCGATGTTTATTTAATTAGGATGCGGTTGGTGTAAATTCAAAATGCAAACAAGAGGTCATAATGTTTATTCTCTGCTAAAACAAATATTGGCTTATTTTTTGTTTTGATGATTCCAAATGATTTATCAGTAAGTAGATGACGAATTCAAATTAGCACCTCGGTGCTTGCAAACCGGGTTTTTTGTTTTCCTCCTGTCCGTAGGCATTTCCATCAGACTCATATTTTCAGCATTTCCTGCAGACCTGTTAACACCACAGCATTATATGTGTGAAGGAGTGGGTGTTTATCAGAAGCTGATTTCCTGAGTCATTTCGTTAAATGGAAGGGGCTCGCTGTTGAAGGAATTAGATTCCCCATACGGTTATCCATAGTCTACCAAAACTCATGTTTCCACTCCCACACCTAACCCCATTTACCTCCTATCCCACCTTAATATTTTTTTTTTACCCTTTCTTTATAAATTAATACCCCACTATGGCAAGGTGCTCATGGCCCACAGAATCATATTACGATGTAAGCGGGATCACAATGTGGATATCTAGATTGGGAGCAAGGGTGCTAAACGTCCACTTTAAAGTGGAAGCAGAAGGTGCTGGTATTATAACAGATGATATGTGCATATATCTTAACCCCTTAGGGACATGACCTTTTGACCTTTCCCTTGGTGACTAGGGTTGTTTTTGACATTTCTGGGGTGTTTGTGTTTAGCTGTAATTTTCTTCTTCTTTCTCACATACTGTACCCACACATAATATATATTGTTTTTATCGTCATAAGAAGGGCTTTCATTAAATACCATTATGTTCTTCAAATCTTATTATTTACTACAAAAAAAATCATAAAATATGATGAAGTACTACTAATTTGAGAAGGTGAATGCTTAAAATTGTGGGTTTATGTTTTATGGGGGTTTTATATATATATATATATATATATATATATATATATATATATATATATATATATATATATATATATATATATGGGAAATTGTGGCTTTGTAAGAAAAACAAAATATCTAATAATTCTGCAATTTTACCTAGGAGCGCAAATTTCCAAAGTTTGTCTCGAAGGAAATGGAAAACATGTACATTGAGGAGCTCAAGTCTTCTGTGAATTTACTAATGGCGAATTTGGAGAGCATGCCGGTGTCAAAAGGGGGATCAGAATTCAAACTGCAGAAGCTGAAGCGCAGTCATAATACGTCAATCATAGACATGGGGGAGGAGAACGAAAATCAGCTTTCCAAGTCGGATGTCGTTCTGTCTTTCAGTCTAGAAGTGAGTGTGATCCACAAGAATAACTACATACTAGCGTGCTACTCTTTAAGGTTGACCTGCAAGAACTCGAATTCGAGAATATTAAAAATGTCAGCAATGTGTTAACATTTTAAAAGTAACTTTATTTAAATGCATTCCATGTCATTGGTCCAACTCTCTCTCATCATTGCTGTGTCCAAGGCACTGATCTCGACAGTGGCATGAACCTTTGAATGATGGAGTCCGATTTTTAGTGGTTTTTTTGTGCCCTAATAATTAATTGCAGACACAGATAATGTATGCTGTGTATGGGTGGTTCATTGAGTTGGAAAGATTATTTGTGATTCCAAAGAAGGCAGACACTTTGAAACCAAAATCGATAGGACAAACCATGCCCGATTGGTTGAGATCTGGCATAATATGGATAATCCATAGTTGTGATAGAAGATGCAAAAATCGATTCAGAGTGGCGACGTATGTTCTCAAAGGAAAAATGGCCAGTTATGAATATGGTGTAGGATGGAAATCAATGTTACTGTTTAGTTTTTAGGGCACTGTGATCTTCATGAAGTCTGGCCACTTTATGCTAAACACAACTCTTTTATTACCTCTATGGTGTGGGCATGTATGTAGTGCAGCCACAATTCAACAGACCAGATGTGGCCTCAGTATGACATCCAGTCAATGGCGGAACAAGGCTGTTAAGGGCCAGGGTGAAAAAGCAATTTCCGTGCCTTCCCCCACCAGGCCGATATGGCTAACCATGACGATGATGTTAATGGACAGAGCATCTGCTGTAGATCTCTGTAAAGTGACGGATCATTGTGCAATGCACCTGTTGCTCCCCCACCCCCTATTGTGCCACCTCCGGCATCCTGTTGAGATTCCCATATCACCTACCCCCTCATATCCTCCGACAAATGTCTGCACAACAAAAGCCAAGCCACTGCTGCTTGAGGCTAGAAATTACGTCGACAATCATATGAATGTAGCTCAACAAAGACACCATGTTGCCCGACAGTTAGAGATGTTTATGAAAACAACAGATTGAGTTGCAGAGGTTACTAAAAACAAGACATGATCAACAACGCATGATCTCACGATACAAACTGCTCTCCCCTCCTCCAACGTGGCTCATACCACCACATTATGTGAAAAGGCACATGCTCAGGTTATGCAAACAAGGTATTAGTCATTCGAGCACACATTATACAGCTGGTACTAATGTTACTAAAAAAATTATTTCTTTTATCAGGGACTATTTACTTTGATTAAATGGCGTGCTGATACCAATTAATTGCAAAGCAATCCAAATTATTTGGCAAAGGGAGTACTGTAGATTCTAGCCTTTTGCCTTTGTAAAATGAAATTAATTCTGGCAGGAATACACATTCAGCATGAAGTGGCAATCCACATATTGAGGGCTTGGCAGCAAGAAACGTTCTTTTATATTCCTTTGTTGACAGTTTTTCAACTTATTTGTGCTTCAATGTTGTTTAAGTAATACTTTTTTTAAAGAAGGGTGCGTTTTAACCCTTGCACGCCGAAGACAGCTCAGAATCCGATTACAACACAAAAAGGAAGCACTGTGGCCACAGTGGTTCAATTTCAAAGTAAATACGGTGTCTGTTTCACTTATCACACTCAGAGGAGAGATTCAGACACAAAGATAATAAACCTAAGGTTACTGACGCATTTCATGCTGAGATTAAGCACGGTGTGTGAAAGGCATCACAATCTTTGTGTTTTCCAACTTTGCTGTGTGTTATGCTTGCCTTAATAAGCTTCTAATTACTTCACCACTACCTTTTGTGTTCTGGGGGTGTGCAGTACCCAAGCAACAGTGAGGTTTGATCTATGTCGTCCATGGGTCGAAGGACTCTTAAGTACTGCAGGAGAAAACACAGTGTGTTGCACTTCAACCAGGTGGAGGTCCTGTTCTACATTCATCGAACTGGGCAAATGTGACACTGCCTCAGAATTCTGAATAAGACAATTTGTTGAATTTAGGTTGGCCGTCTTACTGGCGGTAAATAATAACATTATAGCCATATTGAATGAAACATTTGATGCCTTTTCACATTTTGGCTAGGACATTAAACTACACCATGTAACATCTCTTGCAAATGTCTCCTTTTAGGTTGTCATAATGGAGGTACAAGGCTTAAAATCTCTAGCACCGAACCGTATCGTTTATTGTACGATGGAGGTAGAAGGAGGAGAAAAACTTCAGACTGACCAAGCGGAAGCTTCCAAACCAACGTACGTAAATTTTCCCCAGCTATTTGTGCAGTAGACATAGCAGGACATTAGTTCACATTGATGCTATATGTAATCCAATAACATTATTATTAAGTTATTTTTCTGTGGATTTATTTGGCTCATAAGTGCACCATGTTTGATCAGACCTTTCCATTCCCATGGATCTAATATGGCCATCCAAAAGGAGAACAAGCTTGACCAGCAAACATGAGGACATCTGCTGGTAGATAACATAATTAGTGCTGGGAGGTCCGTGTTGGGGCATTACATGGTATCTGTTAACACCACAACATTATATTTGTGAAAGGTGTGGGCATTTATTATAAGTTGATTTCCTGAGACAGTTAGTTACAATTCTTCATCTCTATACCCTGGAGGGATTAGATGGAAGGGCTCTCTGGAGAAGGAATGCTACCCCCATACAGATTTCCATAGTCAACTGTTACTCATACTTGTAATATGATGTTCTTATTGGGAATGCATTGCTTATGGGATTTTGAAATATAATTTAAAATTGATGTCAGATAAGATTTTTGATCCTTACGCTGGTATGTTCCTAAGGATTTATGCCACCATGGAAGGGTAACCTGATCCAAACAGCAGAAGACGGCCAACAGTTGGTTCTTCGGAACCTCATGGAAAGCAAGTTCCTTTGTTGACAGTTTTTTTGCCATGGTTCCAAAAGGTTGACTGGTGATTAGTTTAAAAAGGGTTATGTTTCTTCTGCAATATGTGGTAGACAACAGATTAGCCAGTCTCCTTGCTTTGCCTGTCTACGTTCTACTGAGGTCCTGAACTGCGATCATTGCAATAAAAATGGTCTGGGGTGATTGGCCCTCGAAGTTAGACAATTAATAGGTCAAATAGTTGCGTATCCAAAGAACATATGTGTCTATCTGCTTCAATCTGCTATCCTTCCTCTCATATACATAACCGATATATTTCACGGCACTGAACACAATTTGTATTAAATGTGTCTGGTGACATTTCAAAGCCATAAAACTACAGAAGCTTATTTCAGACCATATTTTCTGATCCAAACTTGAACAAACATAATCTGTGAAGAACAATTAGCTCAGAGTTTAATAACGACAAAATGTTTGCATTTCCAAAGGTTAAGTTTCCTCTCTATAATTATAGTAATTGAAATAATAGCTGTTTTGTCACCTCGTTTTTTTTTTTAACCCTCATCTTGGAATCTACCAAAGGCGCTGATTAGCTAGCAATTAAAAGAGGTTGTCACCATTATTATGATCCAAATTTAGTTTGGAACTCTTAAAATGGAACACAAACAAAATACTTTAGGTGAACATTTCATCTCACTGGTATGACCATGCAGTGTGCAGGTACAAACCTGGCGAAGAACTGAGTTTTGTATTTTGAAGTCTTCATTTGATGTCTACTAACAGGAGAAAGTCACCATTCCTCTTCTTTCTGGGTCTATGTGAGAGGAGTGAATGCCAGTGTCTTCACTGACCCCAAATTACTTGCCAGTGCCACCAGTTGTTAGGGAGTGGTACTATAACTACGTGGGGTGGGACTTTTGGTCATAGTTTGAAAAATAGCAGAACTATTAACTTGTGCTTTGTCCGTTATCTTGTTCCGCAATCGTGGGAGGAGGCAGTTGGCAATAATGAAGTCTGCCAAACCCTCCCCAGCAAGACCTGTTAACATGGGTGTTGTGGCTGCTGCATATGCACTGGATGCTGCAGCTCCGAGTGGGACTGTATGAGACTATGCGAGGGACTGTATGGCTGCTGGGGGAAGGAAAGGGGGAGTGTTTAGTTGTTATGGGTAGTATTTTAACTAAGCGGGGGTTGTTCCCACCTTTGCATGGTCTGTCTATTTATTTCAGGTTGGGATCTTCAATTTCTCCAGCAGCCATGCATTATACCACAGTGTGTGAGATGTCTAGTAAGTAGGAGACGTGCGCCAGAAGGGAGGGGAAAAGAAAAAGGTGTGAGAGAAAGAGCTGCTATGTTCACCATTCAGATTTGTTCCCATGACTCTAGAGAATAGGTGAGAGTGAAATGATAATGGTGCAAGCACGTGAAGCAATAGTAATACAGAGTACAAGGCAGGTAGAAGTCGTAAACATATAAGTTAATTAAACAATAAGCTTACACAGATAATATATAAAATATTGTACATAAAAAGGTAATGAATTTAAAAAAAAAATCAAAACTAATTTTAACGGAAAACCCCAAAAAACGCGTCAGGGATCCAGCACCACGTTTGCAACAAGGTGTCGATTTTGGTGTCAATTCGTTTTTCTTATTCATTACTTTTTATGTAACTAAATTGTATCTATTATCGGTGTTACGTTTATTGTTTAATTACGACTCCTACCTGCCTTGTACTCTGTAGTAATATTTCTGTCACCGTTATCATTTCAGTTATACCACACTACCTGAGCTATGTTTTCCCAATTAGACATTGGTCCAAAATGGAGACTTACTTATTGTTTTCCATGGAGAAAATGTGCCTTTATGGAATGAATTCTCACGGAAAGCAGTTAGTAATTTCCTTTTGTATTGCAGCTGGGCTGCTCTGATAAACAGACATGGGATAATTATAAGTGGCCATTAAAAAAAAAAAACACTGTTAAATGTGCATTTCAGTATGTTGTCAGCTATTCATTTATAGCATGTTTGTTAATGGTCTGTTTGTTGTACATCCTTAGGAACCAAAAGATGCAGCCTCGCTTATATAATTCAGAATTTAAACAGAACAGTGTTCTTTAACCCCTTTGCGACCTTATGACGAGTTAACTCGTCATAAGAGCCGCAGCATTAGCAACCTTATGACAAGTTAACTCGTCATGCAGTATAGCTGGCAATGCGCTTCGTGCGCACCACCAGCCAGTCTGCAACGGGTCCAGGACTAAGCCTCGCACCCGAGGCAAAGCTCCTGGACCCCATCGGTGGATTTCCAGGCATGTGATTGAGTGATCACCGCGATAACATGCAAATTAGATGCAAAGTCAATGTGTTCACACACTGACTTTGCCTCTAATTCACTCTCTGTGCTTCACGTTCTTATAGTGAAGCACAGAGAGTGACCTGCAAGTATAAATAAATAAAGAACATTGGATGAGAGAGAAAAACAAAATTAACCCTTTCATTGCTGATCACAGTTCCACTTTATGGCCCTCATTTAGTTGTTTTTTTTGCAAATTTTTTATCTTTGCAATTTATAAAGTTTTTTTTAATAAATAAATGTAATTGTAATATATTTATTTAATAACGTTTAACCCCTGCATGCCTTTTGCATGATTTTTATGGATCTGACGTCGCACTCTTCAGAGTTTTTTTTCCTGTCTTTTTTGTTTAGGGGGGTTTGGGAACCAATATTTTTCAGTTTTACTAGTTAATTAGGTGGGATAAGTAGGTTAGTGTTGCACTAGTTGTGTAGCTTATTATTTGGAAAATAATGGGGAAAAACTTTTTTTTCCCCAAAATTTCCTCTTTTATATGTATTTTTTAATACTAAAATGTAAATAATTTTTATGTATAGGGTATCAAAAGAAAGCTCTAACTGTCCTTTAAAAAAACCAACATATAACTTGTATGGGTGCGTTAAATGAGAGAGAGGAAAATTATGTTTCAAAAAACACATTAAAAATTGAAAAACGCTCTGGTCTTTGGCCTTGGAAAATCCCTGGTCCTTAAAGGGTTAATAGTAATCACAGAATTGTATATAAGGCATAGATGATACATGGCATTTTAAACTGGGTGTCATGTTGTACAAATGATATATATTATACCTCCCTAAATCCCTAAGATCATTTTTATACATATGAAGTTAAAATGATAATAAAATTTAAATTAGGTTTTAAATCTAGTTCACGGGTAGTCAAGCTCTGGATTGCATCCTAATTTAGGACTACAACTGACAGGGCTACTCTGCATGTGCCCATTGATGTGTGGTAAGCCTTCTCCCATGTCCTAAACACTGGAGAATTAGATCAGGACCTTGGGATTATGGTCGTTAATCCTGCCGTCATATACCACTTTTTTTCGAGGTGGAGCTCGGTGGGAAAATTCCTTCAAAACCGGGACTGTCCCATGCAAAGAGCAATAGTTGGAGGGTATGTGATAGGAATTGTTGTTTAATAATAAGCAGTTTTGCCAAAGATGGTTCATGCCTGGTTGAATTCAAACCTTATACCTAAGAATGACCTTTTCTTAAACGACTTTGGATTTTTTGGGGCATGTCTTAATCGGACAGTTTTGAAATACACAAAAAATATGCATATATAAGCAATAATAAAGATAAAAAAATAATATACTGTGCATATGTATATATAAGCAATAATAAAGATAAAAACAAATAAACTGTGCATATGTATATATAAGCAATAATAAACATTTAAAAAAAAATACTGTGCATATGTATATATAAGCAATAATAAACATTTAAAAAAAAATACTGTGCATATGTATATATAAGCAATAATAAACATTTTTAAAAATAATATACTGTGCATATGTATATATAAGCAATAATAAACATAAAAAATAATATACTGTGCATATGTATATATAAGCAATAATAAACATTTAAAAAAAATACTGTGCATATGTATATATAAGCAATAATAAAGATAAAAAAAAATACTGTGCATATGTATATATAAGCAATAATAAACATTTTTAAAAATAATATACTGTGCATATGTATATATAAGCAATAATAAACATTTAAAAAAAAATACTGTGCATATGTATATATAAGCAATAATAAAGATAAAAAAATAATATACTGTGCATATGTATATATAAGCAATAATAAAAAAAATTTAAAAAATACTGTGCATATGTATATATAAGAAATAATAAACATTTAAAAAAAATACTGTGCATATGTATATATAAGCAATAATAAACATTTTTAAAAAATAATATACTGTGCATATGTATATATAAGCAATAATAAACACTTAAAAAAAATACTGTGCATTTGTATATATACGCAATAATAAACATTTTTAAAAAAGTACTGTGCATATGTATATATAAGCAATAATAAACATAAACAAAATAATATACTGTGCATATGTATATATACACAAGGTAGAGGACCAAAGAATAGTTAAGGGGACTATGTGAAACTAAACATTGCTTATACTGAGAATTGAGAGAATAAAAATAATATGAAAAATAACCATGCATTGTGTTAGCAGAATTAAAAAACAGGTGAAATGGGTTTTTAAATCTGTCTCCTGTTGATGACATCACCTGTGGCATGATATGCAGATGAACAAATATTCAATGGAAAATGTGTCATTTGCATATCAAGCCACATGGTGATGTCATCAACGGGAGACTCCACAGACACATTTAAAAACATGTTTCTCTTATTTATGCATTTGCTTGTAATTTTGCTAGCACAATGCATGGCTCTTTCTATCATTTTTTATTCTATACATGCACAGTTTAAACAAAGTCTAGGTTGACAGGGTCCCTTCAATGAGCAGGTGTTCCTTAACCAGCCAAAAATACAATCAGTATGGCAGCTACTGATTAATCTTAATAAAACCTAAAAAAAAAAAAAAAAAAATACAAAGGAAGGAACACAAAGGGCTCTTTAGATGTATGAACACAAATAAACATGACTTAACAAAACATTGCTCATTTAAGTTTATTTTATATGAAATACAAGCTGTTTTCTCTCCGTTGCTAGTGTGGGGTCTTTGTAAAGTCTACAGAATGACTCGTAGGTTTAAAAAAAAAAAAAGCCACCACCCCACTGATTGGGTTCAATGTGGCAAGGCACTTATGTTTGTTCGTTCTAATTTTAGAAACATAAGCATGCTGAGCTGCAAACTAGCTACTAGGTAAACGAAGCTAAACGAATGCTAAATTACAATTCTCCAATCATGGATTGCAGGTTAAAACTTACTAGGAAAGGTTAAAGGACTTTAACATGTATAGAAACATTTACACACATAAAGAAAGATTACCACAACAAGAGGATATAATATTAAATTAGAGGGGAAAAGGTTTTAAAGTAATATCAGGAAGTATTACTTTACTGAGAGAGCAGTGGTTGCATGGCGTAGCCTTCCAGCAGAACTGGTAGAGGGTAATACAGTGAAGGAGTTTAAGCATGCGTGGGGTAGGCATAGGGCTTACAAAAGGATAGGGACTAATAAATTGGCATAAAAAAGTGGTGGGGGGGGCACTCTAGATGGGTCAAATGCAATAGAAAGTTACTTTTTGAAGGAGCGCAACTGTGCTATAACATATAATTATCTTAATAAATGATTATTTTATCAAAAGGATGGAATATCCTCATATGAGAAAAAAAGGAGACAAAAGCACAGGTAGTATAGTGCAATATCATCTGAACACTAAGACAGATTTGGCACCAGAGTTTGACTGAATCTCAAAAAGAGCTTTGATCATTTCAGCTCCCATTACTTTCAATGGGTTAAGATTTGCACCTGTTTTTTTTTTTTTTCCCAAGTCAAACTCAGGGTGCCAAATCTGACTTGAGTCTCAAACTGAAAGTCGACCTCCAAAGTCAAATTTTAGTGACTAAATCCCTTATAGAGAAGGAGAGGTTCTCTAAAGAGTAGAGTTGGTCTGCAATGTTCTAGATGTGCCTTCATGACCATTTGTCCATCATGAGACAAACAATGGAATTGTTTAATTGTATTATTATTACAATGAAGTTTCCATACACGGATATTTGAAATATGATCCCACGAATAGAGCTGAAAGTCGAAGAGCGGAGTTGGCCGAAGGCTAGCCATTGGTTGGGTTGGCTATGGGATCAAAATAGATACTTTCTCAGTGTTATTCAATTAGAAGTAGAAGCGGAACAATACCTTAGATATGAGAAGTAATAGGATTATCAAATATGGAAGATAAGCAATGTTACATCACCATATCTCTAACCTATATAACCTATAGGAGACTGTTGATTATGCTGGGCCTCTTTGCGTATTTTTTGTTGTTGTTGATCAAAGTAGATCAAAGTAGTTCATTGTATAGTGCTGCAGAATATAACTGTTATATTAGTAATAATATAAATCTCTCGTACGTTTGGCCCCAAAGTGGAACCCACACTGCCATCTACAGACCAAATTCCATATCACAATTGTATATCCAAATCCACGACCAGCTCTTTTGCTTGTTTCCTGAGAACAGGGGTGGCCAAATTCGCTTCACGTGAGAGCCACAAACAAATATTACCCACACACCCAATAGTCAGGTGATGTCATCACCAGGAGACTCCACACACACACACACATTTTTCTCCTAATTTAGGCATTTGCTAAAACAATGTGTATAGATCATTTTCAATCATTTGTATGATATATATTTACAAACACTAATCTATAAACATATTTAATTCACTTTAATGGGAGTTTTGGAGTTCTGTGATATACTCACATAAAACAAATATACAGAGCTCTTAGAAAAGGGGGACATTAGAGGAGGGCCTAAAATAGGGCCTATCCCTCCTAGATAGGGACATTTGGTAGGTGTGCTTCAGGAACCAAGCCTGCAACCCTAAGAACTGAACACATTCCACAATTGATGTATTATACCATGGAGCCATCTCATCTGCACATTTTGCTATGAATATAAATTACTTCCTCAGTAAACGTTTACACATATGTCATATTGTAGTGTTGTGCTCTTTTAAGATTTTTTTTTTCCTTCTCTTTTTTATGTTTCATCAGAAAGGAACTTGGTTAGCAAGCATTCCAATTTTCATGATATTTGGCAGATTTAATATAATGAAAAACACTTTTCCTCCCAAGCTGTGCTTATTACAGTTTGTCGAGAGATGTAGGGTCTATATATGTCATTGGAAGTTAAAAGTCCAATACGGTCATTGGAAATCAAACACTGCCACCTTGTGGCACACATTTGCAAAGCACTTGAAATAAGCTTTTCCAGTGTACTCCGCACAATCATAGTGTAGCTCTGTGTAATGTTAAATGAGAGAACCTGATGCATTTTCAATGGCCAATGTCTGGCTGGATTGCTGATGCACTCAGTTATCGCCCTTGCTAATATGTGTAGTCAAGCTGAAATAAGTATGCATCCATTTAATTGAGCTAATATGTAAAACAGGCAGTTAACATCCACTAGAAAAGTTTGGGGGTCACCTGTACAGAGAAAAGTGTGGGGGTCACCTGTACAGAGAAAAGTGTGGGGGTCGCCTGTACAGAGAAAAGTGTGGAGGCCACCTGTACAGAGAAAAGTGTGGGGGTCACCTGTACAGAGAAAAGTGTGGGGGTCACCTGTACAGAGAAAAGTGTGGAGGCCACCTGTACAGAGAAAAGTGTGGGGGTCACCTGTACAGAGAAAAGTGTGGGGGTCACCTGTACAGAGAAAAGTGTGGGGGTCACCTGTACAGAGAAAAATGTGGAGGCCACCTGTACAGAGAAAAGTGTGTAGGCCACCTGTACAGAGAAAAGTGTGGGGGTCACCTATACAGAGAAAAGTGTGGGGGTCACCTGTACTGAGAAAAGTGTGGGGGCCACCTGTACAGAGAAAAGTGTGGGGGCCACCTGTACAGAGAAAAGTGTGGGGGCCACCAGTACAGAGAAAAGTGTGGGGGCCACCAGTACAGAGAAAAGTGTGGGGGGTCACCTGTACAGAGAAAAGTGTGTGGGGGGGGTCACCTGTACAGAGAAAAGTGTGTGGGGGGGGGTCACCTGTACAGAGAAAAGTGTAGGGGGGGGGTCACCTGTACAGAGAAAAGTGTAGGGGGGGGGTCACCTGTAAGGAGAAAAGTGTAGGGGGGGGGGTCACCTGTAAGGAGAAAAGTGTGGGGGGGGTCACCTGTACAGAGAAAAGTGTGGGGGTCTCCTGTACAGAGAAAAGTGTAGGGTTCCCCTGTACAGAGAAAAGTGTGGGGGTCACCTGTACAGAGAAAAGTGTGGGGTTCCCCTGGACAGAGA
Source organism: Pelodytes ibericus (assembly GCA_036172795.1). Taxonomy (NCBI): domain Eukaryota; kingdom Metazoa; phylum Chordata; class Amphibia; order Anura; family Pelodytidae; genus Pelodytes; species Pelodytes ibericus. Next base: position 74,469,660 of record CM069865.1, on the reverse strand, counting down.
AAAGTGTGGGGGGGGGGTCACCTGTACAGAAAAAAATGTAGGCATTGTTATAAGTCCTTGTTGTGTTGGTCTTACCCTGCAGTTCTCTTGCGATGGCTAGGACTAGCCTGCGTGCATTAAACGCATTGGGGAATTCCATTTGGAAACATGAGTTGTAGTTATGGACTATTAGGGCATCTCCAATGTCTTCAACATTCTATCTACCATAGTAGACCACCTATCGGCATGGCCGGGCCAAATAAATAGCAACTTTGGGGAAAGTAGGATATTGTTCTTATGGTTCTGTAAAATAGTAATAAAAAAAACAATACATTGCCTTTATAATAAGCACGTAGCACAATCCACCCATAATGTCTGTGGCAGAAATCGATGGTGATAACCCATTGATTTAATACTGTAAGTGCACAGCAGCAACCTAGAACAATTAAAAAACAATGCTAAGAGAAGACATATTATTCTCACCTAATTGCAACCGCCACTTATTTTCTTGTCTGGCACTGTCATGTTTGGCTTAGATGACTTATGGGAGTTATTAATTGGTTCAAAGCATTTTTTTTTCACTCATAATACAATCAGCATTGTGCTCCTCAGTGATTTAATGAAATGCTACAGAGCATGGGCACTGCAAGACCATAATTCACAAGCAAGACCAAGAAATAAATTGATGGGGGGGGAAAGGCACTAGTAGGAGTCCCTTCAGTGTAGCTAAGGTCCAAGTTTCAGAAGAAAATGTTCCAAGTTGGATGGGAGCTCAGTGATACAGTCAGACGCACGACTCATAACTGTGGATTATCTTACTGTGAACACAATGATCATTAATGTGATAAAATTGTGGTGGGGGCGCTGTTGAGAGGGGAAGAGTTCCCTCAGTTAACAATATCAATTACCAAAACTTTTGACACATGCAGATATCAGATAAAAGTCAGGAACCAAAGAATTCAATACAATAGTTTATTTAAAGATAAAAGACAATATGTAAAATATACACTTATAAAAATATCTTCCAAAAATGTTTGTTGTATAGCTTTTTTTTTTTTTTTTTTTTTTTAAACAGTAAAACGCATCAGGTTTACCAATTTCCACCCTGTGGCATTTCAGTATGATTAGAATTCAAACAAAAACATGTTTTGAACACAGCTCATTGTTCATGAGTAATTACTGTAGTTGTATATATTTTTAAGATATTTTTATTAGAGTATATTTTAAATATGATGTATTTTATTTTTGAATAAACTAGATTGTATTGAATTCTTCAGTTCCTAACATTTAACTGATCTCTGTATGCGTCACCAGGGTTCCCACCACTAATGTATCTACTGTCTTTACCCTGTTTGTGTTGACAGGTCACAATTTGGTGTTTTGGTTATTTGCTTTACACATTACAATAACCAAAAAAGGGCCTCTATCCATTTTACATTGAGCACATTAATGCAAGTTGAGCAATAAACTAACACAGTGCACAATACCACACCTGCCAAGTGTCCCTATTTAGGAGGGACAGTCTCTATTCTGCACAGAAACCCCCCTATCCCTCTTTCCACCTCTGTTGTCCCTTATTCGTAACAAGGTTTTGTGGGCTGCGACTGATATATAGTGCCCTATTAAACCTTAAAGGGGCTCTGTCATCGTTGGAACATTGCAAAAGCAACTATTTAACTGTTATAATACAAGTAAATATAGATATTCATAGGTAGTCACGTGCAAGAAGTACAAGAAGAGACATACATACTTTATGCAGAAATCAGCATGTGAGCAGCAATATTTCTTGGAAGATGCATCCAGGGCGGAATTAGGATGTTGGTTTCCACTCCCATGTTCTGGCAAGCAATGCTACCAGGTTGAAGAAACAGTGGTTTGCTCAAGTGCACCCTGCAGAGACCTCACTGTGCTTCAAGCATCATTTGTTCTGTTTGGGGGTGGGGAATGGATGCAAGACAGTATAGCCCATGAAATACAGTATAGTGGACATAAGGGGTATGTTTGTCCAGCATCGCAGGTGTACCCTATAGTATGAGTAAATGAACAGCTTGTCAAACATTTTAATTCTCAAGGTACAAATGCCACTGTCATAGTTACCAACATTGGCCATGTTTCCAGGGACACATATTTGTTCCCCATGCTGCAGAAAGACCATGCAAAGTGCAGCCTGGCAATCTGTAGGATGCAGATACCAACAGACAGAATCCAATTAATTAATCAGGGTGGAGATCTCATAGGGCCTACGATGATTAATTAACTGGATTCTGTCTGTGTGTATATACATGCATCCTACAGAGTGCTAGGCTGCACTTTGCATGCTCTTTTTGCAGCATGTGGAACAAATATGTGTCTCTGGAAACATGGCTAATGTTGGCAACTATGCACTGTGCACACCACCAGCCCATTCAGCTTCCCATTTGAAATAACAATTAAACATAATGATAATGTGTAATTGCATAAATTGTTGTTGGGCTTGTTCCAGCTAATGACTCTTTGTGGAGCTGGGATTCCCCATTCAGGAAAGATCTTCTTAGTCAACATGACACAACCCCAGAACAATAGAACTAACAAAGCAGGTTATGCATCATGGGCATCTCTTAAAACACAGAGAAACACAGCCCCTTCCCCTACTGAGACCTAATAGTATATCATAAACCACTCACTGCCAAATAAATAGTGAAGGAAAATCTTCAGTAGATCAAGCAGTACATAACCTCCAATATCTTTAGCATTTCAAAAAACAGATTTGAAATATGCGTCTGTGTTTCCCCCCCCCCCAAGCAGTGAACTGTTTCTATGGTTGCCGGGAGACAATGACATCACTTCCCCTGCTGGTAGGGAGTGCTTGGAACCACTTTACCAGTTTATGGGCAATCCTATGCAAGTGACATCACTTCCCTTGCTGGAGGGGTTGTGTAGGAAATTTGCATATCATGCCACACTTTCCTATTGGTGGTCACAGTTACACAAATTTATGACATCATCTCATTAATATTTTTGCCGGAAAATAGCTTATAGTATTGATATCAGTGTTAAAATAACAGATACCTTCAGCATGATTTGTTATTTAACTAAATGTATAAATTCTACGCACCTGTCTTGTCTTCAAGACAAAAGCACCAAATGGGGATTTTGTGTTCCTGGCCTCCATCACAGTGATCCTGGTGCAAGTGACACAGTGGAAGAGACCCAATCGGGTCTTTGCAGACCCTGCGGGTTCCTGATGTAGAGACTGGCCCGATTTAAAGAACTGTACCGGCGCTTACTTTGAGTGCTGGTTATATTTAAAGCCTCTCAAACTACGCTCAATTGACCGATATTTAGGGATTTGCTTGCAATTTTGCTAACACAGTATTCTCAGTTAAAAACAATGTTTCAGTGATAGATTGCCTTTCGGATAACAAAAGCACATTTACCAAATTGAGTAGGTCCCCTGCTTAACAAAGCAAAAATATTTCATAAATTATCCTCAGACATCATTACAAAAGTCCGTTAATGTGTATTATGTTTGTTTCTGCTATAGTATGCTGCCACCTTGTGGTCATAACTTCCATGGAGATTATATTACTTTAATGGAGAAAATGCATTAACCCCTTAGTGACCAAGTGCTTTGCTGCATTTGATATACCTTGAAGACCAGAATTCCATTATTTTTGTCATATGATTACTGAACTGTGAATTTCTTTCTTTGTGTTCAGTCCACCCACACAAATTATATATCATTTTTATAGATTTCCGGATAGGGCTTTCATTTGATACTATTATTTTCATCATATGATATAATTTACTATTAAAAATATATAATATATGATGAAAATATGCCATAAAAAACACTTCTTCTAACTTTGACCTTATTTTTTTTTTTTAAACAATTACAAATGGTAAAAAAGACCCTGTCTATATATTTCTACTATTTGTCCTGAGTTTAAAAATACCAATGTTTCCATGTTTGCCTATGTTTTATTTCAACTTATAGGGCAATAAACAATATTTTTTTGTTTGTTTGTTTTCTAACCATTTTCTTCTACAGTGACCTTTTAACCACAACCCTAAATTTACCCCAACCCTAAATTTACCCTAACCCTAAATCTACCCGACCCCCTTAATCTAACCCTTGTACTCACCTGAACCCCCCCCTGTAACCTTAATTATAACCCTATTTATGACCATAACCCTAGATCTAGGTTCAGTAGATCTAGGGTTAGCTTTTTCCATTTATTTATTTATTTTATTTATTTAATTTTCTATTTCTAACTGTAATACTGTCTAACTGCCTGTAGGGGCAGTCAAGTAGGGGTTTCAGAGCGACGGATGATTTTTTTTTCTCTCTTTCGTCGCTCTCCTCTGGGCACACTGTATTGGAGGAGCATGCTCCTCCAATACAGCACACACCCGCGATCACTGGGTGATCACGGTGCCCAGGAGCATACAATCACATTCGCGGTGATCGTATGCGCGAGGGGGGGGGCTGAAAGCACTCTCAGAGGCTGCTTCGGATCCGAAGCAGGCTCTGAGAGTAGCTGCAGGCATGTAGCGTTGCGCTAAGGAGCGCAACGCTACATATAAACGGAGGACGTATATATATGTCCTCATGGTCCTAAAGGACCATGCTTTTCAGGACGTATATATACGTTCATATGCGTTAAGCGGTTAAACAAATAAGTTGCATTTATAGTCTGTTTTTACTAAAGTATCAAAGACATCTGATTCTTCACAAAGCCATTTATTAAGATGTTCTGACTGATTATATATGTGTCATGATATTTATTTTTTATATCTTTTAGAAACAAGATGTCCATTTAGTATATATTTTCAGAAATAAAAAAATATTTAACTTAAAAATTCCTATGTGAAACGTGGGGATTTCTTTAGGCCATTTCTTGTTAGCAGTACAGAGCTGACGCAGTTAACAAAATAAGCCTTATAACAACCACACTCCTTTGAGTATCTTTTTTTTTCTTCCTATGCAAACGTTTGGGTTGCCACTCAGAGGGTATGTTACTGGCTGATGGTTTTCACCTGCCAATATACTGAAGCAGATGTTTTTAGGCTCAATTTCCAAGTCCAGGGATAATCCAGATACTAAGAAATTTAGGAATGTATCATTGTATGCTGGGTCTCTCTGGTCAAGTTCTATTTTTATCAGCCCTGACCCCACCCACTCTGGTCTTATACCACCTATTCTCTGCCATGCCCATTACGAGAGAGGTCAAAAAGGAAAGCCGTAGAAACTGAAACATATGAATCTACTATTACGTTGTCTCTTTAGCAAAGCAACGACTCTTGTTTCCTGGTAGTTTAATCTAATATTAGCATAAATATCCTTTGTCTTGGTCTACGCACAGTCTGTTCACTAAGGGAATACCAATTGACATACATCTGAAAAGTATTAAATATTATTATCATGATGAGTTAAAAGATTGCCTGCTCTCTTTTCATGTCTTGTGTTTTTTTTTTTCTTCAGGGGGAATTACTTAATTTGAAACTTAATTGTAATTGTGACTGTTCATCAAGCTTTTTACAGCTGTTAAGATTATTTTTCAGTCATTTTTTTTTACAAGGTTTTTTTTTTCCCTTAGTGACATTTTTTTTTCTCTCCGTAAAATCCATTGTTGGTTTTAAGTTAGCAATATTTGCTGACAACATCTGGAGAAACCAGCAAATTAAAAAGTATTTAATGATACACCGAATGATTCTTTTTTTTTTTTTTTAAAAAGCAGTTAATGTCAAGGCATCATTTCTTTGTTGCTCTATGAGGATTGGGTCAACACTCGTTGACATGCAAGATTTGCCAACCGATAATGTACAAGGGTTGCCAGGCAGACAGACAATTAGATAGAAATATTCAAATTGTTACCGACTGGGGCATTTAAAAGAAAAAAGCGATGAAGCACCAGCCCATTGATATAGATTAAAGAGCAGCACAGGGGGCAATTGCCGTCCTGCCCCCCTTCATAGCCCTCTTCTGCATAGATGATGACATCAGAACTAACAAACTAATAGCAATGGGTGTCTTTATTGCATATAGAGTTTTCAACCAGCCGGTATTTTACCTGCAGGCCGGTGCAAAAATTGGCTTGACGGCAATCTATGAAGGCAGTAGCAGGACCGGTATTTTCTTTTTCTAAGAACTGGTGGCAGCCCGAGTAATGGAGCTGAGGTCTGTGCTTTTGACCAATAGGGTTCACTACAGCCGATAATATGGCTAGTGAAAGATCTAGCAAAGAATTAAATTTTTGTACCTAGGAATATTAGTAGGTCAGGCTCCTGAAGATCTCCAAGTGACTTTTGAACGGATTGAGTATATTCTTAAGGCCTTATACAGGTTTTGCCAAAGTAATCCTAAAATGTACATATTGCTTCTTATTTATAGAGTTTAATTCTAGTGAAATGCCATATAATGGAGTAGTCACTATAGCATCCATATATATCTCATTTAAAGAACTTTAATAATTGTGACTAAGATGAGAGGGTACGGCCTATCCAGACATCTAAATACATGGTGCTAATAATGGCCACTGCAGTCATGATGTACCTTAGCATACCATACTTCCAACATTTCAAATGGCCCAAGAGGGACACTTTCATTTTTGTGGGAGGGGATGAAGGTGTGTCTATGGGTGGGCATTTATTAGAACAATTTCAGTGATTTTACTGCTAGCTGATAAATATTTATGTAATTTGTGAAATCATTTAGAACAAGGATAAAGTTTTTTTTATTTACACAAATTAATATTAAATCACATATGCTGCAGTTTAAAATTCTGAGCTCCTAGTAAGGGAAGGACTGTGGGATTTGGGTGCAAAATAGGGACTGTTCCTCCTAAATAGGGACACTTGGCAGTTATGGTATACTGCATTTTTTTTTTTTATCAGTGCGCTGTATTATATAGGTGTCTTTGCTGGCAGTCTGTGGAGCAGTATCTGGGCAGTCTGTGGAGCAGTTTTGTATCTGGTGCCCCTATTTGATCACACATGGAACTGTAGGTTCATCTTTGAAACCTTTTACTCTAGTGCAGTCCAGGACATCGAGTGGCCTCACTCTGACACAGAAAATGGAGCCGATGCTCAAAGTGAGCGTCACCTCCATTTTACAGTGAAAGCCTACAGGACATCATAGACCATCCTGCATGTTACCACTCATCGCGGCTCCCCGCGATTAGCTGTACTGGGGATCCCGCTGCAGGGACTTGCAGCGGGATCCCCAGTGTCAGAGGAGGCCACTTTGAGTGGCCTCAGTCTGACATAAGAAATGTAGCGAACGCTCAAACCGAGCATCTCCTACATTTCTTACATCCCGGCGAACTTCCAGGTTTGGGCCCGCCCGTGACGTCACGAAGTATGGCGGTATGTCGGCAGGGACCGACAGGGTCTGTAGAGACCCTGATTGGGTCCCCGCTTGGACGTTCCTGGCTGCCGATCTCCAAGTGATCGGTGCCCAGAAACAGAGACGCCGATGGTGCATTGGTCGATAACGACCAAAGCAACATCGGTCATGAAGGGTTAAATCTTTTACATTTTCTTACAATTTTGCTAACACAATGTCTACATCATTTCCTATTCTCCATATTGACAATATAGACACTATTCAGGCGACAGATCCCCTTCATCTGAATCCCAAGCCATTCCTTTTAACACATAAAAACATCCTGGTTTTACAACGCCGCTGCCAGACGTATTGTTTATACCAGACAAGAATGCAGCTGTATGTATGGAAGACAATTTTACCAAAGAAGGAGGGTTTGTCAGGGTTGATTTGAAGCATCTAGCACCTCACTCCACACCATCTCCGAACAACCATCGCAGTCCTGTCGACATCTGCTCTGGATGAACTCGGGAGTCAATTAACACTTTTCATGTCACAGAGATGTAACGCTTTTCTTTTTTATCTGCTATATTATCACTTTAGGCTAACCCTTTCCATCCTCTCTTTCTTGTACAATGACATGCATAATGTAAAAACATTTTATACATTTGGTTGTTTTGTTTTCCTGTGTTTTTCAGTTGGGGGACTCAAGGTGACTTTAACACTACCCACGCACTTCCTGCGGTCAAAGTTAAGCTGTTTACAGAGAGCACCGGTGTCTTAGCATTGGAGGATAAGGAACTTGGACGGGTAAGGGAATCAAACACACCTTGAGCATTGTAAAATAACCATTCAAATTTGATTAAAGGGACGCTATCCCATAACCATTTTTTATAGTGTGAATGTCATGAATAAAAAAATAAACGATCAAAAAATTGTCTTTTTTCACTTCTGCTATCACAAATTAAGTGAAAAATGAACTTAAAAATTGTCTCCTGTTTATGACATCACATGCGACTCAATATGCAAATTAACTAATTTCAAACCCTAGTTTCCCTATCAGTGGATAGATGAATCCACAGAGAAAAAATAAATAAAAAATCAGTGTATATATAAATATTTAGCAATCCTGGTGAAAGCAGCTCACAATCCAATGAGGAGTCGGTAAAGAGATATCCAAAGAACTTACACCGCTACACTCAGGATGCCAAAACTCTGGAGCACAATATCAATAGTGATGCAAATCTTTATTGACGTTATATGGGAACAAAACAACTTTGGTATTGTTCCCACATATCTTCAAATAAAAAAAAAATTTCCATCTACTTTACGCTATTTGGCAACATATTGAGGACCTATCAGTGTGTGCCCAGTTACTTACCTTTTACTGTGTGTGTCACCAGTGGTGTATCTTGGTTTTGTGCTGCCGTGGGCAGACAAAATTCAGGCATCCCCCACCCATGTTGCACACCTACGACATGCCCCATCACCCACATTGCACACACATTAAATGCCCAATCACCCCATTACATGCCCCATCACCCACATTGCACACACATTAAATGCCCAATCACACCATTACATGCCCCCATCACCCGCATTGCATGCACACGAAATGCCCCATCACCCCTATAACATGGAACCATCACCCTAATTACATACCCCCACCACGTCTATTACATGCCCCCATCACCCTGATTAACTGGAAGGAGCTGAAGGTTGCTGAATGGTGAGGGAGGGGGTATAAATGTTTGAAGCACCAGAAGTGTGCTTTAACACCCTCTGGCAAAGTGCCGCCCTAGGCGAGTGCCTTGTTTGCCTTGTGGAAGATAAACTACTGTGTGTAACCATATATATTTGTATCACTACTGATATTGGGCTCTCCACTTTTGGCATCACGCGCCTAGCGATGTGAGTTCTCTGGTTATAATTTGCTTATCAAGCCACAGGTGATGTCATAAACAGGGACATCAAGGCTATCCATTGTAAATATAAATGATTTAATGAAATAATATAAACAAAGTACCTTTTTGAGCCCTCTTTGCTTGTGTAACTCTTTGCTAGTATAGCTATATTTGCAGCAGACATGTCGTTTAGCATCTTGGGTAAGATGGATCAGATCTTCCGTCATCTGACCCAAGACCCAAGATGGCTGAATAAAGTACTTTGTTGATATTCTCACAAATGCCTACACTTGATGCAATCTTTCAGTTAAATATACCTTCATTTTTTTAGCCAACAGTTATCATTTAAGTGACATAGGGGGTCATGTACTAAACAAGTGAAGTGGGAAAAAAAAGTAGGTAAAACATGAGTAAGGAGCAATTTGCGACTATTTGTAACATTCTGCACTTGTTTTCCCTGATTTGCGCCTCTTCCGGTCATTTATATATAGCGTGCATTTTTACTGTTAAAAAATTGCAATTAGATTTGCGCGCGCCAAAGAGTTTTGCGAATATATTGTGGAAAATAATTATTATTTACTTGTGAAACTTACACCAGCTTTTAGCGAGCTCCATCAAAAGAGGTAGGAAAAATTCCCTTTTTTTTATTTGCAATTTGCTTGTATTTTCTATTGGAGTGTTAAATGTTTAGTACATTGCAATAGGAGCAAAGTGCCAAAATATTTTTGCACGTAAAATATTTTTGAACATAAAATATATTTGTTTTTTTTAGTGCATGCCCCTCATAGTGTCTTTAATGGTGGTCCTTGAAACATTGGAAAAGCAAAATAATCTGAATCCAATTATACCCATTATAGTAAATTCATGTCTGTAAATATATAGTCTAAAACATTTAATTAATGTGTAATGTTGTATTACTGTTTTGTAAAGCAAGATCTTTCATTGAACGAGATGTGTAAAAAGTACAACTTCCTTAACATATATGCCTTCCCATAAAGAAGCACAGTGACTTCTCATGCACATAGGTGCAGTGTTGATGTTACACACATGCATGTAGGGTATTCCGATGCTTATTGATGGGAGCCCTCTGATTGGCTCCTAAGAAATGCTTGGAACACAAATGTTTCTAGAGATCTCCTGACATCATGATGGGAGGATTAATCCCTGGGTGACAACCTGCAAAAGACATTTGAAGGAAAGTATGCCAAAGAGTGAATAAATAAGCACATTGTGTGTTGTTAACTTTAATAGCCATTATTTAGTTTTTTTATTTATTTCTAAGGGTGGTCTTTCAAAGATAATGATTGCATGTCGGACAACTTCAAAATCTATCATTGTTTGTAATTTTAGGTGGTCCTACACCCTACACCCAACAGCCCCAAACAATCAGAATGGCATAAGATGACCGTGTCTAAAAACTGTCCAGATCACGATCTGAAAATTAAATTAGCTGTTCGAATGGATAAGCCTCAGAATATGAAGCATTGTGGGTAAGTTCTGTTGTCACAACATTTCAAATGGAGAAAGAGGGACACATTTGTTTGGGGAGAGTTGCATTTTTGGTGACTTTGTGCCCAATTGGGAGCTATTTATGGAATGTATTAAGCTATTTAGTATAAGAATAATTTATTTACAAAAAATATATATACAGACACATTTACTGCATTTTAAACACACGCATGCAAATCTAATATTCGGAGCTCATAGAAAATAGGGAGATCCAGATAGGAGATCCATTAAATAAGTATTGCCCCTCTTTCAGTCCCGAGTGCCATCCATGAGACATGGATAGTAAAACACACACATGAGGGTTAGTTATTACAAGCCTTCTCATAAATGCTTACCTGCAGGCTTGGTCTAACTCAGTTCCTTCCAGTTCTCTGCTCATTGAGGGGGGTCCCCATATATTTTGTGATAGCTGACACTGATTTTAAATAGAAAACACAGGGGTAATGTATACCCTCTCAAAGGGGGCGTGATTCATGTTCCTGTTCAGGTAATGCGAGAATGGTAACATTGTACTCAAGCTTTTCAATGCGCTCATTCACAAGATGACAAATCCAGTGTTTAAGTAGAAGATTCATGGAAAATAGGATAGCCCCAGATGTCAAACTATTCTTTCCTTGTCCATGTCAGAGCCATTGCGTGACCCGCTGACATACCCAGAATATAGGATATTGATACTTTGTAGAGAGTTCAGAGAAGGGCTACTAAACTGGTTCATGGGTTGATGGATAAAACTTACCAGGAAAGGTTAAAGCATCTTAACATGTATAGCTTGGAGGAAAGACGTAACAGGGGGGATATGATAGAAACATTTATATACATAAAGGGAATCAACACAGTAAAGGAAGAGAGTATATTTAAAAGAAGAAAAACTACCACAACTAGAGGACATAGTATTAAATTAGAGGTGCAACGATTTAAAAGTAATATCAGGAAGTATTACTTTACTGAGAGGGTAGTGGATATATGGAATAGCCTTCCAGCGGAAGTGATAGAGGTAAACACAGTCAAGGAGTTTAAGCAGACGTGGGATAGGCACAAGGCTATCCTAGATATAAGATAGGGAACTGGGGACTAATAAAAGTATTTAGAATATTGAGCAGACTAGATACTTCTTGATATTACTTTTAAATCTGCCAACACATTCTATGTTTCTATCTGGAAAAACAACCTTGACACATGTGTTAATTTTTTCCACTTTTCTTTCTATCTAATCCTGACTGTAACATCCTCTGGATGGAAATACTTGTTATTATATGAAAAAGTATTTTATTGTGTCACAGTAATGAAATACTAGATTGAAAAGGTCCATGATTTACCATTCTACCATAATTGTTTGAATTATTTCATTATATTAGTGTTACCAGTATTAATTCTGACACTTGGCAAGTTAGAGGGCCGATATGTTGAATCAGAGCTTGGTTCATTTGAGCCAAGATTCTAAACAACATGTCCGCCACTCAATAGAGCTATACGGAGAAAAGCAGGCTGAAAAAGGTGCTTTATTTATATTCTTTAAAGGGACTGTATCACCCAAACATTGTTTTTACTGTGAATGTAGAGCATAAAAAATGATTGAAAATGATCAATTGTATTAGCAAAACTGCAAACAAATGTCTAAATTAGGAGAAAAATGTGTTTTAAATGTGTCTGTTTATGACATGTCTGTTTATGACATCACCTGTGGCCCAGTATGCAAATTACACATTTCCCATTGAAAAGCAGTTCATTTACATACTGTGCCACAGGTGATGTCATGCATAAGAGACTCCACAGACACATTTAAAATGCATTTTTCCCCTAATTTAGGCATTTGCTTGCAGTTTTGCTAATACAATCTTTTCCAATCATTGTTTATGCTCTACATGTAGAGTAAATACAATGTTCAGGTGATACAGTCCCTTTAATTACATTGTTTCTATTTAAATTCCCTACATTTGATGCAGTCTTTCAACTGAACCTTTAAAATGCTGATTTCTCTTTGTGCTCTCTGAATAAATGTTCTCTTTGGAAGTAGCCATAGTAATAAAATAAAATAAAAAAGCTTGGAGTACTATGGTTTGCAGGAATGGTGACCCGTCACAGTTCACTTCTATTGTGATTAATTTGTGTACAACATGCAATTCACGGATGACTGACGTCACAAATACCTGGCTATTACTCTCCGCTTTGATTTCTTCTACAGGTATTTATGGGCCATCGGTAAAAACGTCTGGAAGAGATGGAAAAAGAGATTTTTCGTACTTGTCCAGGTACAAATTCTATGGCTTATAGCCAGTTGGGTGAATCTTGTAAGTAGTGAAAAGTATGAATGGGTCTGCACACTTACAAGTATCGGGTGCAACGAAGAAGCGTCATTCACGCCCATAAAGCAAAAAGAAAACACAGGAGACTCAGCACACCGTTTAAGGGAGTTTAATCCACCAAAAAATAACGACGTTTCAGCCCAGCACTGAGCTTTTTTCAAGACTTGAAAAAAGCTCAGTGTTGGGCTGAAACGTCGTTATTTTTTGGTGGATTAAACTCCCTTAAACGGTGTGCTGAGTCTCCTGTGTTTTCTTTTTGAATCTTAGAAGTAGTCATGGGTAAAACCTGCCAAAAATATTCAAAGAGTTAACAGAAATCAGTAACCACACCAAGGAGCAAAGACCAAGTGCTTCAACATTTTTGCAGTGTCCACTGCTTCCGAAGGGACTATCAGTAAGAAGGAATTATAGGGCAAAAAAAATCTCCATGCAAATCAATGGAATGTTCCTGTTGATTACACCATTTTTAGAATGTTACCCCATATTTTCTACTCTATACCCAATGGATTACTTGACAGAGTGAATGTGATTAAGGCCATGTGATTCAAGTTACTGCTGTGAACCATCATTGCTGAGATCTAGTTTGCAAAGGGAGTTAGTATTCTGATAACTAAGTTAAATGAGAATAATACTACTGGCAGTTACAGTTTAGCCTCTTAAGTGTTAAAAAGTATCATGTCAAAGGAATTACCTTATTTCAGAACAATGAGGGGATACAGGAAAGGGGTGCATGCAGTGATGTTACTTTATTGTGGCACCAATGGACATTGTCAACTCCTGACAAATGTCAAGATTTTGTGTGAAATGCGTCAGTCCCGAAAGAATCATACCCTTCTTAGTACCTGAAAGGTATCGGACAATCCTTGGGCCAGCCAATGCCTTAGTTCCAATAATAACAGTCAAAGTTATGGGTTTATTTTAGATTTGGCCATCAAGAGATAGCAAACACCCCCGTGGAATAGGCCTCATGCGTTCCGCGCTTACATATAGTGATTACTGCCCTTTGATTACCTGTGTCAGGCACCGTATTTTACTCTGGGATATCTACAATTCGGTGTTTTTCATAAGTATCGGACAATCTCCGCTAGTTGGTTGTAGGCACGTTACCCCACATACTTAAATACAGTAAAAAATTTTGCAGTCACAATTCTACGAAAGGCTGCGTTTGAAAAAAAAATCCTGACACTTTGAAGGGTGAGTTATTTTATACATAATCCCCCCCCCCCCCCATACACCCCCAATGTGGTAGAATTAGTTTCCATGTGTATTTAAATGTTACATTGCTGTGCCTGTTTAGCACTATAAGGCTAGGAATGAAATGCGTCGCCAGAAAAATAACTGTGACTAATGCGTTCTAAATCTATAAATCCAGTACAAATGTATAAACTCATAAATAAATATACCCTTTGCAGTTGAGACCCAGTTACAAAATAAAATCATTCAGTGTGCAAGCCTCGCAGGCAAATTCCTGTTAGTAAAAGGCCCTTTTCATGGCAGCTGGTGCCTTGAGTCTGTAATAGCCTGATAGTATTGCTTCTTTGTGGCCTCCAAAACAACAGTGGCTTTTAATTCATTTGTTATCTGGGGGAATGCCAGAAAGCAGATGGCGTTGAAACACCTGAGCTTGGACAATGACTTGTGACACCCAGACTGCTGTCTGCCAACATGTGAGTATCTGCTGGGCAGAAGTCAGAGAGTGGAGTGAATGCAGCTACCAGCATTTTGTTAAATCAGCATCACAGTAGCAAGAGGTCAGTGAGACAGAAATGACATCCAGAGACCCTTTTGGAACATTTAAATGTGAACATTGACAGTCACAGATATTACCTGCAGCTACATAAATGCCAATACTATTTCTTTTCCTTTTTTTTTTATAAATCACAATGTAATTATTTCAGCTTTTTTTTTCAGAAAATGAGTAGTTCTGAGTAGCTTGAGTGACTGATCTTCTGTGAGTGACACAAAATACTCTCCCACCGACACTCAATACTGAATGGTCTGCTCAACAGAGACAGAAATGCAGGGAACAGAGAGGTGAACTTAAGGCCAAAATAGACAAAGTTGGAAAAATGCGACAATGCGCCTGAATGGGAGAATTTTTCCAACTTTGGTCTTAATTTTGAAATTCACGTCTCAGTTCACTGCAATTCTCTCTTTATCAAGTAGACCATCGATTTCAGGGCCAGTCTAAGGCACTTATGGGTAGATCTGTCAATACTGGGTCCATATTCCCTTGCAACCCCATATATTAGGAGATAGACATATTGGTCGGAGAAACACAATATTCCTTCTCACACATTCTCTTCTAAATCGAACCCTGGGATGTTATGCTCTCCATCCTACCTAAAATTATACAAAGATGCCGCAGTTAAAAAATGTTTGTGCCCCTCACCACTCTTAAAACATTTGTGTGCCATTCTTTACATGCCCAAACTTTTTTGAGTTTCCTTTATGTGGGGGACACTGAACTTGACTGTAGGGCCTCATTTCATGGTGGGCCCTGGGCAAGTGTCCTTACTGCCTCAGGAGATGCCTTTTTACCTACGCATTACTAAGAATCTGCCCATTCGTCCCAAGAATCTGCCAAATCATCAAAAGACCCCTTCTCTCAAATCTGCTCACTACGAAACTCTTCTCAACTCCCTGAGTCTGTGCTCAATCTTTCCAAAACTCAAGACTGGCATGAGGCACTTGATACATTATAATTAAACCAATGAATTATTTTTAATAATAGCCCTCCAGTTGGCCCACACTGGTCCCAAGGATTCTAATAGGGGGAATTTATCGCCTGTGATGCCTGCTAGTGCCATAATTGCATTCTATTAAAAAAAAACTTTTATTTAGCCAAATTTAAGGCACAGCGTTGCAATTAAAATGAAAAAAAGCATTTGAGTGTATTTGGGAAGAAAAATAGCATTTTCCATTATGTCATCTGGTTCCTGCCAGCCGTAAAGATTTTTAGTTTGGCCAGAAGATGGCAGCACTAATACACATGTCATCAGAAGAAAACTCTATGGAATTTTCACTTCTTCAGTTGAACAAAGCTCTATACCAGTGATGGCAAAGCGCCCATTTTTATGCGATAAAGCCAAGTTAACGATCTCAAAGTGCCATTTTTCCCTATATTATGATACCGTCTCCCATTTCTATTCCAGGCTCTCTTAGTTTTGGGTTTCTCTTCTCTTTGTTTTAGGTTCCTTGCCTTTAGTTGCTCCATCTCAGTGTCTCCATATTCCCCACAACCCCTCTATCCATGATGATGGTGACAATGCAGTCAGATGCTAAGTGCCACAGAAGAGGTCCCTGAGTGCCGGAAGTGGCCCCTGTGTGATAGGTTCACTATTCTATAAATTATTTGAAATACATACAATAAAAAAAGCATATTAGAAAAAGAAAGTAATCTAATGTATAAACTAATCACTCACAAGTACAGTTACAATTGTTTCGCGTCATAGGAATGACCAAGAAAGGTAGTTTCGGAATACTTCGCAACAGAGGTGGCATACGGATGACCCAGGTCATTGACGTAAAACCTTGGAACTACACATCCCTTGATGCTTTGTAAAATTATGACTGACTGGCCTTCATGGTATAATTGCTAAGTGCTAAGGCTTTTCATCACTGACCTAGGTGAACTATTAATTTTGATGACCCTTTAAAAAATCCTTCACTAGACGGACATAACTCTCCATAATTTGTTAAGGAGAAACGTGAGCTTACCAGGGCATCATCAGCTCGATAAGTCACTGCAACCTCCAATGCAAGTACCGCTCCTTACTTTCCGCAAGAAACAGTTATCCCCTGGCTTGTCTCCTCCCACATTGAGTCATCTAGCTCTGAACGACAAATCAAACAGAAAGGGATGTGGGGAAGTCACTGACAGTCAGGAAGATATTAAACTCAGTGCTTTATTGTGTCAAATGTACCACCTGAAAAAAAAACAACTTGCTGGTACAGTGACTGGCAGCCTAACACATGTATGCTAGCCTTACAAGCCTTAATTACTATGCGTACGTTTGGTGTTTGGTTGGTCATTGCTGTCTTAGAAAGCTGATTGTTCCACAATAATTTTGACACAATAAAGCACTGTGGTTTTTTTTTCAGTTTGAAAAGAAAAGTGGGCAGAAATAAATGTGGGTGGCATGGTGCTCCATCAGTGGTTATACCAATTCATGAATGCAGGGCACTATGTAGGATGGTGGATGGCGGTTAAATCCCCTTGCCAGAGTCAAGTTTACATTGAAGAGGCTCTGTCACCTAATTCATTTTGGCATTGTAGGGCATTAAAAAGGATATGCACATTGCGCTCCAGCATGTAGCCCCATATGCAAATTAATAATTCACCACTATAACAGTTTATATGGATATCACCAGTTTTGCTTCATGCATACATGTTCTTACAATTCTGCTAGCACAGTGTGGTTTTGTATAAGGGGCCACATTGGGTCAAAGTTCTAAAATTTTAGCAAACCGCAAAAATATTACAGTGGTTCCAACTTTTAGATATTTTCCCCATAATTAACCTTAATTGTCTATTCATAGACTCTGGGTCCTAATTCACATTGTAAGCACTGATAATAAAGGACATAGTCTTTCGTTAGAGGGGCACAGGTTTAAAAGCAATATCATGAAGTATTGCTTTACAGAGAGGGTAGTGGATGCATGGAGTAGCGTTCGAGCGGACGTGGTAGATGAAGGAGTTTAAGCATGAATGGGATACGCATAAGGATGGGCCCCAGCATCCAGTTTGCACACCCAGGATTAAATGTGTCCATTGGGTCTCGCTGATTATGACATCACCTTGCGGCATGATATGCAAATCAAACAGTAATTGTTAGTTAATTTGCACGTCAGTCCTCAAGGTAACATATAAAACAATGCCATGGAATTATGAAATTATTCTATTTTTTTTTAGTCGGAAATTGGACTAAATGGTTCTTATCTGCCGACACTTTCTATGCTTACCTTGCACTTTTGCCTCTGGGTGTGCCTAAGACCAGATACATAAAACGGTTTTAAAATAGTTATGAAATTATGATATGTGACCAATTTTTATTTCTCTTACATATTCCATAGGAATACTTTCTACAATGGCTGAAGTTTTAAATCCTACCAGCAGAGGGAGTACAATCCTAAAAAAACAAAAAAAAAACCACCATGATATTAGATCTGTGTATAAATGTGTCATAGTGTATTTTAAATAGTGTGCACTGATAGAAGTGCTGTAGCCGCTATTAATTATGAGACCCCCTAATGTGGTTTTGTGTTCCAAGTGGGTAGAATACATTATGATTTAATGTCCAACATGATATCCTTCATTTTTCCTGAAATAGGAATTTGCATTTGATTTCCCCCAAAACAAACAAGACACGTTGACATAAGTATTTTATACAAATATCCAAATCCGAAGTTTCTTCCAGGGGTCAAAAAAATGTCAAAACAAATAAAATGATGTAAGGATCCCAGGATTTGACACAACCTTAGCAAAGTCATTTGAAAGCCTTTGACAGTAAATTTCCCTGTAACTTGCCTACAGCACGGAGAATCCTTAGCTTTCTAATGGAGTTCTTGCAGACAGTCTATCTTTTAAAAATGCTAAATTCCAGTTGGGGGTTTTTGGATGTTGCCTCTTCGCCTCCTGAAGGCAATTCTAGTTCCTGACATTACTCCCCTAGAACCAAAAAGGCTTCCATCAACGACCTGCCGTCCAATAGATGGTGTCACAAAAATGGCTCTCAAACGACTGAGGGATGCCATTTACCGAACGGATGATGACAATAGAGGCAGAGATCAGTGGGAGTTTAAGATTACGTTAATATGACTGGCACCTAGCCATTTTTCTGGCATTCTATGTGACAAGGTGTCAGCATGGCGCTTGTCCGTCTTGAATGATGTGTATTCCGAGACTGTATATTTTATCTGTGGAAAAAAAAATACATGGGACAATATATATTTTTTAAATGACTATTTTTATAGGACTTGAATGTGGTTTTGAATTAAAAAAAAAAAAATACCCATGAAAAAATTATTAAAAGGCAACTGTCAGCAAAAAATAACTTCTGTCTAATTGTAAGATTGCATCAAGTGTAGATGTTTTAAATAGTCAGGTTTTAACGAAATAATACATATAAAGTACCTTATTGAGACATCTTAGCTCTTCATAGCTCAATTAGGAGGCTGACATTTTGCTTAGAATCTTGGGTCAGGTGAAGGAAAATCTCACCCACCTGACTAAAGATTCTACACAACATGTCAGCCCACTAATAAGGCTATGAAGAGCCAAGAGGGCTCAGTAAGGCATGTTATATGTATACTTTCATTAAAACATTTCTGTTTAAAATGCCTACACTTGATGCACGTTCTGAATTAAACAGAAGTTAATTTT
This sequence comes from Pelodytes ibericus, assembly GCA_036172795.1. Lineage (NCBI taxonomy): Eukaryota > Metazoa > Chordata > Amphibia > Anura > Pelodytidae > Pelodytes > Pelodytes ibericus. The sequence goes on along the minus strand of CM069865.1, from coordinate 74,450,274 downwards.
GTGCCAACAATCTTCTAAATGAAAAAAATCCCTTGAAGTTTTTTTCTTCTCAGCAACTTCCTTGTTCACAAAATGAACTGATTCTCGTTTTCTTAAAATTCCTAAAGGTCTAATTTTATGCCCTCACTTTCGGCAGAGTTCGTTCACAGCAGTATAATTAGATTTCACTAGCATTCTGTTAACACAAGCTATCTTAAAAGGAAAATCACAAAAGTTACAATTTTATGTAAACTAGTGAATATTTATCTAAAAACTATTACATAACATTGAAGAATGGTAAATGGTAAAACAAAATTTTGTTGAAGAGATTCCTAACATACATTACCGATCATTTAACTAACCTGTTAGATCCCCTACACTTTTTTTTATAGGAAGTTACTCAACTTAAATTTGAAAAAGGAAAAAAAAAGGTGGGGAAAAAATAAAGGATGAATATAAATAACAAAAATGTAATAAAGTAAATTAAGTAAAGATAAAGGTAGTAACAAATATAACAAATAAATATTAATAATATTATATGATGAATGATAGTAATAGCGCTTCCATTCAACAAGCATGTGGTTGAACAGCTATTGTTTACAATTTTCCACTAGTGGACATAACATAATCTTTAGTTTAAGAGATGATTGAGAACAAGAGATGATATTGTTTTGAGCCCAATGGGTGGCATATCCAAGACCAAGTGTAAAGGGTTTTGGTTTAAAGAAATAATGATCTATCCACAGAAAAGCCACCCAGAAAAGAATGTGCTGTGTATTGACGGAATGAAAGCCATCTCTGAATAGGTGGAGGTTGTCTTTTATATCAAATATGTCAAAAGGCCAACTAGGGTCTTAAGTGCTTCCGTAAATGAAAAGCCGCCAAAACTGGTAGCCCGACGGCGATATGTATAAAAACCAAATGAGCAAAAATGTTTAACCCCTTTGAGTGGCAGTGGATATTGAAAACATTACTGAAAAGGTAAGGAGTAGCTATCTGATCATCGAGGAGGGCTAGTGTGATGCTTGGTAATCGGCAAAGATCAACTCAGTCACGGAGGTTGAAAGGTCTACTATGGACAGCAGAATTAAAGTCTATCTAAATGTCGTGCCAGCCAAATTGATTCTGATTGGGTAGAGCAAAATAAATATTGCTGCCTTGGGAATTTGTATGGTGAGTTGTACAGTGAGGTCCTCTTTCACGTATCCTCGCAAACTCATTGGTGCAGTGGTTGTTTATAAATGTTTCCTGGCACAAATAGCGTTTTGTCTAAGAATTTGCCATCAATTTAAAGAACCGTTAGCCTTGTAAAATCAATTTTTGCTCCCCAAAGATGGATGTCCTGTGAGTTTCATGGATGGATACATTAATTACAATGATTTTTTTAGGTCAGTCAATATACTTTTGCCATGTGCAGTTACCGGGAGAAGAAGGCGGAGCCCCAGGAACTTTTGCAGCTTGACGGATACACGGTTGACTATACTGACCCACAGCCAGGTACGTCTGCTTGTGATTTCCAATATGCAGTGAGCCATTGTCTAGGCCATAGGTAGGATATGTGTGAATATCATGCAAGTTTATACTAGAGAAGAGTCTTTTAAATGTTCAGATTATCTTTTAGTTTCCCTTAACCAAACTACCAAAGTTGACCCCTCATCTGCGCTAGGATCAAATTTTAAATACTAACTTTAAACTATAAACCCCACCACTCCTCAGCCCCTCCTTACATTGCCTCCTCAATACACAAATACTACCCTGCCCAATGGCTTCATTATTCACAAAGCCTCACACATGTGAGAATGTACTAGAGCTACACTGTCTCTCTGGTACCTACTTCTGTAAAGCATCCAGCTTCCCTCACTCTCAATCATTGAAAAGGCTCTCAAAACTAATTTCTTTAACGCTTACAATTAATTCCATTAGAACACCTATTAAATAACCTCTGGCCAGATCCACCTAACTGTCACCGTCTCTCAGATCACTACTACTGCCACCACTTCCTTCCTTTTCCCTCATCATATCTGTCTCCTAGCTCCCTACTTCATGTATTGTTCTGTCTCTGTTCATCTGACTTAGTCTGTAATTCCCTTTTATACTCTGTACCAAGGGCTGTGTGATATAAATGTTAATATAATCTCATGTAAGCCTTGTCCAATATCAGAAATGAAGACAAGTGAAGTTACTTGAACAGAAAACAGTCCAATATTTTTTTTTTCAACTGCTTCTCAGGTTTGGAAGGTGGCAGATCATTTTTCAATGCAGTCAAGGAAGGAGATACTGTAATCTTTGCAAGTGATGATGAACAGGATCGGATTCTGTGGGTACAAGCCATGTATCGAGCCACCGGCCAATCTCACAAACCCGTGCCACCCACCCAGGTTCAAAAACTCAATGCTAAAGGGGGAAATGTCCCACAACTCGACGCTCCTATTTCACAATTTTGTAAGTACATACGCACGCCCAGGAATGTGGGGAATTCATGTTAGTAGAAAACCCATGATAAATACGATTTATTCCAAAAGAAATAATAATATTACAAGATTGGTTGTGTAAATCATTTTAAAAAGCAATCTCTTTCATCTTTGGGGGCCAGTGATGCACTAAGCTAAGAAAATAAAAAATTGGTTAGGTGTATAGATGATGTTTTGGAATATAAGTGCACTTTTTCTTACACAAATAAAAGACATCAAGTTGTAAAAGTAGGTAAAAAAACAATGTAATTTAGTAAATGTCGCTCCCAATACATTTTTAACTATAAAAGTATAGAGTTAGCTGTGGAAATACCAGAAACAGGTAGAATTGGAATGATATCCGATATTGGGTAACTATGAGACTCAGTGCAAACTTTCAAACCCAAGTTGTCAGGTACTTTCTCAAACATTCCCGCTGAACTTATGAGGCATCCTCGGTTTTGTATGTGATCAGTAGAGTGATCCTAACGATGTCCTTTCTACTGACCATATGAAAAAACAATAAGTGTCACATTGTATAACCCAAACTGAAACAAGCTGTGGTTAGCCACTCCAGTTGGCTGAGCAAGCGCTGATTAATAATGAACTCAGTATAAACTTACATGTATCTGAAGAGATACACGTCAGGGCATCCCCTTTTAGTGCACTGTCGTCTTACGTAAGCAAAGTGTTAAAAACAAACTAACAGTACAGTAATCATCTTGGTTATTTTAGGGTTTTGTCTTCAGCTAATAATTACCCACATTAAATTGGAAATGCAATACAGGCTAAATATTTACTTTAAAAAGAGTGTTTATTTTAATATATGATAACATTACCTTCATATGTTCTTCCCTTAATCTATTTATATTTCTATACATTCTGAACCAAGACAAGGCACATGAGGTATTGATCATCGTGAAAGTGGCATCACTCATATTAAAGCATGACTGGCCTCCAGAGAAACCCCTATAGACCTCTCTCTAGGATACAGCAGCTTCAGGGTCGAAATACATACTCCTTTTCTTTTCCAGAAAATGATGTTACATAAATGTATATATTTTTTTACCTCTCTAAAGTTTTTTTTTAATCTTCCATATTTGGAAAAATTACTTTAAAAAAAAGATTTTAATGTACAATTTAAGGTGTAAAAAAAAAAAAATGTGTGTAGTTTGCTGTGCATCTAAAAATGCAATACTTGATCCATATGTTTCTTTAAGGTGGTCACTAATTATCTAATTAACTCTAAATTGGATGTTAGTTAAACACTGTATCATTATATCATTATACACACAAGGAATTCACTCAGGCCTGACTGTAGAATTTCAATGTACTTTTTTTTTTTTTTGTTCGTTGGGATAATTTCTCAAAGCTCCGAGGGAAGGTGCAATGCCCAGGTGGCTTAAATTTTCCCATTTGAACAGATCATTGTTATCGACTTCAAGGGTTGGCTGCTCCCAAATTTGGATAAGTGCTAAGCATGTGGTTTCACACATTTCTCTCTAACTGATATGTTTGTCTACCAGACTGCATGTAGCAGGCCTTTTTTCAAAGGAAGATAGTCTTCAAGTAGATGCTTTAAGCACTTTCTGTCTGTACAGGTAATGGTGCTGTTTGAGAGTCTGTCACCAAATGATCTAAACAGGTTTAAATGGCTTAATATACTTTGTTGCTACAGCCTGAGGCTTTCATGATGAGACAAGGAATGACACCAGCTTAACTGTTTAGATTGGAACTGAGGGAGCCATCATGGCTTGCAAGACATGGTGTGAATGCTTACTTGTCTAGTTTGAGTTTAAATAGAAAGTGAAACTCGATGGGTTGAACTGTTCTTACCTGCTGTCAAATAATATGTTTTGGTGGTAGTATCAAAGGTCATTAAGATATAGCCACATAGCCAGGTAGCCGAAATGGCATAGTAATCAAAATAGTTCCCAGTGGAAGATCTTTAACATAGTCATTTTAAACAATTATTTTTGACAGTAACAATCAGTGGTATTTTTTGACACATGAATTTTTTGTTTGATCTCAACAAAATTTAGATAACTGAACGAGATCACGTTCTTTCTTTTTTTTTTTTTTTGTGATCCGTTGTGTCTTGACACACTCTTACAAAACAAATGAAGATGCTTTCGTCCCTTTTTTAAATTTGTTTTATTGTAACTATCCATGGTCCGTGAGAACATGCTACACAATGAGGAGGCATTTATCGGGAGACCTGTTGTTACACCCTAAGATGGCCCGAATTTCACCCAGTCGTGTTTTCAAAAATAAATAATTATAAATAAAATGAAAATAAATACTAAAAAGAGATCCCTCTGCTGAAAAGATCTTTGGCATCTATTTAATATTATTAGGCACAGCCAAACTGTTCGCTAGCAAAATATTTGGCATTTTATAATATAAGAAAAAAAAAAAACCTCTTTTGTCCTGTTGAGGCCCACACATCAGCAAACACTTTACCCCTTCTCACGCTCCCCTCTCAAAACACTGGCCTGCACTTCTGACCTTGACCCCAATTAAGCCTCGTAGGTGATCGTGTCTTCATTCCGACTATAACTTAACCGTGGACTCAGTATCGTAAAAATATCGTAAAATATGTCAAATAATTTTACAATAAAATGATAATATATTTTTAATCCAAATAGATCCTATAAATAAATTGAAAAATGAAAATAAAAATGAATAAATAAAAATAAGTGAATAAACAACATAGAGATAAATGAAAACATAACCATGGTAAGGAGATATATGGACATTAAATTAGTATACTATGTGCCCTAAGAGGCTTCTCTATGTATATGTGAATGTGGTTGCTAAAGAAAATAGTCATTCATAGGTGTACACCACAGTAAGCCTAGGTAGAGAATAATCTGCATTATATATCTTAATTAGTTTAGATGTTATGTTAATCAAATCAAATTCCCTAGCATGCTTGAAACATATTTAAAATAAACCTGGCTCTCAGTTTGTGATCATGCCTCCCAACATGTCAAATGGACAAAGAGGGTCACTTTTATTTTGTTTGAGTGGCAATATCAAAATTAACTGAATAGTTGTCCACCAAAATTCATTTTTAATCAAAACAAGTGTTATTTTATAAATTACAATCCAAATCCAGTATTGCATTTTTAGATCAAGATAATATATATATATTTTTCTTTTTCTTTCAGTAAGGTAAGGATATGTAATCAATGTCGATTTGTGTGTTTTTAACCAACTTTTGAATTTCCTCATCTTTTTTTTCCCCACGTGTGTAGTATTTTTTAGCAAATGTTTGATGTTGTTTAGAAAACAATTAGATCCGTAGACGAGTTTGTTCCTACCTAGATTACGACACCCGAGCCTTTTTAACGTGTTTTATATTGCAGAGGAAGAGATCCTTCACTCTTGTTTTCAGAGCTGCCCTTCAGGTTCTTGAATCAAAATTGTCCCAGAGATGACAATAGCATGGCTCATCTTCGCCACATTGAATTTCCGACTTTTAATGATCAAATAAACTGTTCGGAACATGGCAGCTCTGAAAGAAAGGGTGGATTCCATTGTGCATTTTAATTCTTAAAAATAGATCCTGCTATTCATTCATTTGTGTGACTCCACAAATCACTTTTATTTGGCTGCTAGAATATTTATCGGTTCAATATCTCGCCCCCTACTCTTTTTTTTTTTTTAATATTGTTCTACAAGTTCTATCTTTTTAAATAAATATATTGATACTTCTACATTGAAAACCAATGATATCGATGAACCAGAAAGAGATGTCATTGGGTCACCTGCAAGCTGTTGACTATCTGTTTGTAAGCTCTATAAAAGTGACCACTTGTCCCTCCGCACCCTCTTGTTTGTCTTGTCTCAGTAGAACATTCAATCAAATACATGCCCAGAATGATCATTTTAAAAAAATACTTTTTTTTTACTTTTATGGGTTAATTAATTGATTTTTACATTCATGTTTTATTCTCAATGCATTAAAAAAAAACATATTTATTTTTTAAAAAGATCTATTTTATGATCAGGCACTACTACTGCAAAAATAACATTTTTTTAAAATATTTTTATTATAGAAGTGTAAAATTTGCTCTGTTTGTTTAAACACACAATATGACTAGAAATGATAAGGGTTTTCTGAAAGCTTTCTTTTTAAAAAAAAAAAAAAACATTCTTTACCTGCATCCTAGTGCTTACCATGCAGTACTAGGGCCCCTGTATGCTTTCTTGAGTCATTATGTTATTCTGGTTTGTTCCTTCTTACCCTGCTATCGTCTAGCTGGACTAAAGGGTAAGTGCTTCCCAACAGCTAGCACAGATCAGATAATCTACCTAGATTATCTGACATATGCAATGTGCTCATTTTTTTTTTCTCTTAAAATTTTCTCATGTTTAGATATGTAGAAAAAAAAAACGTCATGTTAATTTCCTAAATTTTAGGTTTGAACTGTAAGTTTCCATACCAAAAACTGGATGCATGTCATGTTTGCATACTTGCCTTCTCTCTTTGGCTTCAGCATTGGCATCATAAGATGCTTTGTAATAAAATAAAAAAAATCATTAATATTTATTTCCATTAAACATGTTAATGGCTTATTTTTTTATTTAATGGTATGTTTTCTTTCATAACCTTACATTGAGTTGATTGCGTAATGCTTGTGAACAGATTCTCCCGCACAGTGATGTCCATTTGCATTTTGATATATATATATATTTTTATTTTTAACATATATATTTTTCGTCCTAGTGGTTAGCATGGATTATTTCACCTAAAGTTCTACAACACTAAATAAAAAAGATACATAGTAGTGAATGACAAAGTTCCAAAAAAATGTTTTTCATTAAAGCTCAGGGGCATCCGACGGGAGGCCTGCCAGTGTCAGAGAGCTATGCCCCAATTTTGACGCCACATTTAAGGTGCAGTACCACTCCAGGTACAGGTAATTGAGACCCTACCGGGGAAAACCCATACTGATCCCTCGGCCTATTCACAAAAATTTGAGAATAGCTCGGGGAGGTCGACTTTGGAGGTCAACTTTCATTTTGAGAAATTCGGCACTCGTGTTTGTCTTAGAAAAAAAAACTCCAGGTTCAAAGTCAAACTCGGATGCCAAATTTGATTAGTCTCAAAAATAGCTTTGATCACCTCGACTCCCATTACTTTCAATGGGGAAGATTCGAACCTAAGATTTTTTTTTTGTTAGTCAAACTCGGGTGGGGAATTTGACTTAGTCTCAAAATTAACGTCGCCCTCCAAAGTCAACCTCCTCGAGCTATTCTCAAATTTTTGTGAATAGAGCAATCAGTTACTGATTCCATGTTCAACTGTTGTGTATAAATAAAATTTTATTAATTTAAGCCCTTTTTGTTACTACTTAAGACACTTAAGATATATACATGTATAGTTGTAGGATTAATGGCTATATTTGAAAGTATGATAGCTAAACAAAAATAAGGCAGACTACTATCACATATATTGCTGAGAACTGAGAAAACCGTTGGACTTCCCTTGCTTACGACATTTTAAAATCTCCTACACTGTTCAAATATATATAAACATAAAACAGATTTCAGGCTATTGTTTACAATTACTTAAAGTGGCTCTGTCAGCAGAACATTTTTCTACAGAAATCATATAAAAACAATATTATGAAAATATTAACCCGTTTTATCTGCTCAAACTAAAGTGAATATAGGAGAAATTACCATTTGATAGTATGACTGTTTTTTAATGTGGAAGCTGCCATCTTGGTATTGCATCCATAATGTTACAGAAATAGAATTTTTAATTTGTGATACTTATGAAGTGCAAATACATTGTAGAATGTTGTTAAATAGCTTTTGAATCAATACAGATGTCAGATTTGTGTGTTTTATTACAGATCAATTGTGTTTAAAATTAGTTATCTCTTGCACTCTTGCTTTTTAAATCTTTTCTCACTATTGCAAGTGAAAGATCTATTTGATGATACATTGAGTACAATGCAAGGTCAAAGTCATAAAACATACTTTTTTGCAAGACAGACAGATATAGCCACATGTTGTAAAATCTGAAATTTATACTGCTTAAAAATATTTTAGAATTAATTAAAATATGCTTTCAATTAAGTAGGAGAATTGAATTCCCTATATTAGTCAGACTTTAAAGTCTGAGTTTTCCCTTACCTGAGAAAAATGGCAGGACATACAGATAAGTTACATTTTTTTATTCTGTTTTAACAACTTCTAAACAGATTTCAACACGATCAGCTTGAGAGAATTGGTTTTAAATTATAAACTTAGAAATAGATAAAATTCTGATGACGAAGCCACTTTAAATTCTACTAATAGGTCCAATATTTAATAAAAAGTCATACATTACTTTTCACATTTTATGGTCAACTAATATGAACTTACACCGAGATTTTACTTCACAATTTTAATATTTTGTGGAAGTGTGGTTCAATTAAAAATATATAATTATTTTTTCCAGTCTATCATTAGCTATTGGAACACAACAGCTAAATAATCACTAATATCCGATCACTTAATATGATTACAAATACAAACAAAAAGTTCCCATATTTTTAGAGAACTTTATGTATTTGAAGTTGCATGAGCAATTTGTTCAGCAAACAGGTGGAAGTCATTTTTTGTTGTACCTCTCACTTCCTGTTGTCCCTTCCAATCAGAAGCAAGCTTGCCAAAAGCAATTATAAAGTGCTCATGAGAACAAGTGCAACAGGAAATTGGTTCCCCCAGCCTGCTGCACAGCATTAAAAATATTTTTAGGTTTTGGGAAATATATGGAGCATTTTATATACATTTCTTTTGAATGTTCAAAAAAGAACTGTTTTGCAGGAAAGCCTACAGCTATACATTAAGAGGGAGGTGTAATAACTGGCCATGAGAGTCGGCAAATATGTACTTGGAGTATATTGAATGCTATATAAGGAGGAGCAGGGGGATTCATCCCTCCTGATCGTGAAAAAAAAATACTCCATTTCCTTCCTTCTTTCTTTCTCTCCTTCCTTATTTTGCTTACATTCCCCCTGGATAGCAGAAAGAAATTAATCTCCACTTCAAGCAGAAATAATATATATTTTTGGGATTGTCTCCAGAAACCCAAGCTGCAATATGAAATATGGAGTTTTCTATTTCCCCCCCCCCCCCCCCCCCCCCCAAAAAAAAGGGAACGTATGAATGAGAGAACGAATGAATGGACACTTTTGGACTGACAATTGCATCATACGCTACTTTGTGAGCTGTTGAGGATTGTATGTTCTGCTTGACATATATGATTAACACATCATTAAACTCACTGCTATGTTTACTTGTTTGGTCAAACTGTATCTGCTACATACATTCACAAACGCAGTTTTAGGTATTCAGTACGGAGAGGCCGGTCGTAAACCATTCTTTCGAAAGGTTCTGTTAACGCGTTTTACTGCATGCCTTTCTCTACTGAACATCTTAAAACTTGATTTTTTTTACATTCACATTAATAGCATGTACAAAACTTTGCTGCAAATCACATGTAAGCATGCATCTTTTGACATTTTTTCTTTCTCCCATATACTGTTTTCCAAATGAATTGCTCATTCAATGTCAAAAATGTACAACTGAGTAAAGTGCTTATTCAAAATATTTATTCACGCCCTTTTCGTATTGATTATGTTCTTGAGTTGTCTTTCAATAGGACTTCAATAGCCAGTTTAGTCGGAATATTTATCACATGACAGTTTTTTGCGATGGTTTAGATTCCGTACAGAACATCTTACTATGAAAATGATTGCAAATGATCAGTTTTATATTCTTGAATTAATTTACAGTTGCTTAGCTATTAAGGTTAAGTAAATAATTGATGTGCTTTCTGGACAAAAGATGTGGGAGATAGGGGGTTATTTGTACAAGTCAATTCACTGGGAAAATTCGAAAAGTGGAGTAGTCACCATGGAAAATAATAGACTTTTCCTGTTGTTTAGACGTTTTTTAACATTGCCCTAGAATTGAATTTAATAAATAACCCCCATAATTTTTGTCCTATCTTCTAAACCTATTTTTTTTAAATTGTGTATGCTTCTCTAAAAGGATATAATCTAGGTTGAGACAAAATATAGCCATTCGAGATGAGACCAGCAGTTAAAAATTGAAAGCAACGTGTATGTTTTACACACATAGTCCAAAAATATTCACACCACTAAAAAGATTAAAATGCATACTGCTACCAAAATCTACATAAAAAATATTGTTGGTTTGAATAAAGGTTGAGGAAATGGACCTTTCTAGGTTTATCTTTGTAGCCATTTTTTAATTTTTGGAATAATTTGTTTACTGGTGGTCTTAGTGTGTCCTTCCTTTGTAAAACTGATAACCTGTTGAGAAGAGATATTATTACTGAAAATCACTAAAAAAAATAGCCTACACTAAAGTAGATTTCAAATCAGAGCTTTAGGTCTACAGACAGAGACTAAAGATCTAACTTTTATTTCTCAGTATGTCGTGAAGTATGAGGGGTTTGTTGCAAAAGCCGTACAATGAAATAAATTGCAAACCTAGGACCAAAGTGAGACTGGACCCAAAATTCAGAACATATAAGATATTATTCTGTATTTCTTGAAGCCAAATGTAGCAACAAACATACACTGGCCACCCAGGAGACAGCGTCAGGTTCAGTGTATTACACCTAATGCGTTTCGTTTTTTAATTAGCACTTAATCGGAGGCCTGTTAGTGTTAGTTGTAAAGGTAAAAAAAGACAAAACTGAACTGCACAGAGGAACCTAGCACCATTTGTTTTACTAATAAAGCCTTAAATAAGTGAATATTTGCTAAAACATTCTAACATTCATAAAAGTATTTATAAAACATAAAACATTCAGAAAAGTATTCAGAAAAATTGGGCAGACTAGATGGACCGAATGGTTCTTATCTGCCGACACATTCTATGTTTCTAACCTTAAATATCACATAAAATGCGTAGGATTTCACCCCTAGTCAAGAAATATGAAGAATAGTTCATCTAATATATTGTAATATCAAAGAGCTAAGACACCTGCAAGTGTGAATCCACAAAGAACCCATCACCTCTGGATATAAAGACTTTTGTTTTGTTTGTTTTATTACCTATTTTATTGTATTCTGTGGTCATTTCTTTGGCTATGTTCTATAAGTGGAGTAATCATCATAGAAACAAAATGGGATGCTTCTGCTGATTGCTCCACTTTTAACCATTTGCCATACAAAAGACTGACATTTCTAGTGCTCAATATTTTATAGACAGAATCTCTGATGCAGCTTTAATAATAACCTGACTGGTCCAACTCGAAAAAGGGTTCCTAACAAAGTGATGATGAATGTTTTTTCACCCATAAATTTAAAAAAGTTGATTGGGGAGTACAAGAACGCAAGAAATTGGGAATACCCAGTCTTCATCTGTCCCTTCCACCAATACAACTTCTGTCTGTGGATAAACAATCATAGATCAATATTAAACAGTCCATCACAGAGACCAGTAGATTAACTAAATGAGAGAGTCCACCATGATCAAAGTTGGTCTATACGCTTGATCGATGGTTACCCCCTAGAAACCCCCCCCCCCCCCAGAACCTGGAGCAATCTACTCTTCCCATTAGATCTTAATGATGAAAATGTACAGATTTATAGGAAGAGTAAGCTACATTCACAAACTTGATTCTGTAACCCTCCAATCACAAAGACTCTGAGAACAAAAAGATTAATTGTTATTGGCTGATTATCATCAAAGGTAGCCATTCACGATGCATTTTTTTTTTTGGCAAGGTAGATCTTAGTAATGGCTAAAAATACTTATTTGTGATGTCATATTTTTTGTTTACTTTGGATTTTTTTTCATATGAGAAATTTTAAATCTTGACTTTACTTTTGGATTTGGATTTATTTTTGAGCACCTGTGTCCGGTGCAAAAAATGTTTCCGGTGCAAAAAAATGTGAATTTGAGGGCTTTGTGGACTATTGTTGGAGATAAAGTAAAATATTTTTCTGGGTTTAACTTTTTTTAGTGCCAGTGGCAATATACTTCAATAAAGAGAGATTTGCTGGGAATTGAGGCAGGAATATCAAACTGTATGCTGAGTTGGAAAAATTCTCCAATGCAGCTGAATTGGAGAATTTTTCCAACTCAGCTACTTTGACTTTAAGTCCTGCCGAAATTTAAAAAAACATTTAAAAAATAATCATGGGGCCAGGGAAAGTAGATCTGCCCTCCCTATAAAAAATGGGTCTAGGAAACAGGGTTTAGATTATGGTTAGGGGAACAGGGTAAGTAGTCCTGGCCACCAATGTATTTTAGGGGGGTGACTTCCAGCCTTGGTCATTTTAGGTCATGGTAGCCAGGGCTACTAGTTTGGCCTGATCCCAGCTCCATTTTGATAGGGGGTCAGGGCTATTTGCATCTTGCTTCTTGATGTATTATGGGGAGTGGAAACCATTTTGATCATTCCCAGCCTCATTTATTAATTTGCCCTCTCTAATTTTAACTGAGGCCCGGTGGGCTTTTTTTATTTTATTTATGGGGCAAGCGGAAGGGATTTTTTTTAAATAATTGATTTTTTTTTTAACATTTTCATTTCAATTCTCCTCAGAATAGGAGAATTGAAATGATCAAAATGCAGCTACCATACCCGAATTCGAAAATGTATTCGGGGGTGATCGTCACATATTGGGTAGCCGAAATTGTATGCTTTTTATAGAGAAAATGTCCCAATCCCCAGGCCTTCGATGCTTCTGTTCCCGAACTGCCCGAACAGTTGAAAGCTGATTCGGTTCTGATTTCATGTACATTGAGTTGTCGCATTCAGGGGATTTGTTTGATTCGTCTGGTATGCCATATCCAAATCCAATTCAAGATGGATTGGTGGCTTTCGAGTAGACCCAGTGTAAAACTGTATATGTCTAAAAGATATACACAATTTAAATGCAAATGCTGACTGTGCACGGTGTTAAGCACTGTACATAACCAGCAATAATGCCGAGATAGACCTGAATTTGATGGGACAGGACACCCCCAAAAAGGGGACCATGTAACCTATTTTTGGCTTGTTGGTAACTATGCACTACGCCCACTAACTTTCTTGTTGAGAGTTGGTCCCCAGTAATATTTCTGGCAGAGCATCATGGGAATTGTAGTGAAATCTAGATTTGGCTGTGTGTGGCCTACGGTGTGCACACTGACTTTTCTGTGGACTGCTGCTCCAATGATATAGTCAGCCGTGCTGCTGGCTGAACATTATGGGAATTGTAGTTAATTGTAGATAGGGAGGTGGTGGTAAATCTCTGCCATCTCAGCTGCTGTAAACTAACGTTAGCATGATGCTGAAGATCATGCTTGATGAGCATCATAGGGAGTGTAGTTTACAAAAGCTGCAATGTGAAAGTTTAGCCACTACTGTCATGGTCTTATTTCTGCCCTTTAATTAATCTGCCAGGCAATTGGGAGGGAGTAGAGAGGCTTTCGGTGGGGTTTTACGCCCCTCCCAGGAAAAGATTTTGCAGGCGCCCATGGACCCAATGTGTAGGTGCAAGGTCCAATTTATTGATTATATGTAAAGCAAAGCATCTCTTACAGCGACATGTACCTTTAAAACGTACATGCCATATTATCTTCATACTAGGGCCACTGAACTTTTCACCTTTGCTTCTCTATTAGAAGTATATAAGAAGCACAAGTGAGAAAACATGTTAGTGTCCTTTTAAATAGCAAATTAAATCATGTTTATGTCAATGCCCCTATAACATACACTTGACTAATATACAGGAGGAGACTTTCCTTCTCTTTTTTTTTTTTTAGTTTGCAACAACAATCACAAAATGTACTTATAATTCGGCAGATATCTTCAACCAAAGCCCACTTTTCATCCAGTGGGCATAAAAACGCTTTCTGCCACGACAGGTTGCTCCCAACGCATCCTAAAAAAAAAAACATGCTGTTGTGTCAAGTGTCATTTTTGACCCTTAAGACTTAGTACTTTATTAGTACATCTCTCCCGCTGTTCTATTTAGAATGCTATGATCTCAGGAATAAAAAGCTGCCTTTAAAGGGGAAGTAGCGTGTCGAATTAAGTCTGCGGATTTTATTTTACATTGTGGACGCTCTCCAAGTCTTTTCCCACAGTATTTGTCAAGGATTAGCTGCATCCCATGTAGTAGGAAATTGGCCTGTTGCATTAAGGAGTGAAATGCAGTTATCCATAGTCCAACAATAGAACAACATAGGGGGTGGTGTTCAGTCACACCCAAGCCAAATTGACCATGTTCTGTAATATATGCAATTTTCTTATGTTAGTTATGTTTTTGGTTTGTTTATTTTTGTGTTGGCCCACAGGGATGAGCACAAACTCACCACTCTGCTGAGTTGAACTCATAAGATCAAATAACAGATTCTGACTATTGTTTTGTTTCTTCTGTTTGTGACTGGAGAGAATAGATTAAATACCCAGTTATTTTGTCCTCAGATCCAAATTAGGGTGTAATTTACCAGATGCCCATTTTGAACCAAAAGGATTCTCTTTGTGTAATCAATAGCAGGATTTAAAAACATCTACACAAACAAGCAAACTTAAAAGTACAAAGTCCGAGCTACTTAGAATGGCAGTATCTATTTAAAACCTAAATCAATCATAACTAGGGGATACTACATAGCTCATGACATGGCTTTCCAAAAAAATAATATATATTATATAACTTGTAAATATTTCTATATGTATATATATATATATTTTGTATATATGCATATATAGATAAATAATAAAAATCATTTTATTTTTGCTTTTTTTTTACGATAAAATTAAAAAAATAATTAAGCCAAAAGCGATAGACTGAATTTCAGCTATTTAATAGGAAAGGGTTAATTCAGAATGTGGCGATATAAAGGTAAACCACAATTAATGTGCATTTTCAGTCTAGGTTAAGATGCTTTTGTTTAGTTGTATATTTAACTCAGGACTGATACATTGTTAAAGGAGAGCATTGTCTTAGAGAACAATGAACTCTAGGTTCCTTAACCCTATTGAGTTCCTGGGGTCTCTGTGATGCATTCAGATACAGTGCATTATTTAACCCTATGGAGTTCGATTGAGTTAACATCTGAAAGGGCTGAATGCTAAACAAAATAAATAAATATGTATTGTTTCTCTCCTACTAAATTCTGTTTTTCTCCACACATGTAAATAAACAGATGCTGATAGAGCACAAAAACATGGCATGGATGAATTTATATCTTCCAATCCTTGTAACTTTGACCACGCCACGCTTTTCGAGATGGTGCAGCGTCTAACTCTGGATCACAGACTCAGTGACTCGTACTCCTGCTTGGTTAGTTCTTTTACTTTATTATTTTGCCTTTAAATCAAAATGTAATGCTTTATTTAGAAAATGAAGGTTCCTCCCATCACTCTACACTGGGGAATAAAAAGTGTTAGTAGAGTATAACAGATTGCAGTGATTCACTATTAGGACATTAAAGGTTTTGGAATGATGTGTATTTTAGCAATGGGTTCCGCCACTCCAAATGTTTAAACACTACATATTAATGAAATATTAAAGGATACTGTAATACAGTTCCTCAAAAGTATGCTAACTATGGGACTTTCAAAGGAAGTGAGTGAATATATTCTGCATCCTGTGCGAACCATCGATTATGTAGTGATCTAGTATCGGGATTAGAGGATTAATACCATCCATGGCCACGGACCTTCCTCTCTAGCCCAAGCTAGGACAGAGAGCTCCAGATGTGGTCACACAGGCCACTTAGATACAGATATCATACCCCCCAGTATACCCCCACCAATGGAAGGCATATAACAAAGAAATCCTGACCATTTTGACAGCAAATTTAAATTGCCTTTGTATTACTGATAAATAAGCAAACAGTTTTCGGTTAACAAGATAATCTTCGCCATTACTTTCTTATTGTGTGGCCCAACATTTGGATGTCCATGGGTTAGGGGATATGAACATATTCATATATATATATATATATATATATATATATATATATGGGCCCATCTCCGTTTTGTTGCTTAACTGGCTTTGTGCACCAAATAAAGCTATCGTGAACAGTCAAGCACAAATGAGTAAAGACAGTTGGATGATATTGTGCAGGTGCAGGTTTCCAACTTCTGAACTGAGACGACTGGTTTATCTCACTAACTATTCATTACCAGCATTAAAGAAAACAGCAGGGTTAAAGAAGGTTAAAGCCATAACTACTATCTACTTAGAAACACTATAATTTGTTTGTTAACAAGACTTCTGCAAATTAGCGAGACAAGCATGGCTTGTTTTGATCGGAATATCAGGTCACTTTCTAAAAGGATGTTCCGCTAATTACTCTGAATTTCAGACTTTGTGGGTAAATGGCAAGTAGGAGATCACATTGATGAGGAACACCAACCTATATCCAAAGAAAGTGGAGAAAGAGCCCTGTAGTAAAAAAAAAAAAAAAACGTTTTTGAAAATCCAAATGTAGATGGGAGAGACAATGGAGTTTACGTGTAGAAGACAATTTACTGGCAACATTCTAAAATTGGTAATATCAGCATGACCATTCCCTTGATTCCGATTTGTTCCACTTTTACAACATTGCCCTAGAATTACTTTTTTAAATGTCAATTACGTGGAGCTTTCCTAGGTACGTTGATGATGTTATTACCTTTTTATATTGCGTAATATGTTAAACTGCAATATCTGTTTGTTTGTTTTCCTTAGGGTTGGTTCAGTCCTGGACAAGTCTTTGTCTTGGACGAATACTGTGCACGATATGGGGTTCGAGGTTGTCATCGACATTTGTGTTACCTTAGTGATTTACTAGAACGGGCAGAGAATGGAGCAATGGTCGACCCCACGTTACTACACTATAGTTTCGCTTTCTGCGCATCTCATGTCCACGGAAACAGGTATGAAAAGCTGGTGAAATTTCTAAAAATATTATTTTTAGGTGAACAACTTGTGTGGAAAAAACTATTTCCTAATAAACACTAGATTAATATGATTCAAAATACATGCAGATGAACAGCATATTCCAAAATGTGTACATTTACATGTACAGAGGAGCAAATATGTATTGAGTAAATAAAACAGAAATTTGTGTTTTACTTTAAATTATTTAAATCTGGATAGTCCATCACTAGCATTTATAAAAGATTAGATTGCTAATAGATTACCGTGCCAAGTGAATGGAAATGCAATATTTTCTGCTTGTGAATGCTAAAGGCATTATTCAGCTCTATGAGGGGGTTAAGCAGCTAGAAAATAATGCCCCAGGCTTTCTAGGAGGCAACCTGGCTTTTGTTTGCTAGCTGAAACCACAGCTCACATAATACAAGAAGAATGTAGGTTTACATAGCTGTTGAACTGCACAAATCACTGTCTCTAATTAACCAACACAAAAAGTCCCCCAAGAGCTTACAATATTTGGTGCCTTGAGGGCCTTCAGGATAAATAGACTTTATCTGGCACATAAGCAGATCAAAATAGACTGGATTCTATAAGTCCCATCCCCTGTAAACAAAATGGTCAACTCCTGACAAATATATTTGCTCTGTAGATTCTCGCTCACAGGATTCAAGCTGTTAAATACACTCTGCTTTTTCAAAAGGGTATAACCCACATGATTTTTTTAATTAGTGTCCTAAATCTGCATTAACTTTTTTTAAAGTTTTTTTTTTTCTTCAAAGTTGTGTGCGGAGAACCTAAAATTTCCCATCATGCACCTGATTTCCTTTTTCCTGGTTGCCTGTTCTTTTTTGTATCTTTTTCAATCTTTGTACTTTATTTCATAACCAGTGCAAAAAAAAAAATGATACGAGAGGAATGAATACAGTGGCAGGCTGGGTAGCAATGCCTAACAAACATGTTACTATTGAAGGAAAAAGAAAATCCAATGTTTAGATAAATGCATGTTTTAGTAATAAATAAATTCATCTTGTGCCCCATTTAGTGGACATGTGCACCTAAATTGTATACACATATCCAATTACACTGTTTTTGCAGCACGCTCACACCTTTTTTTTTTTGGTGGGCATCATTTTACACGTTTATTATTTGAGCCTGCGACAAGCTTATTGCACCAACATTTTTCTTTTCCCACCTAAATTGTACTTGTGGAGAATACAAGTGATGTGTAAACTGCGTTGGCAAGCAAATGTATAGATCAAGATTTGACAAAGGATTTTTCATTCATCCCATGCCTTTTTTTGTGAAATGGGTATACAGAACATTTGTAGAGGGTACCATATAGTGATGTCAAGAAATTAACAATCTGTCTTGATCCGTGTATACGCTTTGCTTCCAAGTCAACATGTAGGTCATTTGAGATAATCCAAATATTCCTATATTAAGTAAGGATCTTTTTTAGGTAAGAGTTCATCTTCCACTTTTCTGGTGAGAACATCTTAGATTTACAAATTATTTGAGCATTAGTTCCAATTGGGATTTAAGTGGCTGAGTATACATTTTTTGCTAATTTTCCTATGGTTTTTTTTTTCATATTTATTTATATTCTTGAATTTCTTTCATTTTGCGTTTCTTTTATCTCCTTATTTCATGCTGCCTTCTACTTCTCATTCCCCTTTGATATCTCTGTGCTGCTGACTGTCCATTGCATGCACCATCCACACCAAACACCACAAGTCCACTAATCACAGACCTGTTTGGTGGGTCACAGCATAACACAGAAGGTGAGGGGGGGAAAGTCCCCAGTCCCTCTGGAATTGAACCAGAGACTAAAAGAGATTCCAAAAGGGATTCTAAAAAACGGAAAGATTCCAAATCCCAGCCGAACCCAGAACCTAAAAGGTAAGGCGTGTTAGCACTGAGATTCCCATTTCTCAAGCTATCCCACTCCCAAACAAACATTTTGATTTTCACAAAAGAGTATTCCTATTCCCTCGAAAACTCCTAAGCTTAAGCAGGACCCAATGTCGTTGACCCAAATGCTCCTCCCTTTTCGATCTAAATGTAGTTGTGGTCCATGCCACATTCCTATGAATACTAAAGAACCTGTTTTTAGACTATTTGCACCTTGTGTTTCTTGTCACCTTGTCTTTCCCTTAGACTAGTGATGGTGAACATGCTTGAGCCAAAGTGCCCAATCTTCAGCAAAAGACTAAAACCTCACAATTTAACCCCTTCATTTTAGTTTCCCTTTTATACTATTTCAGTCCACACCTCCATACCAACTCCCCATCCATATAAATCCATCATTCTTCCCACATGCTTCTCTTCTCGCCTCTTTAGTTCAGTTCCTTTTCTACACCTCTTCACTGTGTGCATTCAACCCCCCTCTTAGTTCAGCATCCATTTCTGTCTCTGCTTCCTCCATATAATGTCTCTTTTCCCACCTCCATGTCAGTTTAGTTTCCCACCCTAAATATCAGCCCATTTATTTAATTTTTTTTTTTTGTATTTTTTTTTGGTGCATGTAACTTAATCGTATCCATCATCTAAAAAACTTGAGTTCTTTTCATTTTTAAAATAAAATATTGTATTGATACATACATACATACATGAATGTCAATGCTAATTTTTTTTAGGGAAAGGAAATCGAACTTTTCATTTGATTTTCCGCAAATGCAATTGATACACAGCCCATTTAATCCAGACCACGTATTCCCATATGCGTAGGCTTGTATTTAGTGTACTTTGTGGCTAGATGGTGATTCACTTTTACATGACCATAAAAGAACTAGTAGTTTAGCTTTCCCTGAAATGAGACTGGCTGTCAGTCATAGTCTGCCACTGGAGTAATGAAGGTCAACTATGGAGAGAGACGGATGTGACTATCAATCTCCTTTATTTGAAATAGACATTGATGGTAGAGTCGAGGTGGGTTGTCTGTTTGTATCGTGTATGTGTAAGGTCAGGCATTTAGACAACAGTAGCTTGCAGTCAGTGAGAAAGTGCAGTGGGAATGAAATTCAGATGTTCCAGGACCGCCTGAAGGTGACGTCTGACAAAATGACATACTCGTCATGTTGAACTAACCAAATAGCTGCTGTCCAGGGTCCCTGTTTCATCCACAGCCATGGTACTGTATCAGATCAGTTTTAACACAGGACAAAACAAGAGTGCTGAAATGGACCTCTGGACTTGTCTTGACCATGTCGATGTGTTGACATGGTCACAAGACAACCCCGGTCATCTTCTTTTGTGTGTTGTGTAAAAAAATACCGTAAGTGATCTTTGTCAGCTACGTGATCTTTGTCAGCTACTTGGTTTTACTTTCGAATGTTCATCTGGATATAAAAATTTTTAAAAAAGATGTTAATGGAAAACAATTAAAGAAACATAGAATGTGTCGGCAGATAAGAACCATTCGGTCCATCTAGTGTGCCCAATTTTCTAAATATTTCTATTAGTCCTTGGCTTTATCTTATATCTAGGATAGCCTTATGCCTATCCCATGCATGCTTAAATTCCTTCACTGTGTTTGCCTCTACCACTTCTGCTGGAAGGCTTTTCGATACATCCACTACTCTCTCAGTAAAGTAATACTTGCCGATGGAACTTTTAAATCTTCCTGATACTACTGTTAAATCTTTTCCCCTCTAATTTAAGACTATGCCCTCTAGTTGTGGTAGTGTTTTTTATCAGTCCTTATTTTTTAATAGCTTAAGATACATAAAGAACTTTGTTTAGACAGTGCACATCTGTTTACATAATGAACAGCTGAAACATTGTATGCACGACAGTAATACTAAAAGAACAATAATTTAGAGATCTGTATCAAAGTCTACAATCGTAGAAATCCATGAACTAATTCATAATTTAAATAATAATTTTTTCCGGATATCAGATTACACTTAATAACATGTTTATAAACCAAAGATTTTAGGAAACAAAGTGACAAAAAATGGTATATATATATAAATACATATATATATGTGTGTGTGTGTGTGTGTGTTTGATATTTGAAACAAATAAACTTTTGTTTCAGCATAATTCAAAAGGAAAAATATTTAATTATTACTAGAAATTACTGTGTTCCTTCCCACAGCTTAGTTGTTGTTTTTTTGTATTGTTGGACATAATCTGTGTGGGTCGGTATTTCATGAAAAATTAATTACTTACTAAGAAGATACTTACATTTATTATACTACTTAGGAATAACTCTTGGATTGCTAAACATTTATCAGTGGCAACATTACACCGCCATTAGCATTTTCTTTTTAGTCAGAATTAGTCATATTCAGCACTCGAGTTTGGCTTAGTCTCAAAAATAGCTTTGATAATTTTGCCTCCTATTACTTTCAATGGGGAAGAGTCGAACCTGGGATTTTTTTTTCTCGGGTACCCAACTTGACCTATTCTCCAAAGTCGAATTTTAGTTAGTAGGCCCAACTGACAAAAGCGGTGCTCATTTTATTGCCAAGTTTCTGGCACCAATAAAAATTATTTAAGCGTTTGCCCTATGTACATACATTCTCGTTCTTAAGATATTTAGGTAGGGCAGGAAGTTAATAATGTAATAGTAACCTTGCATTTGGAAATTCACATTCATCGAAGTGTCTAAATGCCAACAAATGTCAAATGATATGGCTATACATTTATATGCTTTTTACTACAATCACTATGGCCACAAGGTGCAATATCTGATTTGCCAAATTAGTATGTTTTCTGAGTAGTAGCCATGATGAAGCACTACATCTCCCAATGCTGTGATGACAAATAACAAGACCATACAATATGATGTGGAAGATTAAATTTCTCTGGAAGCCATTTTGTATCTCGGAAGCCATTTTGTATCTCGGAAGCCATTTTGTCCCACTGACTCCATTTTGTATGCCTTCTTCCATGTTTGTCCTTTGTGATACCCAAAGAGAGTGAGAGGTTTATGTGGAAATTGAGGGGGACGTACAAGTGAGTTCTGCTTCTAGTGTTGGGATATTTCACAGGAAACCAGGCTTGCTCAACTAGGTCTAAGAAATACAGGATGT
Organism: Pelodytes ibericus; assembly: GCA_036172795.1. Lineage (NCBI taxonomy): Eukaryota > Metazoa > Chordata > Amphibia > Anura > Pelodytidae > Pelodytes > Pelodytes ibericus. Next base: position 74,427,906 of record CM069865.1, on the reverse strand, counting down.
AGCTAGTTTACAACCGCAAGGATCAGGTGGTCTTTCTAGATTATTCCAGTAAGTTAAACTGGCAATCAATGTGGTTTGCATTTGCCATATATGTATGTCTAATATTAAACTTAAACAATTAAGGGTCGACTCAATAAAGAGAGAATTTCAGGGTATTGAGATTGGGAATTTCAAATTTAAGATCGGCTGCATTGGAGATTTTTGTTTTTCCAAACTTTAGGCTACATTGGGCTAAAGTTTGAAATTCCTGTCTAAATTCCCTGCCGTTCTCTCTTTATTAAGTAGACCCATTAGTAAATATCCTTAAATGATAATACTAGTCATCTAAAAAAGGTACAAAAAAAAATACTTTGATGTTTGTTTACCGAACTTTCCTTTTTACGGATGTTTGTTGTCTATTTTATTTAATTTTATTTTCATTTTTATTTACCGTGTATATTGAGAAACAAAATTAAAAATAAATTATTAATATATATATATATATATTATTGTACAATATATATTTATGTATATATTGTATTAAATAATAGGTTAGGTTTATTGTAAATGTTATGTAGCATAACATAGGTTATATTAATGTAAATTAAATAAATTAAATATCTCTGCACCCGGGGAGATGCACATCAAAATCGGATCATATCTATTAAGTCTAAAGATGTACAGCTGGGTGATAATGTTTCAAATTTGACAAAAGCTCGGTAAGAATTATTGTTTGTGACATGGCTCACGATGGCGAATTGTGAGGAGAGTGAAGATGACAGAACTGGTTCTAACCACTGTGACAACAACTTGAAAAGCAACCAACGTGACATCTTTCCCATCATGCGGCCGAAAAATGTCAACTTTGTGAAGGACAGTGAGAAAAATGGTTTGCCAAAAATCTGAAAGGTAGATTCGAGAAATGTTTGTCATGTCAGATGTGATATAGTCCTCGGCAGTTTTGAGGAAGGAGGTTCATAAGAGTGTGATGGATAAACACCAGCTGTCGAGCCATCAAACATTCTACTTTGAACTAAGCTATAGGTGTTGTGATGTCATTATTTGAAAAATGCAAATCCAATAGTTTAGGGCAAGTAAAAACTATTTCCTGGGCTTCTTTCAATATCTCTTCTGGACATATTTTTAAAGTTATTCTTAGGGGATTATGAATAAAATGGACACACAAGGTGACAGTGTCAAATAGTGGTGCTAACACTTTGTGCACCAATGCATAACGACAATATCAGGGGGTTTTGTTATCCGCACCACTTCTCGCACTTCCGAGATGCTCCAGTGCCCTGAGCACCAGAGAAAACCACATATAAAAACTCTGGTGCTCCAGCAATATCCCGCCTACAAAAGTGTCAGAATGTAATTTCACAATTGCAGTTATTTGTCAAAAAAATGGTGATTGTGTTTGTTTGTTTTTACTTCCCGGGAATTTTCATGCTCGGGAGTTGATATACATCACCCTCATTTTAAAAAGCAAATTTAAAAAATCATCTGCTGCCACCATTTTATATTAAGTCGGGGGGCTCCAGGGTTTTTGTGTATGAATCTCTGCCCGCCCTGGGACAACTTGGTTAAACCTCCGAACATTCTATGACGTGCGCTAGTGGAACTCACATTAGTAATAGTACTATGTCTTGGAACGTCAGCGTAAAAATACTTGCACATAAGTTGAGGTGTGATAAATTGATGACCTTTGTGTGGTTTCTGGCACTGTAGAATTAGGCTTTGAAAGGACCTACATGTTCGGGGTTCTTTGTTATTAAAGAAAAAAAAACGAGTTCTGTTTAAGTGTACAAGATGTTTGCTGTAGAGATGCTCCTCACTTAAGAGGTCAGTCAAACATTACAGTACAGATTGCAATTTTTGGAATTTGGAGGTCTTTTGATTTGTTTAATAAAGAGAACTAAACCTAACCAATTAACTCCTGACAGGAGGTTCATTAAAGGTTTGTAATCCTTTTGCCAAACCTTTTGTGTATCTAAACTAGTCTAGTGCAGAGGATTTGCACAGCTTAGCCTTACACCAGAGGAGGCCTCCAACTTAGAACCATTTGTTCAGGTTTAGGACGACTTATATTACGAAAAAAAGGCGACTGCCTATACACAGTACGGTCAGGTCAGTATATTTTGCTCAACAATAATAGAATGCGGTAATAATTACTGTCTGAGTTGCTGGTTTCTTTAGTGAGTGGATTAGACTTTTTCTATACCCTCCTTCTTATGGATTATAGCTCGGTGTAAATATGCTAAGGCTCCATATTGTATGGCGAGCAGGGGATAATAGCGGGAGGAAATACAAACTTGTACACTGTGTCACCTTACACATCTTTTGTCCCAGCTACACACAGTTTCTTTGACTCATGTAAGGCTGAGTTTCAGGGATTATCTAGTAAAACATCATGGTTTTGCTGTACAAAGTATTAAACTTCATTTTTTTTAGGAGGCTTTTCTTTCTTTTGTCTGTGTGTGTGTGTGTGTGTATAAATACATTTATTTCATGTCCTTTCTTCCACTCTAATAAATGAGAAATAAGCTGTGTTCGCAAAGAATGACTGAAGATACTGATATGAAAAAAAACATAGAATGACACAGTCATTTTGGTTGAAAAAAAAAAATACAATAAAACACAGTGTTCTCACATTTCATTCTAGAAATCTTTTGCAAACGTGCGTTCCCCCTCCCTTCCTGTAGGAATTGAAAACACTGTAAGACGCTGAAAAATGAACATCATTTAACAGCCCAAACCATCATTTAATTTAGTTTTTTTTTTTCATGATGGAGAGAGTAGCAGATGAATTATATCGGATTATTTCTTTTTTTTTTTCTTTCTCCCAGACCTTAACTCTTCCAAAGCAATACCCTAAACATAAAACGTGTCTTTCGCTAACACTTTGTTTTAAATTCATTGTCATCTTAGTGACACATGCAGTCAAGTTAAGCTTAGAATGCAATGTTATCACCCCCACCGCCACCCCCCCCCCACCCCCACCCCAATATGTGCCGTGTTGTTTGGCATCCACATGACTTGTTGGTGTCATGAGGTGATTCTCTTTAGTCAGTCTTTGCTGCTCTCTTCCTTCAGGCCTGATGGCATCGGAACAGTAACGGTTGAAGAAAAGGAACGATTTGAAGACATCAAAGAAAGGCTTCGTCTGCTTCTAGAGAATCAGATCACACATTTTAGGTAAAGCTTTTTGAACGTTCCAGATTAGTAAGAATCTGTGCACAAATTAGAAAATTGATTCCTTTGTTTTAATTAACTTGCGCTTGTTGTCTACAACTTGAGGAAAATTGTATCTACATATTCGCAGGTACTGTTTTCCATTTGGGAGACCCGAGGGGGCTTTAAAAGCTACCCTATCCTTGCTGGAAAGAGTAAGTATTCTGCATGAACGTCCGTCTTTTTTTTTTTTTTCTTTTTTCCTTTCTAATTTATCATAACGAGATATTATTGTTTCTTTGTCAATTGTTGCATACTCTATATTTACCCAAATTAATATTGGGTGCAGAAGATGTGTCTGCTGTTAAATAGCAAATAAAATAAAAAAGATAAATGTGTACGGTAATTTCGATTAATCGGGATTATTTTTCCGCTTGTTTATGTGGCTAGAATTCCAGGCGTCGGTCAATAAGTCGGACACTTGATTAAAAAAAAAATAATAATTGTTTCATTCTTTTATAAATATTTCTCTGGAAGTTGGATGTTTTATTACATACTTGTATATTTTGGTGAAAGGTTTTAATGAAAGACATAGTTACCCCTGTTCCTCAAGAGGAAGTGAAAAATGTAATCCGGAAATGCCTAGAACAAGCAGCATTAGTCAACTACACAAGGCTATCAGAATATGCCAAAATTGAAGGTAAGACGAGCTCTTTTACCATCAAGGATGCAACTGCAGTTGTCCTTTTTTTCCCCCATGAATGCTGACTAGATGTTTAAGTATAAAGTATAGTTTGCACAGAAGAAATCATGGTCATTGTATTGCCTACTGTGTCAGATTAGAGTTTGTTTCTATCATTGACTTAATTAGATGAATAGGTTATTCACCCAGTGATTAATTTGTTATGCTTTTCTTTTTCTTTTGTAATAAATATCTTGTCGTTTTGATTGTTTTATTAAAGTGAACATTTTTTTTAACTACCTGGGGACATTGCATAGTCAATTGGTTACAAAGCATGTTCATAAAAATATCTAATATTGGCTGTGTACACACCAGAAATGTATGGTAAATATATGTGTAAACTCTTGATTACTTGGAGAGAGTAACAACCAAATGCATTGCCCTTTCCTTAGGCATACAAGGGGTGTTGTATAAGCAGGAAGTTTCACATGAGTATGTTAATTTAACCAGTTACTGTGGTAACCTTATAATATGACATGAATATATAACGTATGGACACTAACTGGATCATTGGCTGCTGTTGACACTTCTACTCAAGATCTGGGGATGTGGAGAAACAATGGTTATAGTGTAATTTTCCTGCCGGTTTGGGTAGCGCAGTATATATTTTTTTTTTCTTCCTTTTTTTAATTCAAAGTTCTTTATAGGTCAAGTGGATGCTACCTTTGTCCTTCTAACAATGTTGAACTTGTACCAGAAAAAGAGGTTATTAAAATACACCCAGTGAGAAACACTTAAGAATTGGGAGCTAAAAGGATTTTCCTTAGCGCCTCTCAGGGACTGATACAAATAGGAGTACGTAAGGTTGGTGATGTTAGGTGAAAGGGCTCATTGTCTTTCGAAAAAAATGTGACTTGCCTGTTAAAAAAGAAAAATGCCGCTGAGAAAGGACATGGGAGGAGTTAAGTCTTTAACGTCTTTGCTCGAGATAGAACCTTCATCAAATTGATGACATCTCAAGCTATAACATTAAGTACATGCTAACACATTGGTAAGATATGCTCTCTTCTTTCAGATAAATCAAATGCAAAACAAACTTTAAGATCTGTAAGTAAAAATGCATTCATTTCCAAAGTAGAACACTATAGCGTATTCTACCTTTCTGTGCCGCAGTTCTTCTCGGTTGTGTGAACTACCTACTTCCTCCCCCCCTTTTTTTTGCACTGTGACTTTTAGGTCTGGGGATACTTTGAAGCAACAAACCCTTTTTTTTTCCAGCTCTCTTTTCAGAAAAGATCCCTCATCCCACACTATCTATTTCTTCTGCTTCTATCCTTTTCTTATTCGTTATTGGCACAGCCATTTTTTCTACTGCCTTTTATAAAAGTGGTTGTGATGCCAATTCCAGAGCATGCTGGGATTGTTAAGTATAACAACCCAACATCCACCAGCTGCATGAATCAGGTTTTCTTTTATAGGCATAGCCAAATACAAACAAGTTAAATATTTGACTATTTTGCTTTGCAACAACCGCACCCAATGGAATGTTTATCTAAACCGACACCTCAAACAATTCTAGTTAAATTCTGATAGCGGTAACAATGTTTGTATCTATGCTTATTGGGAAAACCTCTAAATGCCTTGGATACTTAAGGCTTCTTGTGCTTAGTATCTTAAGTCAAATTAAATTAATTTTGTTTCCCTTTATGTTTGAATCATTAGAGTCTTGTTAAAAAAAAAAAAAAAAACTGAAAACAGAACAAGACCTCTAACATCATAGTCACAAACTGGTTGTGACCCATGGGCATGCTGAATGGTTAATCCAGCAAATCTCAAATTTAAGACCACCCTACTCTCCTATCCTGTGTATCCCAAGTACTCTTCAACCTTTTTTCCGTTTAACGCTAATGTAACATTTACCTCTAACCTATGACCTCTTTACCTCTCTGACCTAAGACTCTTGCATGCCCAAATCCTCTTTTATAGGCAAAAAGAGAGAAATGTATGAACATCCAGTCTTCTGCTTGGCCTCCCAAGTGATGGATTTAACCATTCGTGAGTAACCTATCACCCCTTTCTCCATGCTGTCTCCACTTCGTTCCATTATTTCAAGAAAGCTTCCTCCCCCTCCAGATCCAAACCAGCTCACTCTCCTTGCTTGAAGTCTATTAACATTCTTGTCTGTTGCTTCTGTCTGTGAAACCCAGTGTGGAAGTCCAGTCATTTTTTTTTATCAACCTAAATCAAGTTAAACAACAAAGCCATTTGTCTGTGATAAACCGGCAACTGTCTGTAAGTTTTTCAGTTATTCTTTCTGTCTGTGACCTGAATGCATTTTTACTTTGCTTCTGTGTAACCCCAACTGGTTAAGTGCTTATCACTGGTATATAAATTAAGTCAACATCAACGGTGGGGAATGGAGCACTAGAGGTGACATTAAGGATTCTGGTATACTAACTTTCATTCTTGGACCATAAGATCAACACAGTAAAAAAAAAAAAATAGTTAAAAAAGGAGGGAGGTATTCTTTTTGTATTCCTTCGATAAATTGCCTAAATGTATTCTCTTCCTCATATGGACTTGTTTCAACTATTTGTCTGATATGCTTGTTTCACTCACTCACACTAGGCCTTGTGTAGACCATGGGTATCACCATTCTCGAGAGGTGTATTATACTTTACGGCTTTGTATAAATTCTCTTGGTTATTTTCTTTTTTAATCTATGACCTGGTCTGGTACCACCTTCTCTCCATCTTTCGATGATGGAGTTTGATGTACATAATTTGGGGTGGTAGCAATCACTTGGGCTATGTCATGTGCCACTCATGAATGGGGTAACATTTTGGTCCACTCGCTCATTAATCGTGCATATGTATTCTTGTTTCTCTCTTTTTCTCTCCTATTTGCTCTCTCTTTCACATAGAGAATCAGAAGGATGCAGGTGAACAACTGTATATGCATTATAAAGTAGTAGGAGTGAATTATTTTCCTTTTTTTTTTCTTTTAATTTATTTTCTATTTTCATTGCTCCTTAAGTTGCGTACTCCTGTAGGACATAAAGGAGTTACAGTCATACTTAAGGACTTAATTTGTGCTGTCTTAATAAAAACATATTCTATGCAAAACCAATATAATACGCTGCAAAAAACAGATCAGCCTTTGACCTGCATTGTTAGTGCCATTTTATTGTCATCAATTTAGTCCGAGAACATTAAATATTAATTAAAAAAAAAAAAACTATATAAAGAACTAGAGCACCCTGCTCCCCTTTTTTTCCCATATTTGTTTTGATGGCTTATCTAAAATGTTTGTGTTTTTTTGTAAATGTGTCCTAACAACACAGTCAGAACAAAATATATTCTTGTCTTTTTTTTTCCGTCCTTTATGTTTGTAAGATAATTAGATGTATTGTTACATGGCTTAAAATCGTTAAGCAGTTTTCTGACGACCTTCTACAAATCACCCCTTAGCTGTGAAAACATACACCAAATTTCTTCACAGCTAAAAACTAAAAGAAAATTTGCATTTTTCTCCAAAGAACATTTTTTAATTTCACAAAAAAATCTCGAAGCAGTGTAGGAATATCCCATTATGCCTTAATTTTACATTTCTTTGCATTTTTTTCCCATATTATTTTTTATACTTGTTTTTTTTTTGTATTTTCAAGGAGTTTTTACAGCGAGACGTAAGAATAGATGCATTATATTGTAGGATACTGAACTGATAGATAGATAGCAGTGAGATAGTTTGTGGTAACCACCTCAACTGATGGGCAAACTCTGAGTAACTCTTATCAGAAGGACTAAAACCTTTAAGTGTGTTAACTAGTTGGTCCTGAGGATGGCCTTTTATGACAGTGATACTACTTGAAAACTATATGAGACAAGATTATTAAGTGTAGCTTCCAGCTAAGTTGCCAATACAGTTATATTTTGATTTTTTTTTACTAACTCCACCCTAGTACCTAACTGCTCAACCCTACCATATCGTAACGTTCCTTCACAAAACCTCACACATTATGGTGTTCCGCTCTTTCATTCCTGAAATTCACATTGGCTATTCTATTCACTCCCAACTACTGCCTTTTCTCCTGGATTTTATTTTTACTCTTAAGTATATAGTTAATTCTTATAGGAAAGGACAAGGCACAGAAAATGCTGACACTCCTCATACTGTGTTCAATAAGCTTCAGTGATATAGCAAATTTATTTTTATTTACCGTCCGGTGTCACCCCATTCAAGCGCAGACCAACAGAAAGCCTTACGCGTTTCGGGCTTACCCTAGTCCCTTAATCATAGGCTATACAATATATATTGAATTCATTTTGAAAGAGATGAGAATAGTAAGTTCCTTACATGAATTAAAAAGGAAAGAGCCCAGGAGTGATCTTTTTAATATAAAGTGTCTCAGTAATATTCGAAACATGATAATGAAGTGTCTGGACAGAATTCAGAGAGATTCTTAAAACACAAATAAACATTGCCGATGTATTGCACCTGTGTCTATTCAATGGACAAGTCTTACAATATATTCTACCTGCAACATGATGCAAAATACAAAAAATTCCACAAATGCACTATAGGATTATGAAAGTTACTCAATTGATCATGCAAATTCTTTTTTTTTTTTTTTTAATATAACTATATAAATAAAACATTTTCTGGGTCCCCTCCAATAATTCACTTTTTTGGGACTGACCATAAGATGGCTGAGCATCCTTGGAAGGGTAGCCCACACAGCAAGAGTGCCAAGATAAGACATTACTAGAATAGGCATTCAAGCTATGTGGTCTGCATCTCCCATGTACTGTCGAAAGAACATGGCGGTTTATCACACTAGGGGCATCTAATTTTTCTCTAGTACTTCTGTATTAGAAGCACAATTTATATGCAGTGAAAAATAAAGTTCAGTTGTCCTTTAACACAATGTGTCACTATATGGGCTTGATGCTATAAATCCTAAAGAGGGTTGATAGCGGCCACTCACCCCCACTCTCTGTAAATCTATGCCAACAGCTGACTAAATCCAGCGGGGTAGATGAGTTTTCTAATGGCTCAAATGAGATTCAGAGCAAGATTATCTGCACAGGAGAGAAAAAAAAATCTTTCACAGTCCTTAGAAGACGTCATATTTTCTGATAGAGGGGTGACCTAGTAGCGCTCATTCCCATGAGTACCGGGTACAGATTGATAATAACTTGGATTTCTGGTTATCCTACATTACACAGATACATTCCTATATTGCATAGACACATAGATGCATTCCTATAGCGCATAAAAATACAATATAGTACAATATAGTACATTGTGGCATTAATACAAACGAGTAACAGACAAAAAAAACAAACATGTAAACAGCCAGCGTTTCTGAAAAGACTATTAAACAGCAGCTGCCGACAAAGGCATGAACCATAAAAAAATGATATCCCAGCATGCTTAGGGTCATGTCTAAAAAGGTAAACTTGGCCTAACTGTGTGTACTTATTGGCACCATGTTGTCAAGAGTGATTTTAGAATAGGCCTTATTGTTGGAGTGTTGTTGACTCTCTGCTACGTGGTACACCGGCTCTGTGGCACTCATGTGGTGATCGACGGTTGTGCTATGGATTAATTCCAGTGCTATCTCAATTTTGTTTTTGTCCATGGCCTGCACAGGCCCAAAAATCCAGAGACTGAATAACTCTTGCCATCTTATTTCCCTTCTCCTTCATCTGGATTTTCAGTCTAAACAACATTAACTTCACGCCAAGCGTCTTTATTACACTTTATTGTCTGACTGCTACTACGTTCCAATTTAACACATAAACATTTAAAAAAAAAAAGGAAATTGTGGGAAAAGGGAAGGGAGGAGGGGTGAACATTATGCCCTTTGTTAAAATATATACAAGCCCTGTAGGGCCATCAGCATACTTAACATGGTAAAGTTCAGTTCCTTGTGAATATAAAGCCTTTGGCACTTTCACTGAGCATGCAAATTCGTGCAACAACCAGACTGCATGCTTCACAATACAAGAATTAACCCCTCGATGGACAGAGAGGTGAACAAAGCACTGCTGGTCTTTCCCTAGAGCTTCTATGCATCAATTAGTTTAAAAAAAAAAAAAAAACAGCATTGTTATATATATGTGTGTGTATACATATTTATTAATAATAATGTATAATATAAATAAGTAATGGCCAAACAATGGAAATAACACTGTATAATCATGAATATACAGTTGAAAAGTTAAGTGACACCTGGAGGGCCTGTATAGATCATGACTTAAATACATGGTACTAATAATTACACACAGGCAGGGTTTGCCTTTATTTGTATGATACTAAGCATGGTAGGATGTCAAATTGTCAGTGGAACATCATTGTGATATATACCGATCAGCCATAACACTGACAGGTGGCAAGCCGGTGGAGGCAGTGTGATGCTTTGGGCAATGTTCTGCTGGGAAACCTTGGGTCCTGCCATTCATGTGGATGTTACTTTGACACGTACCACCTACCTAAGCATTGTTACAGACCATGTACACCCTTTCATGGTAACGGTATTCCCTGATGGCATTGGCCTCTTTCAGCAGGATAATGCTCCCTGCCACAAAGCAAAAATGGTTCAGGAATGGAACAACGAGTTCAGGGTGTTGACTTGGCCTCCAAATTCCCCAGATCTCAATCCAATCGAGCATCTGTGCTATGTGCTGAACAAACAAGTCCGATCCATTGAGGCCCCACCTTGCAACTTAAAGGATCTGCTGCCAACGTCTTGGTTTCACACGTCTTGGTGCACACCTTCAGACTCTGAAGTCTATATCTTGATGGGTCAGGGCTGTTTTGGTAGAAAAAAGGAACCTACAAAATATTAGGCTGGTGGTCATAATGCTATGACTGATCGGTGTATATGTGTATAGAGATATATTTGGCCCTGAGAGCTCCCACTTCCTGTCACCTTGGCTAGAAGTGGCCTTCAGTAACAGACTAGGCTAGCATGAAAAGCACTGCGAAATGGGTGAAGATAGAGAGGCTTTAAAAGGGTGAAAACAACTTACATGGTGAAGACATCACCTTAAAAAAAGAGATGGAGGCTGGAAAGGAGTGGCTGGAACTAAATGCAGTGTACACTCCGATACAGAGGGGACTACCCTGAGGCTGACCACCACCCTAACTAACTGCCAAATCTCTAATATCTGGGTGAAACCTAGAACGTTTGCTTGAAGGTGCAAGTTTTATATTTAATGTGTGCATGTATATATATAAAGAGAGACAAGATATTTACCTATACGTGCCAATCATCCAACCTTAAGCGGGACTGTCCCGACCTGGGACCAATATCTTGTGATGACGATTTTCATCCTCCAGTGTTGGCTACAATGATAGACCATGATCTAGTAAATGTAATTCAAATTTGTAAAACTTTATTTACACAAGCAGAAATTATTTTAAAATAAGTTTTTGCAGTCCACACATAGGGACCAGGCAGCCACCGAGCCCGTGCAGAACATACAGACTGACAAACCTAACGCATTTCACAATAGCCGTGTTTAATTAATTATGGTTCATGCCTTAAGCCATCACCGGATGAATAATGCCCCGGGTTTTCCTAAGATATTTGTAACGACGGATTTCATACAGTTTTTCTATCTAGGAGAGATATATTCTAAAAAGCTATTTGTCGGATTTACAAGGAAACATTGGGTATATGTGTCTCCTTGTTATAAGAGTCGGTGTAGGCTTTGTGACTGAAGTGTGCGATTGATTTTTTTTGCTTGCGTTATAAAAAAAATTACTATTTTGATTTTTGATTTTTTTTTTTTTTTTAGAAAAGCATTTTGATTTGCTGGTATTGTAAATTATATAACAGATGGGTCAGGCTCCCATCCTTGCGTTTCTAACATTTGGAAGAGCTAGCAACATATTTGATGGAGCTGGCATGGTTTTATACTGTTTGATTCAAGCCACAATATGAGATTCAGTAGTATTCCACGTCGGAAAATAATTAAAGAAGCTTGAAACAATTAGAAAGCACACATTTTGAATAGTGACAGATGTTATACATGTTTAAATTAGACAAAAGGATATAAGAAGACTGCATAGGTCACATTAACAACTGCTATATTTCTAGCATCTAATTTGTAAGGCAATATGGAAAATCTTTAAAAATGTAGATCCCTAGAATCTCATAAGCAGTGTAACAAATAATAATTTCGAAAAGCTACTGAATTAGAAATCTTTTTCCTTTATTAGAAATTGCAAGTGGAATTACAATTTTTTTGTTTTGTTTTTTGTTTTTATCTGTGTGGCAAAGAATTGTTTACTTTTGTTATTTTACCAGTATTGTGAATTTACAATAGATAAATTGCGTCCACGCAAACAATAGATAGAAATAATGCGCAACCTTGTTGTCTTAGAAATAAGGACTTAATTATTGGTTATGCTGGTAACATCTTGAAAAATGTTCCCTTGGGGTGAACAGTACAGAGGACATCTTTAAAAAAAAAAAGAAAAACGCTTATGAATAGTACATTCAAGACTGTGTTTAAAGGTCAGTTGTGGGGCATAATTCGATAGAGGTTCAGTCACCATGGAAACAAATGAAATGTTTCCCCACAAATTATCTTTATACTTAACCCCCAATGTGCCAGGTCACACAGAGAACACTTATTTTTCCTAAGTGCGGTATGGCTTTTTGTAACAAGTCTTTAACCGTTTCAGTGCTGGACTACTCACTACCCAGACCTATATCAAGATATGTTCTTTTTTTTTTTCCTTTACCTAACGTCAGCAGGGGTGTGGCTGACCCCCAATGCATTTCTTACCCCCTCCGATACTCTCTTGACCTATATCAAGATTGGTAATTCATTTAGATTACCTTTTTTCACTTAACACAACTTCAACAATGGAGTAGCTGACCCCCAATGCATTGCTTGCCCCCTTTAATGATTAACCCCATGTATACCAATACCTTGTATGTACCGGTGGTATTATGTTGTTTTCTTTCCAATTTAGTTGAACTTTTACAAATTTCCCGTGATCATAAACTCACGGTTTAAACATGTAAGAAAGGTTTGAATCACTGAAGATCAGACATGAGCGGGAATAAAAGGCAACCGAATTTAAGTTCATATTCTTAAGGACAGATTTAACTAATAGTGGATTTAGAGAATAAAATGAGAAACTCATAACAGCTGACATAAAAAAAATGCAATTAGGAAATTCACATATTATAACTATCATTAACTACAATACAGTGTTCAGTCCTTATAATGATATATCTTACACTGATAATGGGCAAAATCATCAGAGCTAGGCGACCCGCGTGTAGAAGGGCACGAGTGTCCACGGCAAGGTCTGCGAATGTCCACCGAACTTCATTAAATAAATTGTCCACTACAAAGTCCAATACATTGAACATTTGTTGGTTACTACTCCTGAGAATGTTATCCAGGTAAAAAAAAAAAAAAAACACATGTGGTCCTAAAAACAATACAGCCAACTTGTGCAAAACAGTGAGTTATTGAATTCTCTACCAACCAAAAGAAGAAGAAGAGAGAAATCTTATTTATGAGCCAGATCTGATGTGAGACACTTTTGGAACATCAATAGCACTCCTGGAGAAATTGTAGCTAAAACGAATTAATTTGCTTATCATGTTACCTTCTTATTAATGAAAGTGTAGCTGCAGTGTAGTATTGTCATTGCATTCTTCTCAGTATCCAAACCCTATAAGGCTCTGCCAGCCTCCAGCTTGAGGAGTGAGGCGGCAGACCAAAATTGGCAGGTAACCCCAGCTGCACCTGCAGTTTGCAAAAAATATCATTGCAAATCTGTAATCGTGGGACCTGCGCACGAATCCCAGTATTATGGGAGTTGCAGTCCACAACGGCCGGAGTTTCAGAAACTGCCCGTTTGTGGTTTCAGCCAGCAATTCACCAGATTACATTGCCATTCATTTCATCCTTGTGGCCGGCCTCTAAATTAAATTCCTAGGTACTGATAAATAATATCCAATGTATTTCATGTATGTCCTCTGTTATGTTGTAACTATTTATTGTGAATAGCAACACTGCATCTGTTCACAACAGATTGTTACAGAGATATAGTTCTTTTGAATCAAAAGCCTATATCTTCCGTCTAGTTTTCTAACCCAGTTGTACATCATTCTGTTGGAATAGTATCTCTACTAAATGTGTTCCTCTAACTGTAGTCTGTTTCTGCAGAGTAGCTTAGTAAGTGTACATCTAAGTCTGTAAGGATACTGCCTTTTTTTCAATTATTTTGTCACCTACACTGTTTCTTTTTTTGTTTGTTTTTTGTTGAGATGCTTCCTACTTGTCATATTTGTGTATATAATCATACGCCTCCTTTATTTGTATTCTTTTGTCTATCATGCATGCCCAGTGCATCGGCCTAAGCCAAAACCTTCACCTGTACCTCCACCCAATCAAGCGCAGGCTAACATGTTAAATCAGAGGCTCAGGCAGATTCCAAGTACTGTATTAAGTATATTTTATTTTTTTATATAGACTAGTTGTTTTCCCCCTTTACCTAAACCCGTTAGTGCATGAAGGAGCCACAATGCATTGCAATACAGCAGGGAATATCCACGATGCACTGCAATCTAGGCATTGCTGACTCCTTCCAGCTCTTTAGGCGTTAGCCTAGTTTTAGTTCCAAAGTAGGCCTCAAAGCACATTTCTTTCAATATGTCCATTATTTTCTGTCGAGCTATGTCTGGCACATGCAACATTTTCAATTATAAACGTCAGCACAAAATAACATTGTTGTAACATAACATTTTGCATGAAACAATTAATATTTATGAGTTTCAAATAATGTTTTCTAACTGTTTTCCCAATATAGTGTCCATGTTTATTTTTTCATTTGTCAGTGCTCCAGCTGTTATTTTAACATTTAAATTGCTGATCAGTGTTTGTGCATGTGAATTTTTTTCTGAGCTATGTTTCGGTTAAGTAGATTTTTTTTTTTAAATATATTTTGTTTTGATAATTATGGACCTTGCACAGAGACCTGATAAAAAAAAAAACCTTTGGTCCCCTACTGAGGGGGGGGTTGAAATCACAATGTTATTGACTGCATTGGCTGGTCTTACACACTTTATCTAAATTATGGTAAAATCCTTGGAACACTTGGTGGGTTTACCTATAGAGAAATAATTTGACCCATATTAAAGGTTCAGTTCCATCTACATTGTTTGGTAAAAAAAATATTTTTAGAGAAATTATATATTATGTAACATAAAAGAAAAAGAAGCAGATCTTCTCACCCTTCCCTATCTCCTAAAGAATGGCAATCAAGTGTAACAGACGTATTCCTGTTGCTATAGTAACAGCCCTGCCTATGTCTCTAAGCCCCTCCTTATTGGAATGTCTTGAAATTTTTTCAATTTTCAGTGGAAAACTACAGGAGAACTGTACATTTTTTTTCAAATAAAAATAAGTGCATGTCACATATATGATAAACATGTACAACATACAGAAATAAGCTAGGTGGAACTGCGTCTTTAATTTTATTATCAAGAGGGCTTGATTGACAAAGACCATTGTGGAACTGCTGTTTCCTTGGCTCGTAAAAATTGCAAGGCTGGCTCCTAAATTTGTCTGTTTGGGTCCTGAAGTCTATAAATATTTGTGAAGCCCTGATTATCAATATATATCATGTTTCATGATCCAAAATATATATATTTATGATTGATAATGATTATTATCATAGTCATGAAACATAAGGTTTTATGTTGGCTTCTTGGCCAAAAATATTTGTCTCTTTATTTTTTTTTTATATGTAGATGGTTTAAGCTGGAGCACTGTATTTAATTTAACTAAAATGTTAATTATTATAATTAATTAGAGAAACCTTAAGTCTTGCATGACCTTATATAATTTAGGAACATGAAGAAATTTGATATTCTACCATCCTCACATTCCCTCCCCCCCATGAATTGCTGTTCTAATGCCCATTCTTGTACTTCAGAAAACGTAGGGCGGTTAGTTACTCCTGCCAAAAAGCTGGAAGACACAATCCGGCTCGCGGAACTTGTAATCGAGGTTCTCCAGCAAAACGAGGAACACCATGCAGAGGTGAGAAACTCTTCCATCTGTAGGAACTGCACTGCAGTCCATTTCTGTAGCAGTGTTGTCAATCTCATTGCGCTCCACGTTTCTCAATATCAGTTGAATTTCACAAAAAAAAGACAAATTCATTATTTTGAGAGAACAAGAAAAGTTTTTAGGGAGTTGTGTTAGAGAACGTTAGAAGGAAATGGCTTGCTGTTCTTAAATTTAAATAATGAATTGTGTTGACAATGATAAGCTCCGGTCTTTCTGTTTTTCTTATTTTTGAATAGTTTAACTGTAGATAAAATTGAATATAAATTTTATTCCATAAAATATATAATTTCTTCATGCACACAAATATTTAATTTTTTTTATATAATATATATCAATATTATATTTGTAAAAAAAAAAAAAAAAAAAAATCACTGCTTGGGTAAAAAGTCTTCATTTTTGGGTTCTAAATGGAACTTAAAATTCCTGATTAATTTTCATGTCTTTTGTAAATCGAATGTGAAATCTTCACGTATGCAGCAGCCATAATGAATAAACACATAATTATTTTTGTTATTTTTTTATTTTTGAGGTGCATACTTTTTTAATATTTTTTTTTTTTTTAACAATCAACAATTTATTTACATATTTTTAACACCCTTTTTTTTTATTCTCATCACACACACACACACACACACAAATCTGTACTGTATTATGACTAGAGGAACCAGCCAGTAATATTGACATCAATATGAACTAGTAGAAAAAAAATATATTTTTCTAAAACATACAAAGTCCAGAAGACCCAACTAACGCCTGATGCATATTTAAATTTCCTCCCTGTTTTCCCACTGTTTTTTCTATCTTGGATGATCCTGGCAGGGGAAAGAGGTATGTGATTTAAAAAATCAAGGCACCTGCTGTCATAATTTGTGCATGTCCTTCATGTTTCTGATGGGATTTTACCTTTTTCTTTGCCTCCTTTGTAGATGTAATACAATGTAGCAACAACCTCACATAGAGTGCTTGTGATATTTAGCCACCCGGCACAGTTGAAGTGTGCATTGATAATCCAGTCCGTGCATGCAGCAACTAGTGATTTTACAAGCATTGCCCGCTATTCCCCAACACAATCCAGCTTTCCTTCAATCTATCCTAAACCTTCTGTATTGCCCTTACCAGCTTGTAGTAAACCTACTGTCACACACCAATAACTAGCACTTTGTTGGTCTCTTAACTCGTCTGCACTGTTCTTCTGCCAAATGAGTTCTCTTTAACTTTACGTTTCATTAAAATTCTAATATGAGACAGAATAAAACATAAAACTCTTTAAAAAAAAAAAATGACCTCAACATTTATGAGGAACATCTGTGCAATTTTTATACTTTGCAACAATATTGTATTTTCTGGCTTAAAAAGTCTCTGTTATTTTAAACATTGTTTATATTGTGAATGTAGAAAAGACAGAATTTGCAAAAGTGATGTAGCAATATTACAACCAAATTAAGAGAAAAATGTGGATTAAATTTGTTTGTGGGGTCTCGTGTTTATGACATCACCTGGTGGCTCTAGACACAAATTACAAGTTTCCCATTGAAAAAGCAGGTCAATTGCTGTGAAGCCATAGATGGTCTCATGAAAAGGAGACACCAAAGACAAGGTTAAAACACATTGTCTTTTCACCCCTTCCCGACATTGGACAGACCAGATACGTCATCAAAACAATATCACTTAGTGACAATGGACATACCCGGTACATAAACCCATATAGACAGCGATCAATGGTGTTTCTATAATGCCTCAATATCAAGGCATCATGCAGCACCGTAATATGCCCCCCACCGGGCACCGCGATCACCCTACATAGTTATCTCAGGCGCCATTTTGGAGAGGAGCATGCTTAGGGTTACAGATGAGTTAGGGTTAGAATTAGGGTTAGTGCAAGGGTTAGATCCTGGGCGTCTAGTATTCCTTTTGTGCCGTCAATCAGTAATGTGCTATACTTTTAGTATTAAAAAGTGAAATGTAACATTTCCATTGATCGAGCAAATAATATATGTCAAATGCTGATCAATGCCAACGCGTTTCAAACAGTTAATCGAACAAGACATAAGTACTATAAAATATTGGAACTTCCCATTCCAGGATAATGCAATACGTGATACTGCACAATTTACTCAATCAAGAATGTAAATGTAATGATTTATGTATATGTAGAGTTGTTCATTTCATTACTTATACTTTGTATATATGTACAGATAGTGGCGGTTCTAGGTCTTGGGAAGCCTAAGCGAACCATCAGGTGCTCCCTTAACCATTTGACTCCTTTTTATAATGGTCTCCACATGGTAATGTAATGTTGGAGGGAGCAAGGCTAGTACAGGCCCCAAGACTTCCGTGTGGAAACAAAAAGAAATATTACGGTCAAACAAGCAACAGTTTTGAGGACTGTAGATCCTTAGGTCGCTGGTTCGACTCCGGCTCGAAGGACTTCTCCCACTGTATTTTTCAACACAGTAAAGGAAGAGAGTATATTTAAAAGAAGAAAAACTACCACAACTAGAGGACATAGTCTTAAATTAGAGGGGCAACGATTTAAAAGTAATATCAGGAAGTATTACTTTACTGAGAGGGTAGTGGATGTATGGAATAGCCTGCCAGCAGAAGTGGTAGAGGTAAACACAGTCAAGGATTTTAAGCATGCGTGGGATAGACACAAGGCTATCCTAGCTATAAGACCGGGAACGGGGGACTAATAAAAGTACTCAAAAAAAATAAAAAATTGGGCAGACTAGATGGACCGAATGGTTCTTATCTGCCGACACATTCTATGTTTCTATGTTTCTATGGATATACAGTGTGTGAATGGAAGAAAAGATCTAAAAAGGTTTCTCACTACTCCTCAATAAATGGATAGGACTGGTAATGATTTTCCTCCAATCTTGTACTAGAATGGGTATTCAAAGAGAGAGATATTAAACACATAATGATAAGAAAATTAGGTAATATTGTAATTCCACAATAGAGTACTGAATAAATCACAATGGTCTGTTCACGAACCAGTTTACCGTAGTTGAAGTGCAGGGCAAAAAAAAATGTATAGAATCTTTATTATACTATAACACTGTCCTGTTTGGAAAAAAAAGGAAAAGTATAGACTGCTTGTATTCAAACCATAAAACATGTTTATTCATAACTCCTATTAGATTATTGCTATTTTATAGTGGATTAATAAGGTAGGCAGTCCTATGATTACACATGAGTACCTTCATTTTTGGAATTACACTATTTTGTAGTTTTTGTCTTTTTCGTGTATAGTCTTTTCTCTGCAGTTGTAATCTATACATTCACCACAAAGAACCAGAAACTCAGAGTCTCAAAAGATATGTTTATTTTAACATTACAGATGGTGTAATGTAGCATAAAATTAACATTTCATTTTGTTTCTTAATGATCCAATAAACTTACTTTATCTGCTGACCTGGAGCTTCCCATTGTAAGTTATCATAGCATGTTAGGATGCCACCTTCTGCTCCAAAATGCCAGTGTGCTAATTGCTTTATAGCCAGGCTTTGTAGTCTTGAAATCCTGTAGCATTTAAGTTAGTCAACTCCTTCTAAGGAACTTGGGTGCTTCGCATACTGTTGCTTATCTCAATGTGGACGGAGATAGATTAGAGTTGATGGTGTGCACACATTCCTCTAGTGTACTGATAATACATTACACCTCAGCTATTCTTTAGGTTCCCGAACATGCAATTTAATGTTCCTTTATGGTTCACAGGACTATTTCCCCTCTATCTGTTCAAATCTACATGGCACATTAGATTTTTTTTTTTCATCACAAATGTGAAATAGCCTGTGGAATTTGACATTTCTGTCCCACGTCCAATACGGGGGTCGATTATACATTATGATATTAATGTTAAATGCTTTGCGCATGACAGGAGTGCAGATATCTACTAAACTTTCACAATTTGATAGATCTGTCCACCAACCGATCTCGCTAGCCATATGACACTCGGTTTCGGTTGACTACTTGAGTTATGAGTGAGGACGAGAGGAAATTGTGACTACGGTTTACATTTTTTGCTAGCCTCTCATTCCTTTTTCAATACAACATTCCAGGACTCTATAAACCAGAATATAACTTTAACATATTCACCTACAGGAATGCAAAATTGCATCATTGAGATTAACTTGTCTTCATAGTACGACTAGATCACTAGCGGAAATAAAGAAAAGTCTTGTGGTTGCACAACTTTACCCACTAAATACCAAGGACGTTTTTATGTCAATATCACACACTGGTCCTTACAGACTCTACTCTGGCATAGAATAGCCTTCTTATTCAGGAACAGAGGCTCTGTAGATTTTCTGAAGTTAAATATCTATGCAGATCTTTGACTGGGCAGACTAGATGGACCGAATGGTTCTTATCTGCCGACACATTCTATGTTTCTATGACTGTTTAGAGTTTGTTATGACCAGAATGTAATGATGGCATAAAATGTCATTGTTCCCTTTAAGGTTAAATATTTGTTGAGTTGTGACCACACTTAGCATGTGAAACTCTGCTCTGAACTAGTAAAGTACTCAGGACAGCTTCCACAGTCGTCGGAAGCAGTTGACTAGGCCCAGGGTTTGAACTTATCCATTGGGCTTTAGTCTCCTGCATACTGACGAAGTTTGGTCTATGGACCTGAATAAAGATTTGTTTTATTTTGATATTGGAAGTGTGTGGTCCATCTCTCCTGGAGTAACCTTCAACTGTGGAAGCTGTCCATCACAGGAAGAACATAGCTTCATAGTTGTGATGTTGTTTTGTTATAATACAATGTGCTTAAATACGTGCATAATACAAAATGTAATGTAGAATGACAACATAGCTTACAGGTAAGTAAACAAGAATGTGTGGTTGCCTTTAAAAGATTATTCCATAAAATAAGATGGATTTAAAAATTAAAATACATTTCTATTTAAAGGAAAGTTGTTGGGAAAACCTGAATTTATGTTTCGTTGAAAAAATGCATCAGGTGTAAACCTTTTTAATAATGAAAGAATACAAATACAGCACCTTATTGAGCCTTCATTGATTCAGATAGACCTAACAGGTAGCAGACATGTTTTTTTGATTCTTGAGTCAGATCTTCCTTCACCTGCAGGAAGATGGGACTCAATATTCTAAAGCATATCTGCTCCCAGTTAGAGCTATTTAGAGCAAATATGGCTAAATAAAGCACTTTATTTGTACCTTTCATTGAAGAATGTGTACATTTAAGGCAGTCTTTCCATTAAACATAAATTCATTTTACTACAGTTGTCCTTTAACATTCCAGGGCAGAAATTGTTTTCAGTATTGTCTAATGTGTTTTATTTTTGTAACTGCTTAAAAGTAAGTTTCTATCCTTGGTTATCAATAGCCAGTAGTAGGACTGGAGTTTTATAAACGTCCAGCCATGCTAAATGTTACGTAGATCTGAGACAGAAATGGAATATTGATTGTTCGACTTTTATCCTATGAAACTTTCTGTCCCTATGCAAATATAGCCTAAGTTGAGTTCGACAAATTTCTACATTGAGGATTGATGTACAACGGCAAATGAATTGAAAAAGAGCCACTCATAACTGCATGTTCTTCTCAGTTGTAATAACAAAACACGCATGCGTTTGAAACATTCACATCTCTGCTCTGTACGATGTGAATGGTACTCCGGGGAAATTTAAATTGTACATTTAATTTAGAAGTCCCAGAAGCATGATCTTGAGTTACTTCACTTGAATTTATCATATGTCTTATCTTTTTATGCATGTCGAGAAATCTATCGATACTTTGTTACAGGTGCGTGACATGCTCCAAAAACCCACTTTCTTCTCCTAAATTGGACATTGTAACTTTTTTTGATTGCGTGTCAAAATTGAAAATATAATAATATAATAATAATAATTCCATGTATTGAAGTGGACCAAATAGCTGTCATACAATTCAGTGAAGAAACTCTACTTGACCTACCAAATTTGAAAACAACAGAATGACACCTTTCTGTTCTAGAATCTCTGAGCATGATCTCAGAGTACATCAATACTATTGTAAAAAGAACAGATTCTCACCATTGTTTTATAATGACAATTTTGTACTTTTGGAGCAAGCTTAGTACGAAGAAGATAAAACAGTTTTTTTCTTCGTGGTCCTTCACACCGTTGATCGGAATCCACTGTTCTCTTTACAATGAAATGTTTCCTAGAAGGAAGCATATAACTGTATGAACAATATCCCATGCATAAACACATTGCCAGTTTGAGTTTGGCCAATTAATTTGTGGTTTCTTTTTCTTTTGTTGTTGTTGTCATTTTGTTTTTGTTTGTTGTTATTTATAACAAATTTGAAGGCATTCGCTTGGTGGTCAGACTTAATGGTCGAACACGCGGAAACATTCCTCTCCCTATTTGCGGTGGATATGGATGCTGCTTTAGAAGTCCAACCTCCAGACACATGGGACAGCTTTCCATTGTTTCAACTCATCAATGACTTCCTGCGCAGTGACTGTATGTATTTCTTCATTTCCTTGAGTATTTGTTGTTCTTTTAAGATGTCTTTTCCATTCTCAACTGCAATATACATGGGTGTAATAAAAGTCAGCCTAAACAAAGGAAAAAGTATCAAGAATCACAAATTTAGTACCTCGTTAGGGAATAAAAATATACTATGCATCAACTGAGAATCATGGATGGAAAATTAAATCCTTTGGTGTGTACCAGGTTACAATAAAAGGGTATCTGAAAAAATGTGTTTCTTAACTATTTTCAAATTATCTAATAGTGTTTTTGTTTTTTTTAAATGGTCCATATCAGTAGTCCAACTCTGCCTTTATGGGTCATTATCCAATCATTGCTTTGGGATTTTTACTCTTTTTTTTAACAATCAAATAATTAGCAGTGATATATTATCCTGCCTCCATCAAATAAACAAATTGTAATATTTCTTGAAAAAGAAATTTACAATGATATTTTTTTTCCATAGACAACTAGTGAGAAAAAAAACATATTCTCATTCTAAATGACAGAAATTTAAAAAGGTGATTTTTAATACAATAGCTGTACTATATATCTTATAAAAATAATTTTATTGGCTTTTTTAGGGATACAGAATATAAGAAAAGGATAAAAAATAGGGGGGAATTATGTACTATATGTTTAAGAAGTGCTGTAACATGTCATAAGAATATCTTGATTAAAGGGACACAACCTCTTACATAAGATGTAAATAGATTACCTGTGCTTTTAAAACAAACACATATATAAGACATATGCCACTGGGTTTTTTTTTTCTCTACATTTGAATTAATTGCATATAGAAGTAAAAATAAAATTAGGTGTCTGTCTCCAGCATCCATTCTGAGAATTTTACCCATGCTGCAACAGTCTCCAAAATCTTCCAGCAAGTCTCACTTTACAATTGTGGCCAAAGTCTGTATGATGATGTCATAAGATACACCCCTGCTCTCGTACTGGCTTCTGTGTATTACTAGTGGGCAGGACTAGGTGGCTGTGTACAATATTATATTTACCTGTCTTCCAACACAAAGAGATGAGATCAACCTGATCAAACAGGATCATAAATCCGCCCCCTTGTGATGTAATAGTTACATTACCCTCCAATTCAATGCAAGTCTATGATCAGAATTTTGACTTATAGATTGCATTATGTGTCCCCAGCCCCAAAGTGAGATACTAGTGCTGTAAAGCCACTGGGGGGTGGCACCCAAAAACACTACATTTCACAAAATGGCAGAACCCAGTTACACTTGTTTACTAAAAATATTTAATAAAAAAAACTCACAAAAAACAAACAACATAACTGAAATACAATAAATAATAATTTAAAAAAAACTTTTCATTTTTTGGTGGAAGTGTCCCTTTAATTAAAAAAATAAAAACCAAAGAAAATTATTTAAAAAAAAAACATCCATTGAAACAAAAGCTTAAACACAGCACCTGCGTAATAAATCTCTCTGCCATAAAGTTAGGGTTGTTTCAAATACTTGTTTCAGCATCTTTAACTTCCCGTATATAATTCCTTAACCCTTTAGGACCCTTATTTCGCTCGAAAGATTATGATATTCAATTACATACTGTAGATTAAAAAAATCTTGCAACTTGTCCAATTGTAGAATGTGTGTGTGTGTGTGTGTCAGCTATGGCCTCCATAAACCACCCCAAATTGTTGGATTTGAGACAGCGGGCCCTCCTTTCTCCTAAGAAACTCCATCTGCTAGACAGCTAGAGATGGAGAGGACTCTTACTAGTATGTTCTACAGAGAGAAGTGAGCCATCTGGTAATCTAAAGATAATTTGCTGCCTTTTGCCTGCTGTCTTGAAGGTATCATAAGCCAATTTTCAAAAGCATTGCTCCCCCCCCCCCCCCCCCCCGAAATATGTCTAATTTAAATGATTTGTTAAATTATGCCTTGAATTACGTACTGAAAAATAGAATCCGTTGTTGCAGCAAAACACATCTGTGACATTTTAGGATTTTTTTTACTCTGATTTACTAAACATTTTACACTTTCAATGTTGATTATGTAAATGATTTATAAAAAAAAAAGAAAAAAATTACAGTGCAAGATAGCGGTATGGTTAGCTTGTTTATAGTTGTAATAAAATAAGCCTTCATAAATGGACCAGAATAAAGTCATATTTGTGAGGCATAATTTCTACTTGCATGGCTATTAACAGTGTCTCTATCTAATAAATTGGACTCTCGATTGTATTTTAACTTTTAACTCAAAATAAGTTTGTGTCTTTGTACATTTTAGTCTTCTTGGGATAACCATGTTTATTGAAAAGGCTAGCCCTTGTTTCTGTTATTTTAAAAAGATTTGTGCCCCTTCCTTACACAAGAATAAGACTTTTATTAAACTTAATACAGCTTTTTGAAGAATTTCACCAATATACAATGTGTTATGAATTACAGGGAAAGAAAATTTTAAGTGTAGCAGTTCAACTCATCAATTGCTGCCTGGAACAATTACTTCCCGGAACAGTTTCAATAGTTTCAACGCTTAAATAATTTTGCTCAAAAGCAAAATGCGTTTCCATTATTATCTTGTTGCTTATGGCTGGATGTTTATGATGTCTGGTTTTCACTTTATTTTATGTTAATATTGTTAATGATATAGTTGTAAATGTTTTTGTTTGTGAACGTATATACAAAAAAAATTCAATGTATAATTTAAAATATAATGAAAAGAAATAGCAGGGCAATTTAAAAATACCAAATTACATCCTGTTTGTTTTTAAATTTTATGTTGAAATATAACGTACAAATAATAGTGAAGTCTCTTCTGCTTGTGTGATAATTTAACAGTAAGCAAAATTAAAATTCTTCTGATATGCTTATAATTCTAGATAATTTATGCAATGGAAAATTCCACAAACATCTCCAAGACCTGTTTGCTCCACTTGTTGTCAGATATGTTGATCTTATGGAGTCTTCAATTGCACAATCAATTCACAGGGGCTTTGAGCGTGAATCGTGGGAACCAGTAAAGTAAGAAAACCTTTGATACAATCGACGTTTGGTAGCAGGTGGATGGAGATTCTTCCACCAGACTCCCAGTTCCATAGTTTTCTACTAACATTAAATAAATCTCCGCTATATATTATTTCATACCCATTTGTAATAACATATGTGTTGTACCATTCTTCATATGGAAGGGTTATGGTATTATGTATTCTATAATGAAGTTATCTCACTGTGTTTATCTGAATTCTACACCTTTTAGGTTTTCTTGGTCCTTTTTGTTTTCTTATGTAGAGTGGCTTTCTAGAACATCAACACGATGGTAGGCTTCATCAAACAACTCATAAGGTCGGATACAAATAATAATTTTCCATTCTAGAGTTTGCATACATGTAAAATACTAATGAAAATAGACCAATTAGTTGCACACATACACCCAGGTGGACCCTGATGGCCCGACTACACTAAGTTCAGAATTTAAAGGAATACATGGACAGTTAATGATATGTACAGTTTTTGGGCATGAATAAAAACCATAACAAATATAGTCGAAACAATCACATTTTTTATTTTATTGTGTGTTTGTGAAAGTTTTGTGGAGAACGTCAAACATATTTCTTTGCAGGCTTTGTTTCAACAAGTATTAGGTCCTCCAAACAATACTCTTTTTTTTTTTATTTTTTTGAACGAACATATGGGCTCTATTCATGAGCTTATGGGACTGTAAATGACAATCATGGATTTTGTGGAGAGAGTCAGATATGTGAATCACAAAAATTTTTTTTAGTAGGAAAGGGGGATTTTTTTAATCTTAATTCCTGCACCTATCAAACACTGCGTTTCGCCCAGGGTGGTATAGTTCAGACCAAGGGCTAAAGGCTTCGACAAATGGTTTTAACACCTCATTTTACATTTTAATGTAAAAAAAAAAAAAAAAAAAGATAGCAATACATGAATTGGGTTTGTAAGTAAAGCGCCAAAAGGGATTAAATGTGTAGTATCCTCGAACAACTTGACCTTCCGCTAGACTTTCACTGAACCAATTTCCGTTTTCACTTCTGCTACTCGACCCTTCAAATAAGCTGAAAGGTTAACTACACTAAAGCAGAAATTGATGCATAAGGAGAAATGTATAATTATATTATAGCATGCAGGATCCTTGGGTAAGCACTGTAAAGAGACTTTGTGAATCCATCACTGAATGCACTACCCTAAGATGAACAAGTGTCAAAACAATTATGTAGCAAATGACAAACTCCGAGCATTTGATTCACATATGGTTTTCAATAAAGCAGGACATTTTGTATATGTATAGACATACGTACATGCAAAAAGTTATAAACACACAATTAACACTATGATGTTATATGTACAATTTATAATCCTTCCAACATTAGCAGGTTTTTTGGGTTTTTTTTTTTTAATGATGGGGTGAAATATGTATTTTAGACTTATGTTGCGGTCTCGCAGAACCCAGTAGGGTAAAGATAAAGGTGGCTTTGTATAATAAACACCAGCAGCAAAACAAGTCCACATTTTCAATCCTACTAATTTCACCTGTTCTTGTAAGAGCCTGTCCATGTTTCAAGCTGTCCCTATAAAACAAACGTCCTAATCCAATAGTCCAACCTTATAGTGAGCACCACCACCCTGCACTGGAAGCCATTTTAATTTCCCCCAACAATTCTTTATTTGTTACAATTTAAAGGAACAGTTAGTTATTCCATGAAAGATATAGATATTTGCAGGCATAAACAACCTCTAACATGCTGTGGACTAATGGCTTTCCATTAGGAGCAGCCAACCTCTGATACCTCTTGGTGGGTGGACATAGTCAAGGTCGACATTGTCCACAGCAGCTGGGGCACCAGTAATTACCCATGCCTGTACGTTTGTTAGGTTTGTGGCACTTGTGAGTTGTTTAGTGATTGTACCTCGTGAAGGCTAAATAACTTGCCATGTTTATTATTATTTTATTTCAGAACATGAATAAAATAACTTTTTAGTATTCCATCCTCATGCTTCTTTCTGAAATGGTTTGCTGTTGTTGTTATTGTACTGTTGTTTTTGGTGTGGATTTTGCTGGTTGCCTTCTGAGTGATATGTGCTTTTTACATCTACATTGTCACTGTTACGGTATTTTTTTTTTTCTTTCTGTCTGTTTCTTCCACAGGAGTTTAACAAGTAATCTGCCCAATGTGAATCTACCAAATGTGAATCTCCCTAAAGTACCAGTTACCTTACCAGTTAACCTCCCTCAAATGCCTAGTTTTTCTGCACCATCATGGATGACTGCTATATATGATTCTGAGTGTGTATTCAGTTCACATTAGATTTAATTTGAATATGCCGCAGTCTCAGCTTGAATGTCTTTGAATTATTTCTAAAAGACTGGAAAATTTTAATTGTGTTGACGAAAAAAATTCCAATTGAAATGTCTTCAAAACAGATAAGTACATATTTATTTGTATAACAAAAAAATTAAAACACACAAATTAAACAAAATTCACAGTCTCCAAGTGTTCTTTCAGGCAACAATCACAAAATGTAGAGTAAATGATAAATGTGAAAAAAAAAAAACATTTAATATTTTGAATTTTTAACCCCTACACCTGTATGAAATGTTACAATACTGGTAGTTTAATGTTCACTGAGTAGCCATGAAAGTCCAAGAATAGATGACACAGAAGATTTAAATAAATTGTAATTTTTACTTGGTAATTTTTATTTAATGGAAATATTGCATCAAGTGTATCAAATTAAATACAAATTTGTTAATTAAAGAAATCAAA
This sequence comes from Pelodytes ibericus, assembly GCA_036172795.1. Taxonomy (NCBI): domain Eukaryota; kingdom Metazoa; phylum Chordata; class Amphibia; order Anura; family Pelodytidae; genus Pelodytes; species Pelodytes ibericus. Next base: position 74,399,710 of record CM069865.1, on the reverse strand, counting down.
TAAAACAGTTTTTGAGTGCTCTTTGATCCTTAAAGTACAATCAGGAGGCAGAAATGTTGTTTGAAAGTTTGGAGCACATCGTCCTTCATCAGACCCAAGGTGAAGGAAGATGTAACCCATGATTCTAAACCTATCCACCCCCTGATAGAGCTATACACTGCAAAGATGGCTCAACAAGGTACTTTCTTTGTATTCTTCAATTAAAGCATTTAATGCTCTTGATACAATCTTTCAATTAAACATAAGTTCATTTTTTGCCCACTGTTGTCTTTTTAAACCAACCTCACACTGAGAGCAGGTAGAGAGGAGGTGAAGTTGTTCCTATCAGTATAATACTTGGCTCTCTGAATTGTAAGTTGATACACATAATACTTGTTAGCATATTTATGCAGGAACAGATTGTACAGCATTCAATATGATCAGTGTGAAAAATACATATTTTAATTAAGAATATATTTTTCTCATGACAATAAAAAATAATTTGCATTACATTGTCCTATAAAAAAATTGTCTTAAATAGGTACGATTGCTAAAATAAGACAGTATTTTAATTGTGGTTGTCAATATCTGAAGATATTAACTATGAAAATCTGCCCATATGAATCATTGCAAAAAGGGTCTCAAAATGTTGGTATACAATCCAACCGTCTGCTAAAAAAATTCAGAATATTTGGTTTATGTATGTCGACCCATAAAAATAAATCTCAGAAATTTGTGACGATCTATAACTTATTTGGATAGTAACTTTTTGGATAGGATCAGTAATAAATTGTTGCTTAATCTTTTACAAGAAAAAGACTATAACATGGAATAAAAATAGTTTGTATAATCTTTTTTGTAATAGCTACATAATATAATATCAGTAAATAACTACATTAGCTTTCCAAATATCTTGATATATATAAGAAAATTATTATATTTCACAGGAATCAAATTTTCTAAAAATAATATCTCATAGAAATAAAAAAAAAAAGATATTCAAGCTTTGGTTGTTGTATTTATAAAAAAAAAAAGGGTAGTCTAGGAAGTGTTAACATATCAGGCTTTTATCCCTTATATATGCATGGTTTGTGACATTGTTTTGGAAAAGATATAAATCGATTCTTTAGCTTGTGACGGCTTTCTAATCTATTGGTGTGCTAAAGAAAAAAAAAATTAAATCAGTCATTAGAAGCATTTAAAAAAAATGCATAAAGAATATTTAGAAGGAAAAAAAAAAGACAAGGCATTTCAAAGAACTCGGAAGCCAGATGGGGTGTCAAAATGTTGTTGCAATAGATACCAATTATTACATTTGTATGTACTCTGTGATTTAAAACACAAACCTATACTGTTCCAAAACTCAATTTAGATTTCAAAAATATACATTTTTCCAAGCCTTAATTTGGAACAGAACTAACTGATTTGATACAAGCCCCTACTTATCAAAATATTTACCGTCATACAACCAAAGAAGCAGCTTTAATATCTTTTCAACCTCCTTATTTTCCTCTAATAATACCTTTCATTATAAAGGTTATTTTTTTTCCCCTTGCCAGATACATCTCTGATTACCAATATGACTGATTCCTAAACTGTAACCTTTATTAAAACAGGGACCTCAGGACCCTTGGCATGTTGGGAGATTGATATCCACCCTACAATAGCCACGTGTGCATAAGCTATGTTTTGCACTGGGGCATTAATTCAATGCAGCTGACATCTGTCATAATAGAGACTCCCACTCTCATTTGTTTCTATAGATTATGTCATTATAAGTGCCAATGCATGGTGTGTTCAACATCTGACAAATGACTGTGTTAGCATTAGTGGTATGCGAGGAGAGAAGACAAGAGGAATATTTGGAATGGGCTAATGTTTGTCGGAACATAATTAGAACCTATCTAGTGCAATGACTGGAGACATTTGCTACAGATGACCACAAACGTTAAAATAAAGGGTGAACAATCTGTTGTCCTCCAGATGATGTAACAATACCACGCCCTTGTATGGTTGGAGATTATAGAAATTAAGTTCTAGGAACATGCAGAGATCCCTTTCTCCTAAAGGGCATTGTAAAGTAGCCTGGTTCATGACAAATGTAGATTTAACACTCCAACAGTGCGTTAAGGCTGCTGTAGATTATTATAAGTGACTAGCGCCTCTAAAAATATCTTTATAATAAAATCGATGCCCTCGCTCACCACTAGTTAGCACTTTTTCCTAATAGACCAACGAACCTTTGAAGTGTACTCTTAAAACAATGCATGGGACCCTGGTTGTTAATGAATGCACCTTTTCTGTGTAGTTGTCAACAATCAAGGCTTGTATTCCCCAGTTTGTATCCTTAATTCCAATAATTACATATATTAATGTGATTATTAATTAAGGACATTTATTTTGCCATACAAACTAACCAGTTTTGTCTAATTTTTTTTTTTTTTTTTTGTGTGTTATCTGCTCAGATAGCGAGATAGATTAGCAAATTAACCAGTGCAACACTAAACCCTGATGATGGAGATCCAAAAATATATTTATTTTGAATATCGAAACAGTGGTGTTTAGCCTCCCAAAGTTAAAAATTAAAAAGCTCTCCACATCAGGCCCATTGTAGTTCACATCACTAATAAATCTTTCTCATATTGTTCTGCCAGCAACGGATCGGCCACATCGGAAGACTTATTCTGGAAACTTGATGCCCTACAGACTTTTATTCGGGACCTTCATTGGCCCGAGGAAGAATTTGGGAAGCACCTCGAACAAAGACTCAAACTTATGGCAAGTGACATGATCGAGTCTTGTGTCAAAAGGTAAGCCCGTGAGACCTAAACAATAATAATCACAATATTAGCAAACAGTCAAATGCTGGGTATAATTATTGGATTTTTGCCACCTACAGTTCTAAGGGAAATGGTCAGCAAAAATGTACTGAAACAGATATTTCCCATGACTGCTGTACATCCAACCAAAATATATATAAGCTTTATTCCATATCAACACACTTTCTTTAATACATTTACTATCAACACTGTAACAGAAAACTTTCAGTGTAAAAAAAAAAAGTAATTTGTGTGGTCTGCTACAAAGTGTGCCTTACACAGTATGGGATGACAGCGGCTAGGACAATGAAATGGTCATGCTTTGGTGCAGATTGTGGCCTAAGAAGTCCTCAGGCTATAACAGATCTCTGATGCTATCCGTCCCTACAGTGCTCAGCAGTACCCAATCAGAAGAATACATTCAGACTTTACAAACAACATAGGAAATACATAGGTTGACAACATGTTTAAATGGTAAATTAAGGACAATGCATAATTATTGAATCTTAAAGAGGCATACTAAGCATCAAAATAAGTTTGATGCGTTTGGCAATGTGTAGCCTGTATAGTGTACAGGTTTTATGCATAAAAATACACGTGGATAATCCTTAGGAACTGCTTGCAAAGTTTCCTGCTGTAGCACTCTTTTATTTACATGTGCTTTTGTTCACATTGCAAGAGGATATGTTCAGATGAACGTGTCTTCTTGTGCTGACCATCTGCAGAGACTAACGCTTTAGGAACACAACAGCAGTCTTCCCTTGCCTGGGCATAAAACCCTTGGAGTAAAAGCCATTAAGAGGTGGATCTATGAGTCAAGGTCCCTTAAATAATGTCCTTTTGATCTATGGAACCTAATAAAACATATTTTTTTTCAGATAAGCATTCCCATGTAAATTCACTCTTTGGAAAATCAAGGATTCTATGGTATATCACTGACCATTTTATTCCACCCCCTACAGCTGTACATATTCCATCATTTTTAAATTTACAGATAACATTAAGTGATTAGCCCTCCGCATTTTAAGTTGCTCACAGCAGTTATTTTTAAACAGTCAGTTATCTCTAAATGGCCCAAAAATGGTATTGTTTCTTTAACACCTAGAAGGCATGGCTAAACTGTTAGAAAGCCAAGAGCTTTAACATTTTAGAGACTAAGTCTAAATATTTCTTGGAACTTTCCTACAAATACTTGAATGTTTCAGGTCATCTGTAATTTTTTTGGGACACGTTTAAAGTGATCCCACCCAAATTAAATTAAAATATTTTTATGCAAAGATCCATTAATCAAGTGAACGTCTCTTATAAATTTTCCACATAAAATGATATGATCTAATTTATTTTTAAATATGTAAAACTATGCAGACACTAAGGGCTTAGTTTTTTTTTTTTTTCCTTCCTTCCACAAGTTTCTGTTCATGTCTTCAGGCATATTATGAATCTGATTTGTTAAGATTATGTGAAGAATTACATAATTATTATTGGCATTTCAGAAGGAGAAGGCAAGTAAGGCATTTGGAGCCTAATTTAATTTAATTATGTCAGGCAGTCGTCAAGCAGATCTTAGAACGCAACTGTTTTATTTATTTTTTTCAGGATAGAAATGGCTCATATTATTAACAAACCATAATATCATCTGTAAGATTTCTCTGTCTGTCCAAACAACACTTTTTTTTTTGTAGGAATTAATTGCAAATTCTAATAGATGCCCTGTTATCCTTACAATGATTGGGTTTTGTAAACTAGATTCTAATTTGGTAATGGTATCTACAAATATAGACGGTAATTAATACAGGTGTTTGGGTGTTGGGCGCGGTCTTGTGCATACAATATTTTTTTTCTTAGTTGGTGTTGAAGATTTAGTAACTAATAACATAGAGAATTGCCTTCCATTAAGTTAATGAATTAGCTGAATTAAAGTGCAAGCAGATAAAAGGATTGTTTTATTCATTCTGAAATAATATGTTATGTAGATCCTTTTAATATGAATGTTTTCTTTTTCTTTAACATGGGTGTGATACCTAATAATGGCAGGTTGAGTATCCCTTATGCAAAATGCTTGGGACCAGAAGTATTTTGGATAACGGGTAAGTTCAGATAATGGATCATTTTTACCAATAAGCTATGTTAAAGCTTCTCAGCTTTACATGAGTATTAATGCAAAAACTGTATAGAGCAAATAAATCACTTTTAATGGGATGTAGCTGTGATGTGAGGCGTCGTTGGGAACCTGCTGTTGGGGTTTCAGGCCTGCACACGTGCCGTTGTATTACCCTTTGTGGGTATGGCGGTATTTTGGCATAGGGGGGCTACATCGCAGCTTAAGTGGGCTGAACACTGAATAAACTGTTGTTTGCTTGCATTCTGGAATCTGTGTGGAATGTGCAACTTGTGGAAAAAACCGCGAAAAAATGGATAATGGGTTTTTGGATAAGGGATACTAAACCTCTAGTAGAATAAAAAAATGGTTTAACAAGATGTGCTGGGTGCAGTTCACCGTTTAACCTTGGCATGTTATGGTGGCGTTCTTAGCTATTGTCAGTCATGATAGCCTGCATTAGTAGATGGCACCCTTTAAAAATGGAAGCTTTTAAGAACTACTGACATTATGTGTCAGTTCTTCAGACTAGGATGATGCTTTCTTCTAAAAAAATATTAATGTCATCACATGCAAACGTTCCATACAGGAAACATGGTCTTTAATGACAAGTGTAATATAGAAGTCTAGTCAAACATTGTTTCCTAGCGGTTTAAAGGATCAAACCAGTTTAGAACCAAGAATCAGTTTATTTAATAAAAGCTAACGCCTTGAAAATAAATATGCATTCATTTGATTACATTTTTTCATGTCTAGCAATACTTACCTTTAATATGTACAATGCAGGGTTTCTTGTCCCAGAGATCTACTTTTGCCCTGAAAATGGGCATCGTCAGCATCTCTTGGGAGTGGCATCGTCGCTGTGCAGAGACAGTATGAGAGTACAGCTGTATGCTCAGAATTTTCAAACGTATGCAAGGAGGTGGAATGAGATCATTTGTTTGTCATGCTCTGCTATGCCTTAAAAGATCAATTATTAAGCATGGAAAAAATAGGGCACAACATGGTCCAGGAATTTACAAAATGGCCGAAATGGACCTTTAAAATAACAATGCACCCAGAAACAAAGCAATACAATCTCTACAATACAATACACAATTTCATATTGACAACATGAAGCACAAAGTCACTGAACAATGCACCACTTTTTTTTTTTTTTATACAATTTTCGTGCTGACAGATGCCATCTGTTAAGTCGATTATAATTAATTGTTCTGGAAACCTTTGAAATGAATTCATAAATGCAATCTGAAACACATATTAACAACATAATACCAAGAATGTAAATTGTTTCTGAATGTGATAAAAAGGATATCTGCGATAGGTGTACCCTAGACATTTGGTTAAACATTTTGACTAAGCCTATTTTAGCTGAAATAGTAACAAACAAATTACTGCTTTTTGAAACGATAGTTTAAAATGTCTCGAGGGGTAAAGAAAAATATTGTGTATGTATTTAGTTTGATCGTATCAGTTTTATTTTGAAGGGGGGGAGGGGAAGTATCATGAAATGTTTATTGAAGATTCTCTTAAATTTGTTTCATGATGGATACAGACTCAATTAAATTAATATGTACTGAATTTATAAAATGGCCCACATCCCTGGGATCCGATCTCTACTCCATAGAATGGATGGGATACGCAAGTCTTCTTCCCAACTGATCTTGCCTTGGTCTGTGATCTTTACCCTTCTTTCCTTAAGATTTGCAACATCAAGGGTATTTTTACATAACGCATGAAATGATTCCTATGAATAGACATATGCCTGGTTGTGCACCACCCATCCTAGAACATAATCACAGAGTCAATCCCCACAGTGGCATTTGATTCAAACACACCTACCTTGTCTCTGATTTTTTTTGATTTTTTTTTTCTTCCTGTTGCCAACACACAAACCCAGTGTGCACTTGATCGAATCCATTTGCACCCTGGGTTTCCTTTGAAGTCGTAGGGAGCAGATGGATTCCCCATTGATGCAATTAGAGCACCACAGGCAGTATAAACCAACAGCTGCTGTTCAGGGCTGGGATGTGCCCAGAATTAGCAAAGCCCTCTATAGGTACCACCTCAATTACAGCAAAAAAAAAAAAGATGTCAGATACAGATTGCTTAATTTCAAAATATTTAATTAACAGTCTGGCCCCAGAAAGGTTTATGTCTATGTAAACCCATGCTCTCCAGTTTAGTAGCTTTGAAGATTATTGATGGAAACCCCAACTCCTTGCATTTGTCTTTTAAGATCATTAAAATAATAATTTTAATTTAATTTTTAAGAATTTTTGTATATTCTAGCACAATTTCTTTTTAAAGTTTGTGTGTCTTTAATATGATTATTGGGCCTAAGTATCTTTTTTTCTCTCTTATTACATACCTATCTATTTAAATTTTTGATGATCCTTTTTTTTTATTGATTTATCACAGAACTAGGATCGCATTTGAAGTCAAGTTACAGAAAACCAGCAGATCGACAGACTTCCGAGTACCGCAGACAATATGCACAATGTTTAACGTCATGGTTGACGCTAAAGCACAATCGACGAAGCTGTGCACTATGGAAATGGGCCAAGAGGTAATACCTTCTCTCACTAAACTGTGCACTATAGACCAAGAGGTAATACTTCTCTCACTAAACTGTGCTCTATGGGCCAAGAGGTAATACTTCTCTCACTAAACTGTGCACTATGGGCCAAGAGGTAATACATTTCTCTCTAAACTGTGCACTATGAGCCAAGAGGTAATACTTTTCTCTCTAAACTGTGCACTATGGGCCAAGAGGTAATACTTCTCTCACTAAACTGTGCACTATAGACCAAGAGGTAATACTTCTCTCACTAAACTGTGCACTATGGGCCAAGAGGTAATACATTTCTCTCTAAACTGTGCACTATGAGCCAAGAGGTAATACTTTTCTCTCTAAACTGTGCACTATGGGCCAAGAGGTAATACTTCTCTCACTAAACTGTGCACTATGGGCCAAGAGGTAATACCTTCTCTCACTAAACTGTGCACTATGGGCCAAGAGGTAATACTTCTCTCACTAAACTGTGCACTATGGGCCAAGAGGTAATACTTCTCTCACTAAACTGTGCACTATGGGCCAAGAGGTAATACTTCTCTCACTAAACTGTGCACTATGGGCCAAGAGGTAATACCTTCTCTCACTAAACTGTGCACTATGGGCCAAGAGGTAATACTTCTCTCACTAAACTGTGCACTATGGGCCAAGAGGTAATACTTCTCTCACTAAACTGTGCACTATGGGCCAAGAGGTAATACTTCTCTCACTAAACTGTGCACTATGGGCCAAGAGGTAATACTTCTCTCACTATTGCAATGGGTTAGTCATTTGAAGTCACCATGTGACTGGGGTATCCAACGTTTGTAAGCATAACATCGTGCATGTAGGGCATACAAAAATGATTGGAAATGATCTATACATGGTGTTCGCAAAATTGCAAGAAAATGCCTAAATTAGGAGAACATTTTGCTTTAAATGTGTCTGTGGAGTCTCCTGCTTATGACATCACCTGTGGCACGGTATGCAAATTACCCATTGAAAATCAGATCATTTTCATATCATGCCACCGGTGAAATAATTTGTAATAATTTTCATGCTCATCATACACTAGAAAAACATGGTTTAGGTGATACAATCCCTTTATCCCCAGGACTGGGCTTTTTGAGGCTTTAAACTTTGCCTAAATAGTTGGAGCTCCATTAGTCGCCCAATCTTCTCACCCATTTACCTGGACCATGCCATATTTCATGAGTTTGTTTTTTTCTTCAATCCACCTACTTCATGTAGTTGCTTAACCCCTTCCTGACGCTAGGACATTTTATGCCGTCCTAATTTTAGTGGACCTAAAAGACGCTAGGATGCATAGAACATTCAGCGTTAACCAGCTCATCGTGGTTCCCCGCGATGAGCTGTGCTCGGATTCCGCTGCAGGGACTTGTAGCAGGATCCAACCTGTCAGATGAGGCCCCTTTGAGTGGCCCCAGTCTGACAGGGAAAATGCTCAAAGCGAGCGCCGGCTACATTTTACCTAATCACGCTGTGCCTGAACTTACAGGTACGGGCACGCCTCCGTGACGTCTGGAGGTATCGCAATCATTTGGCTTGGACCTGCAGGGTTTATTAAGACCCTGATCGGGTTTCTGCCATAGTGGTCCTGGCTACCGATCACCTTCTGATTGGTGGCCAGGAACAAAACTTGACGTTTTGTTGCTTGCATCTTCTGGGACGCAAGCACTATGCGTCATGAAGGGGTTAATGTGCTACACACACACACCCTTTTTATTATATTTTCAGATGGTTTGTAATGTTTCAGAGTACATATACATTTTTATAACCATTTTTTTTTTTAGATCACAAAAAATATTATTGCTAAATATACAAGTACATTTTCCATGCGAAATAATAATTCAATTGTATCTTATTTAACTATAGCCTTGTTTTTGCATAGCATATCAACAAAAGATAGGTAGTGAATGAGGAAGGACAGAGAGAGGGGAGAATAAAAATAAATTCTCTGTCGTCTTGTCGAGCCAAATATTCAAGTTGGTACAGAGACTATAGTAGCATTTCCCCATGGATCCTATTCTGTGGCCAACGTATTCAACTCTTGGTAAATCTATTCTGAAAAGGTTAAACGTAAAACGTATGTTGTTCTTTTAGGAACAAATATTTGAACAAATACTTAGTGTATCATAAAGTGTTCATATGTCCGGTGGTGTTGGTCTCTTAGGTGGTAACCCTATACTTTGTGAAAGGCCATAATTACATACAATGCACACAATATCACATTCACTGTCTTCTGACTGCTTCCTTGAGTCTAGTCAGTGCTTTGTTGGAACTGGTGCCACTGGGGTCATTGGAAGCCAATGGGTTAAAGAGAAAGGTATCATTATAAAAATGATACACACCCTCCCCCAGCTTCTAAAGTATCTTGGTTTTGTATAGTATTTGTGAAGTAGTTTACTCAATAAAGAGAGAATTTCAGGTAATTAAGATGTGAATTTCAAACGTTAGGAGAAAATAGCCGAGTTGGAAAAATTCTCCAACGCATGCTGATTGGGAGAATTTTTCCAACTCCGCTACTTTGGCCTTAAGTTTGAAATTCCTGTCTGAATTCCCTGTAATTCTCTCTTTATTGAGTAAGCCCTATAATGATTTGAAATATATTTATTGGGCTTTATAAGGTATCATATGCAGAAGGTACAAAATTAGTAAATATATAATATTTTTGCCAGGTTCAGTACACAAGTACCTTTACTAAATGTATTGACAAGAACTCGGCATGGTTACTTTATTGATTACATTTTTTTTTTTCATGTTTTTGCTTTTTGGTTTCCTTCAATGTTGTTCAAATATTTGGAGCAATCATAATAATATATGTCCCCACCCTCATTACCTTTTTTATTATAGATGTTCTTCCTCTATTTACTCATTGGGATTTGGCCAATATGTTCTTTTATTGTCCTCCTTTCCAATGTTCGTTTCTTAAGCGATGCCCTTTTCCATTATTGTCTGTATCGTTTTGACCCATATCATCATTCCTAAGGCTGAAGTGTTCATTTTATTATAGTTCTCTCTACCCCCAGAGCATCCTGTGTTACAGATTTTCCCCTGCCCTTGTTTGAAATTTTCTTCCATAATTAGATGATCATTTGCTCCACAGAAGCCAATTGACCCATATAGTCTCTCCATCTAGCATCCACCTCTTCATCATATACTTCATCCTGCCCTCTCAATACCATTTTATAGTTTGACCTACCAACATTCATATACAAGGAAAGTCTTATAAAGTCCACTCAATAAAGAGAGAATTGCAGAGAAATTAGACGGAAATTTCAAACATTTGTCCAGTGTCGCCCAAATTCAATGCAGCTGAATAGGAGAATTTTTCCAACTCAGCTACTTTGACCTTAAGTTTGAATTTTCCATCTTAATTCCATGCAATTCTCTCTTTATTGAGTAGAGCCTTTAGTTTTTCATCCTTTTTTTTCATAGTCATTTCATCCAATTTTTTTTCATCCCTTCTCTCCAGTTATCATTAGCCTTAGCATCCCTAGTTTTCCTAATACAGTCCCAAGATTGGTAAAATGTGTACAAGACCAAATGAGAATATGTAAACGTCTCTTCTTATTATATTCTTTCCCAAAGATGTATCTGTTTTGTAATACAGTTAGCTGTAGTTTGTTGCTCAAATTCTAGTGTTTTGAGTTGGAAAGTGTGGTTGGAGACTTTTTTTCAACTCGGCTATCATTCCCTGATCTCTGCACTTCACGTGAGGGTTCACTTGTCCGTTCACTTTTAGTGAGCAGTCCCCAAAAGAGCTGCTTGTCTTCCCTGCTGTGGAGAATATAATTACCACACCGGTCCTCGTACCACATGGCAAATAAACACTAGCTATGGAGAAAATCCATGAATAAACACAAACTTTGTAAATGTAAAAAATGTATTCAGTACGGTATTAAGTACAAGTCTCAAAAATATACAACAAGTATATAAACCTGAAGACAAGAGGGGTGAACTTGTCTTCTTCCAAAGGTTTCAAGGAAATTATGATAAAGGTATTGGGGGTTATATATAAAGATGGGGCACATGCCGATAGCTCCAAATAGTGAGCATCTATGTAAATAGCAGACTCCCAACAAATTTTGCTAGTCTGTGCCACCTCCACAACAAAGGCACTTCCGGGGCGTGACAATACTCGTGCGCCGTCGCAGCCAATGTAAAACAAATCAGACTCCTCATAAGTGTTGGAGAACCTCCGCCCAACCGGTCTAGCTCTCGCTCTGCAAAGTGTTGGGAGTTATAGAAAAAAGGCACAATGGCTGTTATACATAACAAATGGCGATTGCGCGTTTTTAAAAAAAACTCATGACACTTTCGCAGTGCGGGAGTTTTTATACCCAACCCCCATTGTGTGCCGTAACATCAGGTGGTTGAGCTTACATGTAAGTCTCTCTCCCCTGTCTTTAACTTAATGTTGTATATTTTTTGTGGTTTACTTTTAAGACTTCTGCTTCTTATTCGTTTGAATAGATTTTGTATATACCTGCTATTTTGAAAATGTGTGTTTGTTTTTCACACCACGTTACATTTAGGAAGTTGTTTAGCAAAGCAGTATTATAGACAGCTAAGGAAAACCTTCGTAATAAGCAATTGGCACCCCTGGCTACATATTAAATCCATTGTAACTGCTTACTACATAGCTCCCCGAGTGTGAACGTCAGTAAAATAAGCAAGCAGGTGGAAGACACTTTCGCCTCTGTCTGTTCCTACCAGACGAGGAGCACTGCATTGCTCCTAGGCATGGTATGAGTGTCTTCTCAGAAGCAACACCTTCATTATCAAATTGCAATATATGGCAATTGCTGGAGTTGGTGTGAAACTTCAAAGCTAGATGGGGGAAAAAAATTACAGTACAGAGTCATCGATGCTGCTTATCAGGATTTTATCGCGAGTCAGACATGGAAACTAGTTATTCGAGAGCAGGAAACAGAGGAACACAAACAAAATCAGGAGCTAGCAGTTCACGCAACATATTTCCTTTTCTAATTTTCAACTCCAGTTAAGAGGTTATGTGCAAGGGTTGGGTTTTGGAACAAATGTTCTAAGAGTGGAGCAAGCAGCAGAGACATTACATTTTAGCATTTTGCCCTACAGTTGACCTTCATAAATAATTATCATAGACTGTAATACAGTTGACATATGTGGAAACTCCAATCCCACCACCTTAGATGAAAAGCTTCTTCTCTCTTGCTTGAGGGAGAATGGGCACACAGAGGAGAGAGCCACAGTAGTGTAAAAAGATATCAAAATATTTTATTATGGCTTCTTAATACTGCCACTGACATTAATAATGTAAAGTATCGGCACATCAATAAAATGTGTATACAACTGGATCCGCCCGTTTCCAAAAAGTAAACACAGGTCCCTTTGGCAGTATAGTATTGAGTGCAATGTGAATCTCCACACAGAGGTTCCTGATTCGTTTCCTGATGTCCGACATCACATAGACACTCCCACTACATTGTGCAACGCGCGTTTTGACAATAAGCACTGCAGAGAAGCCTCTGGTTGGCGTAACGCGTTGTGCATAGAATATGGTGTACACATTTGTTTGTCCTTTGATTGTATTCTACTATATACACGTCAAGATACATTTCTTCATTCCAGTCCAAGTATTTTTGGAGATAAGTCAATATATGTTTAATGCCAACACTTTTTATTTTATATTTGTTTTCAATTCATGTAGTGCCAGCACTGCAGACAGTGCTTGGCAAATAAGAATCAGCTGACCTATCTAGTCAACCCAGGCCAAAGTACCCATTTAATTCTTCAGGATAGCTTTATAGACATCCTTAGAATGCTTGCCTTTAGAATTTCCACTGTACTGAACTATATTCTGACTTTCTGTCCTTTTACATAAACTAACTTCCTAATTTGAGCATTTTCTGTATATATAAGTGACATGTTTGGTAGAAAATTCTGGCACTTTTTTAGTTGCCGGAAATTAGTTTATACATTGACATATGTACACAAATTTTGTGTGTGCTCCAGATTGATATATAACTTCCTTTGTGCTTCACGTATGGTATGTATACACAGGGAGTGAGTAATCATTTTAAGAAACGTTTTCTATAAATGCAACTTGTAACTAAACAAGTTTTCTATGTAATGTAATGTATAAAAAGGTGTTTTTTCGAAATGAACATTGGGAATCTGACTATTTTCCGATCGGAGTGTTGTGCTAAACCATTCTGAAGTGATGTAGCATACTGCGGCAGTCACATTTGCTGTGGTACGATATTTTTAAAGAATAGCTGATCTGATAGACACATAAAACCAAAGTAAATTATCAGTGCATATGTTACAGACTGACACTATGTTATGAAACCAACTTTGAAAGAAGCGTTGGCTTTTTTCTATAAAGGGACAACTGAAGGGAAAAATTCATTTCTGTTCAATTGAAAGACTGCATTCAGTGTAGACATTTTACCGTATTTGCTCGATTATAAGACGAGGTTTTTTTCAGAGCAAATGCTCTGAAAAATCCCCCTCGTCTTATAATCGAGGTCTCTTATAATCTGACCTCAAATTGAGGTCAGATTATAAAACATGGATCCAGGTCCCCAGCAGAGCTGCAGGGGACCTGGATCCCCCTCTCTAGCAGCAGGGGATGTCTGCGCAACGAGCGCAGACTCCCCTGCTTCCGCCCGGCACGACCGCCGGGGCTTCTGTGAAGAAGCCGGTACTTCCGCTTTCATCACAGAAGTCCCGGCGAGCGTGCCGGGCGGCAGCAGGGGAGGTCTGCGCTCAACGCGCAGACATCCTCTGCTGCCCCACTAGCCACCAGGGAGAATCGGGCAGCTGGGGGATGTCTGCACGATACGTGCAGATATCCTCCATGCTGCCCGACACGGCAGACTATTATGACGGACCAGCTGTCCGTCATAATAGACTGCCGTGTCAGGCAGCATGGAGGATGTCTGCAAGTATCGTGCAGACATCCCCCGGCTGCCCCCACTAGCCACCAGGGATCAAGGTAAGGGGAAGGGAGGGAGGGGGGGCAGAGAGACAGGGGGAGGGAGGGAGGGGGACAGAGAGACAGGGGGGACAGAGAGACAGGGGGAGGGAGGGAGGGAGGGGGACAGAGAGACAGGGGGAGGGAGGGAGGGGGACAGAGAGACAGGGGGGACAGAGAGACAGGGGGGAGGGAAGGGGGCAGAGACAGAGTCAAGGGGAGGGAGGGGGTTAAGAGACAGAGACAAGGGGAGGGAAGGGGTTAAGAGACAGACAAGGGGAGGGAAGGGGTTAAGAGACAGAGGGAAGGGGTTAAGAGACAGACAAGGGGAGGGAAGGGGTTAAGAGACAGAGACAAGGGGAGGGAAGGGGTTAAGAGACAGAGACAAGGGGAGTGAGGGGGTTAAGAGACAGGCAAGGGGAGGGGGGAGAGAGAGAAAAATGGGGGCAAGGGAAAGAGAAAGGCAGCATTGGCACATAAAAAGAAATAAAAACTAGAAATACATTTTTTGATATCATAATTTTTTATTAAAAAAGCAATTTACATGTGAATATATACAAGTTTAACTTTTTTCCTATAGGGTAGTCTTATATTCAGGCTTTTAGTTTTTTTCCTAAAGGAATATACAAAGTTTGGGGGGTCGTCTTATAATCAGGGTCGTCTTATAATCGAGCAAATACGGTATGTTGAAATACTTTAACAGTGACATTCCTTCATCTAACCCAAGATTCTAAATAAGATGTCCGCCCCCTGAGAGAGCAAAGAGAACTCAATTAATGTTTCCTGCCCCTAGTAATCACATTTCACTTAATTTTATTTTTATTTTGCTGTATGGGGTAATGAGTGAAGAGAGAGTTAGAAAGGTAGGCAGATTTGGTGGAGTAAGAGAAGGAAGTGTTTTGCGTCTAAGTAATATGGAGGAGAAAATACATACCTCTACCTGAGCCCATGGCTAAATATCTTAGATTAGACCCAATATTCGCCCATAATGTTCATTATGTCCAGTTTCATTACCACTCCCCCTTGCAAGACACATATACCGTGCTAGCTCACTGCCCGTATTTCCGTCTCTGAAGTGCTGAAAGGGTTACGACTGATATTTTTAGATAAAGAGTTAAGCGTTGAATATTATTAATTAGTGGATTAATATGTTGGAAGTTAGTTTGTTTTCATCTCCCCATGATATCTTCTAGTAGCTTCCATAATATAAAGAGCATCAGAAGATTACATCACCCTTTGAGTGCTGGGGTGTGAACCAAGCATTGTCTCTAAGTCACCGAGACGTGGGAAAAGCCTCTGTTTCAACTGTGCGTAAACCCCCGTTGTCCATTTCGAATTACTGTTTTTCGCAACTAAATAACTTAATTAGTAACCCTCCCAAAAAGAATACATCTATGTATTAAAAAAAAACAAATCAGTAGCCATGTTTGGGAAATTTTTTAATGTGTATGTCTTCCATGTCGGGGTGTCTGTAACAAAGTAGAAAATAAATGTATTCCCTTTGTTCGAAAATTTTAAAATTAGCCAAATGAATATGTCTTTTTAAGGCAGTAGATAATGAGCTTATTATGCATCTATTTTTCAACACACACACACACAAATTCTGGGAGTAGGGGGTTTAATTGAAAATGATCTGTGCGGTATGCTTGTCAATACATTTCACGCTGTATTATTAATGCATGCCTAGTCATTATAATTTTCCTTTTAAACCCATAATTTATCAACTATAAGTTAACATAACCAATCCTGCTATTTACAACACAATAGCTAAACAGAGTAGCTCTTTCTGAAAAGAACCTGGGATGGGTTATATGTTTTAAAACCAGAATTGTTGGATTTTATTCTGAAATTAATATTGACGGTTTTACGTACATCTTTTTCCTTCTGGGTTTTGATATGTCAGTTTAGCTAGTTCATATGGCCAACAAGCCGGAAACTACAAACACACTGTAATACCACCTGTTATTTATATTATTATAATTATTTCAAATCTGAAATTCCTAATTATTGTGTTTTTCATGCATATATTATTGCGTTTTTTACACCACAATTAACCATGACAGGTTGTACGCAGAAGAGAACATAAAAATAAATGTTTAGAAATATACATAATGTAAAAAAAAAGTGAGAATTGTACATCAATATAACAAAATTGGTCAGTTGGGATGTCTTTGGGATAATTTATTGTGGTAGATGTAGTTAAAACATGTTATTTTTTTAGTGAAAGAGTTCTTTAACAGTAATCTCATTTCATTTGAAGCAAGGTGCCTGTTTTTATTTCTTAATGGAATTTTAAAAAAATTACACCATAATACATTGTTGTTTTGTTACAATCTCTTTTTGTATAAAAAGTATACCTAAAATCTTCTAAGTCCACAGCAAACTGATAAACTGATTTATAGAATAGAAAGCTAGGATCTGTTTTTTTGTGATTATATCATCAGTACATGTATCTATTTTTCTATTTTCTATCTATATTTATAATTATAAATATTAGGGCAATTAATATTTTTATGAAATTGAACAGTCAAAAAAATTGCATTATATAAAACAACCCAATATTTATAATATTCAACAGCCATGGATATATATATAAATATATGTGTGTGTGTGTATGTATATATATATATATATATATATATATATATATATATATATATATATATAAATTCATAATGCACAGTTGTATATCAGAGTGTACAAAAATATATATTAAAATATAGTACAATTTAAAAGAAAAAGAAAAGTTCAGGAAAAAATACAGAATTTTTATTAAATTAAAACTATTAACTCGTAATTTAATGTGTCAAATGTATTTATTAATGTTCAGCTGTGATGTATTGTCCTAATTTATGATCTCTAAACCCAGTTACCATTACTCCAAAGTAATATTCTGCTGGTTAGTGCGCTTTGGAGGATTGGGCATTCTGGAGCCCTCAATTAAAAATTTTCGGTATAAAACCGTGTCTTTAATCGGTTTTTTATCGGAGGCACAGTCAACATCTAAAAAAAATAAAAATCTCACATTGTAGAGTCATAAATCAGCTGGAATTCAAGGCAGTGATATTTTTAAGGTTGTAATGCTAATTACTGTTTAGCTTTCTACAATAATTATTATTAGCACACCATGTCAGTGATTTACACAAGCTATGCATTTTAATGTTCCCACTTACCATTATAATTTTCATCATTTCTGTTTTCATTTTCATTAAACATTTTTGTTATTTTTTTTTTTACCTCCATTTCTTTCCCCGTTTTTTTTTTTTTTGTATGTCTGCACCTATTTATTTCTCCCAACCATCCGAAAGTTTGCTAAACAGTGGGTAAGTGTGTCTAACATTTTCAACTGTAATGTCACTCCTTACTCCCCAATGTATAATTAGCATTTATATCAGTTCCTTCTCTCCATTCTGCCAACATGAACATTGTTTTGACTTCATTAGAATTTTAAACAGACATTAATGCAAACAAGTGAAAATGAATGTTCCGAAGATATATTTTTAATTACTCCTGCTTTTAAATGTTGTATCCTTTATTTTTTTTGTGTGAATGTTTTGAAAAGAATAAATGTCTCAACTGCCTGGTTATAATGAAACATGCATTTATTTTTTATGGGACGTAGTTTCTTTTTTTAATTTGTAACAAAAAATTTTTTTTTTAAAAAGATTCAAGTCTCTGTGATAAGGGGATCTACAAAAAAGGATAGTCACGTTAATTAACAGTTGATTTTCACAGCTGATACTTTTAAAATTAAAAAAAGTACCACTGGATTTTTTACTTACCCAAAAAAAAAGCCTGATTATTCCCTTGTCATTGTTTATTCAGTGTGCTAATATTTGCCTTTTTTGTGTCTCTTTTTTTTTTAGCACCAATACCATTCAAAAATTGATGAGCTAATTGAAGAAACAGTTAAAGAAATGATCACACTTTTAGTGGCAAAGGTAACCCTTGGATCAGGTGATATAATTGCGTAAAAACATTGTTTTTTTTTGGAGGATGAATGCGTCACATACACTTACATTTTCGATGGTTTTAATGTTTCTCAATTATATATCGTTGTTTTAAACTTTACAACCTACTATTATGTAACACATTTACATTACTAAGAAGTAAAAAGTGTATACGTGAAGTTCTGTAGCTTTTATTTGGGATGTATGGAAGATGTGATTTGTATACCTTTACACATACATTCAGTGTAATTGCTTAATTTGAAATGGCCAATGTACATACGCAAATCATTCACAAGGATTCCATTTTTGGGACCATTCTGCATTTTTGGTATCTGATGTTTATTTTTGTTGGTTTAATTGTATTTTACTAGACAAATATGACTTAAATACTTTATAGCTCCCAATATCATCTGCTAGTTCCTGGAGGAATTCATACATGAAAAGCATTACGTTTTCCTGAGTAATTTCTTCTGGTACAACTTGGATTCTTATGTATTTCTGTCTTGATCTTCTGAGTCAGCTCATTTATTTTGTAGTTCTTCGAACTTTCTGTTTAGAGTTTTATTTTCCTCTCGATGCTTGTCAAGGTCAATCCTTAGACTTATTTGAATTATTTATTTTACTCTTTTTTTTTAATTCAGTGAAATTCTTCAGTTATCGTGCCAAATTTTATCTCTGTGTTCTTCCAGGATTTGTGTTAAAGAGTCTCTTGGATCCAAGTTTTGTGGGATTACCACTGGTTGAGATGGACTTACTAATACACCGGAGTCGATATTAGATTTGATTTCATGGTTTCATTCTTTTTATCTTTTTTATCCTTTTCATTTGTGGTAGTCTTATTTGAGATCTACAGAACCCTCAAACTAACAAATACTTTATAGCAAACATGTTTCAACAGTGTTTAGACATTTATACAGTTTTAATATTGCATTCACTAAAAACTGCTGATCCTGGAAATGATGATCAAAATATTTTAATTTAATTTATTTTTACTTAAACAAAGTTGGTCCATAGAAACTGAATCTCATCAGTCCTTTTCCGCAACTTAGTGTGACATGAAATCATGTTGCAAATAGGCTCTGGTGAATCCCACATGAGAGCTGTTTATTAATTGTCCTTCCAGGCTGTCCTCCTTCCTGTATCTATCTATAAAAGAAAATATTGGGTCGAGATGGTGGAAACATTGGATTGGCACTATTTTGAGTGGAAATATATGTAAGATGGGAAAAGGGGAGGCACTAAATATTAGGCCTCAGATTGCTAATTAAATCACTGCTTTGGCACAAATGAGTAATTTTGTTTCGATAGACAATGAGTTTTATGTGTTACTTGGAAGATAATGTCTAGCCCCGTACAGTAACAATAACAAGTACCACAAATGTATCGTTTTTTTTAGGGACAGGAATGAATATTAAAATACTTTAAGAAAAAAAAAACACAAATATTCCATAACAGCCCAAAAAAAGCATGACCACCTTTAAAAAAACAAGACGTTATATTTGATCTCGTGTGATCACATAAGAATGATAGGAAACAAGCCATGCTACAAAATGTACCAGTAAACACCGGTGCAATATCTAATTGGTCGATTGAACCATCTGTAGAATCTGTCCATCCTTTGGGGTTGGATAGATTCTGAGTCTATCCCACTAGAGTCGACTAAACCCTAAACAGTGAGTATTATTAGATTGAGCAGTAGTAACATTCCCAGTATGTACTTGAAGAACCAGAGAATAACTGAATGTACCTTTCCTGGCTAAGCACCTCTTTATTTATTTTTTTATTGGTATTATTATTAAATGACTTATGTGCTAAAGGAAGACATGTATTACATGTTCTAACTTAGCATACCTATAAATTGAATATAGACTAATAAACATTACAAATACAATTCCTAACCAGGTGACGTTATCTCCGATACTGCCTCAGGAAAATGAATTCACTCAATTTTAACATAATAATCAGATATATCCCATTTCTGGCCCCAATTATTTAATCCTACCAAAAAGATTTTGAAGATGGTAAAAACCGGAAAAAGTTAAATTAGTGTGTTAATTAAAACAAATAACCATTAATAGGCTGTATTCCATGGCACGGATAGGCAGTGTGTCCGTGGCATTGTAAATGCCCACCATGGAAAATGTTGATACTTATCCCTGTTCAATTACTTGAGAAATGTGTCACTGGTCATTGCATGCCATATGCAAACTTCAGCACTCCAGATGTTGTGGCCTACATTTCCCTACCATAAATATTCCGAGATAAAAACCATGATTAGTGATAACTCAGATTACTTAATAGAGCCCATTATGTTTACTTTTTATCGTCAAGGTATTATTTGTTTTCCTCTTTCCCTTTTCCATCTATAAATGTTTGCTATTGATATGAGTGAGCTGTTCTTATCACCATCGTTATGCTGCCAAGTGGTGACATTTAAACAGATAGAGGATATTGAGCCCCTAATTATGCTCTGATTTCAGTATTTACACTGGATTTAGACTTCTCTTTGCCAGTAAGTTAAAACTGTAAAAAACATAGAGAATAAACTACATTTTAAAACTTCCAATGAAATGGCCCTGACTTTTTTTTAAATAACTTTCTGTCATGATTCACTCAAAATATATCACTGTTTGTACAGAGAAGGAACCAAGAAATACTAAATTTCAATCCTGTAATCTGTCCAAGGGCTTTCACTGAAGGGTAGGCCTTTTTATTTAGGTCTGTCAAACTTGTGCAATGACAGACAAGCCTTTTCTAATGTTCAGTGGGTTAATGTCAATGGCTTGGCTCAGAATTATGTACTAATCCAACATTTCCCAAACTGGACAAACCAAGGGGTGAGGGGGGTAACCCAGACAGAGTTCTGGTTTGTTTCTTCAATAAACTTTATTGTTCCAGTAACAGGCTCAGAAACAGAGGAAATGGGGAGCACAGGGACAGTAAAGAACGGGAATGCATAACATGACTGCTACAGAGTCTCTATCTAATTCCTAAGTCTTTAATGATAAGAGTCGACAGGATACAAAGCACGGATGGGGTTAACGTAAGACTTTGCGGAATATTGGATGTCAAAGAGGTTGGGAACCCATGTCCTAAATAAAATATAATATAAAACGTTCAGAATAACATTGCTAATTCATTGTCAATGATAACGGATAGTAGAAAGTCATCCACAAGTTTGGATGCTTAAACTTATATAATACTATACATAGATGATGAAATGCATATGTGTTATGGTGAAGGTATCATGACCTGGTAAAGTAGATACTCTTGAAGAAGACACCATGAGATATCATGTTTGGGGTGCAGTGTGATGTTAGTTATCCTGTTAGTACTCGTATGAATGAGGATTTTTTTTTTTTTTTTAAACAGTTTCTGCATAATTTCACATTCAGTATTGACTTCATTGTAGAGTTGTCTCATTAGAAAAACTTGGTGGAAACAGATTGCATTGGGAGTTATGTTTGCCAGTCGTGCAATTCTTGCTCGGCCATTTTATACTTCCTGACGTTGTCAGGTGCTGGGCGCTTGTAAATAATCCTCACTGAGTTTAAATGAACAGTTTGGGGCAACTATTAAAAATGTGTAGACCCTTATTTTTTTTTTCAGAATAACCACAAGTACTTTATTATCACATCCTGTGTCTATTTGGTCTGACTAAGACCAGCTTATAGTTTAGGGAATAATCCTCTGTTGTAGCCACTTTGAAGGTGTAAAATCACCCGTATTTTATTTATTGACAGTAATCATGGCAGCACAGTATGTCCAAACCCTTTGTAATTGTCTATTTTTCCATTGTAAGCAATATCCCCAAATATTCTTGGCATGTATCATGAAAAGCAGGAAAAGACAGCAGTCCAAATGACAGCTCAGGTGCCAGAGCGGGACTCCGTCAAATCCCCAACAGCTGTAAAAAAAAAATTATGCAAGGATTCTCAGCACTCCAAGCATGACAAAGACCCTGTATTGCTCGAAACTTTGCCACTTGGTTGATATTATTGTTGTCTAGATTAAAATTCATAGGCAAATCGATGCACATCAATATGTGAACATTTGGGTTTGGTTTTGGGGACATTAGCTTTAGAGTGAAACCATGGTTAGGCACTTAGGACTAAGTTTTAAGGTTAGTGTTAGGCACTGAGGATTAAGCGAAGGTAAGTATTTATGATTAAACTTTCAGGATAGGGTTAGGCATTTAGGATTAAGGTTAGGGTTAGGTTAGGCATTTAGGATTTAGCTTTTAGGATAGGGTTAGGTATTTAAGATTAAGGTTCAAGTTAGGGTTAGGTTAGGTATTTAGGATTAAACTTTCAGGATTGGCTCAGCATTTAGGATTAAGGTTAGGGTTAGGGTAGTCATTTAGGATTAAGCTTTCAGGTTAGCTTTAGGCATTTAGGATTAAGCTTTCAGGATAGGGTTTGGCATTTAAGATTAAGGTTTCAGGTTAGGGTTAGGTTAGGTATTTAGGATGAAACTTTCAGGATAGGGTTAGGCATTTAGGATTAAGCTTTCAGGTTTGGATGTACTCAGTAGTCTCACTGTAATCATTAATAATGATAATTAGAATATTTAATACTGGTCTGTACTCTTATAACTGCTTCCTATCAAAGGGCTCACAAACTAATTTATGTATCTCTTTATAGTTTGTGACTATTCTAGAAGGGGTTCTGTCCAAACTCTCCAGATATGATGAAGGAACATTATTTTCCTCGTTTCTGTCATTTACTGTAAGTGAATATATTTTTTGGCATATTCAGTATATTATGTATGCTTTCATGTTTGATTATGATGTGCTTTTTTTTGTGACATGTATGTAGAAAGTTTTTTTTTTTTTCCATGTACTCAAATTTTGTTTCAGATTTCAACAGGACTCTTTTTTATTAAGTACGTTCTTGAGTTTTATTGAGATGCTCTGTCAGTGAAAGGGAAAAAAAATGACTGGTAACTCTGGGTCTGAAATGTATTATTGACTTTAAATCCTCTTTACACCGAACAATCATTTTATTTACCTTTTCAATGTGGAAAATTAATTGTACTCCTCTGATTATAAGAATTGTTTTTATTATTATGACTACTATTGCATTTCCTATTTTGGGGTAAAAGGTCAGAAAACAAAATATGCAATTTCCCTACAACATTTTTGCTGAAACAATGACGCATTTGTTTTTACGACATCATCAGTCTAACGCTGTCGAAACAACAATGAAATCAATCATCTGTACGTCCAATTTCCAGAAAGCAAATGAGAACTGGCTAGATATCGATTGTTGTCTTTAGCTTGTACAGTCATTCTATGTTTGATCTACCATTTGTGAATTAAAGACATGATAGAGTATATAGCCTTACTTAAGTGTCCTTTTTCCTTTAAGGTCAAGGCAGCTAGCAAGTATGTGGATGTACCTGTAAGTATTATCTAAATGTTGTTGGTTTTTTGTGGTGGTTTTTTTTTTCCCTTTTTTTTTTTTTGCATGCTTTAGACCTTACTGCATTTAGACAACCTCTGATTATGTTCCAATTATATTTTATTATATTGTTATATTTTTTACGTGTGCTTCTGTAGTGCTGGTAGTTGTAAGGTTGTAGTCCAGATGAAGAGGGAAATAGCTTAATATAATGTTCAGCTGGCTTACTTTCATGGCTTACAGTTTGTAAGTAGTTGTGTTTATTATTTGCATCGACAGAGAACACAAGCAAAGGTAATGAACAATGAATTATCTGTTGCGGGCCAGAGTCGATTTTTAGTGACATTCGGAATGTTTTGTCTGGTTAATACTCTGTTTTTTTTTTGTTTTTTTTTTTGAAATAATATTCCCCAGTTATTGGTTTTAAATCACTCACTAATGAAACAAGCTCTCACGGTTTATAAATAAAACACTTAAACCTGGTGACAAAATTTGCATTTAAATTGAGGTTAAGCACATGAATATGGACTGAAAGATTTAAATTTCACGCTTATTTTTCATAAATGCACAATACTTAAGATAAATACATTATTTAAACAGTCTAAATTCGGAAATGAATTCTAGTTTTAGTGATTAAAAATTAAAACGTTAGCACTTTAACTAAATATTCGGATAATTCCCCTTATAATGTTTACATGTGGAAGTGTCAGATGGAATAGGACAGAGCATCTGATTTAAGCCTCAGACCATTAACTCCAAGAGACCATTACGTGGAATAATCCCATTCTGTTTAACCTAACTTTTTTCATTATAAAATAAAAATATTTTTTTTAAATAAACACTCATCAAACTTGCAGCCTACATAATCTGTATTAAAGATGGCATACAAGTGCTAGGAAAATTATAAAAATAAAATATCAATGGTCAGAACACTAAACCATAACAAATTAAGAGTAAAGTTTGTGGCTATCATTAGTGACATAATTAATAGTAAACAATTTATGGCATTTTATTGAAATATTACAACACAGTTTTTCATCAGTTAAAATCATCATTAGTTAATATAATTATAATCATAAAAACATTTTAGACCTTTTTTTTTCTGTTACATATTTTGTCAAAAGAAGTTCAACCAAGAAACCTATTGGTTTTCTTGTTATACCAGAAATTGTATGAGAATTAATTAACATAAATGTATGTGTATATATATATATATATATATATATATATATATAGTGTACATCACATATAAATAGTGTAATACATAAAGCACCACATAATCATACCATGTTTTAGAAGATGTAATCTCAAAGCATTTGCCAACTAAACAATGATTTATAAATAAATTGCCAAAAAAAAAATTCCAAAAGAATATGTGCATCCAATGACAATAAATATATAAATTACGGCTGTGTGGAACTGTATATTTCAGGTGAAATAGATAACACTTTAGAAATCTGTTAATACTTTCATTAGTATGTCTTGTGACACAGAATAACATTCATTATATAATTCCCTTGGGGTTTACCTTAACAAGTGACTCTATATAGCAACTGAGGATCTGACCTTATTGCGTTGCCTGACACCTACAATTGCAACTCATAATAATATCAATGTGCACTCTTACCAGCCAGTTTATATCACCTTATTCCATATCAATATTTACCATCCTCTTCTACCTTATGGATCAGTAATCTGTAAAAGAAGTAAAGATTGAGATACTTACTAAAAAATAACTAGTAGTAGAATTTCCAAGCGTAGGTCTGTCTATTAGAGAAAAATATCCACATGTACTTATAGTAACAATATAAATTTATAATAAATCTTAAATAAATCCTATAAAATATTAGTATGAAATGCACATGAAACATGTATGTAGTCAAGACATTTATAATACACATACAAAAAAAAAAAATTGTGTATCGTATATTATTTATTATAGGGAAAAAAATGTAAATGATTTCATTAGTGTCAATTTTTAAAACATTATTAATTACATTTACATGTTTTAATGTATTTTTTTTAAATTATTTCATTAATGTCATATTTTTTATAATCTATGAGCTGTCCGTACTTACATGGAATTCAGATTTTGCCAGACCCAAAGAGGTTAATGAATGAGGATACATTGCAGACAGAAGGGAAAGAGTTACCTATATTGTGTTACAAGGCTGGGTTCCATGAGTGGCATTGATTAGCAAGTGTGATATAAAACGCTATAATTTAGTCCACTATTGTTTTGCGGAAATCGGTTTGAAATCTTAGAAATTCTCAGAAGCCGGGGAAAATAGAGGAAAGAATATCCATTAAGAACGCAGGCTCAATTATTGTTGTTTGGTCCAAAATAATTATCACTGTGGAAATGTCCTTTTTACTCCATGATTTCTTTTTTTTTTTTTTAGAGGTAGAGCATAATGGGGAATAATGCTTTCCTTTGACTGCTAAGGAAGTGAACTGAAAACGATTATAAACAATATCTTCAAAGCACATAAAGGTTTATTTACAAATCCTTGGGCAGTCTCCATGCCAAGGAGCATTGGTTGTCAAGATAGGCCTCCTAGTCCTGCACGTTAGACAGTCTCACAACACAAACTAATTAAACTTCATCAGGAAAGGAAAGAGCCTACCCTGACCTTGAAACATCTTCAACTTTACTATATTTGAAGATTAAAGTTTCCGAAAAACTAGAAAACGTATATTTATGTGTGGGTTCTTTTTTTTTGCAATAGTTACATTAAAAACTCCCCTACTGCAGGACTTCTTCACGGGACAGATCCTTGCCCAAAAACTTCCAGAGGTAGGGGTGTCCCATAAACCCAGCGAAATAGTACCTAGACCCTACCTCTTTGAAGATAATGACGGAACGCTGCGCGTGCGCATGACTTCAGCATTACGCATGTTTAGGCTACCTCCATTATTGGGAGAAGCAATGACCGCCATCAATATTTAGAATGTTGGTTAAGAGGTTGACGCATGTCAATCTGTCTGCAAGCAAAGAACATTTTTACTTGGAGTGAACCTGTAAAGAATCTGAGTAATTCCAAATTTGATATGCGCCCCCTATCTACAGATTCATTACAACATTATCCAGCTGCTCAGAAGCACACTATGAAAAAAAAAAAAACTTTTTATACGATAGAAACAGTAGTGAAATTAAATACATATCAACACATTGTTTGATTTTTCTTATGTGAATTTAGCTATGTTCTTTACTTATTAATGGTTTCAAGAGTTCTTTTCTTGATGTAGGTCTGTCTCTGCCTATATTTATACATGCATCTATAATACCCAACTGTTGAAACCGTTAACACCTATTTGATCTGCATGCATGTATCAAGACTATATCATAAAAACTGTTTGTACGTTTCCATGATCATGTATTGAGAGAGTTTATCATAAACAGTATGGATAACACTTGATTCAGTTGGCACTGGGCACTGAGCTTGTTGTATTTCAAATTAATACCTTGTCATTGTTTCAGCAAGTGTTAGGAAATATTGCCACTTTTTTAAGGTCCACACACGGCCCCCTTTGCTTGATAATTGTTTGCTTTGTGTAAAAAAAAATTATATATTTTTTTTTTTTAAAAGTCAAATGACATTCCTATTGCTCCCAAATGCTCCTCATTTTCACCATCGAAATTACACAGGAGTGTTAACTAACTTCAATTTACAGGGGCTGACAAACACATATTACAAAGATTTGATGGTTTGAGATCAAAGGTAAAAACACAGTAATGAAAGCGAATTGTAATCCATATTTGCAAACATCTTGTAAATCAAGTTTTAATGAGTACCTACCATATTACAACAACATATATAATGAATGATTCATTTTAAAATAGTATTATTATTTTTCGCAACTTGTTTTTTCTTAGCAGACTCAGAGTTACCAGTATTTTTAAGACCCCTGCTGCTTGATTGACTGTACAATGCTTTTATTTCTTTTTTTATGATTATTATTATTTTTGCTTTTTATTGAAGGCCCTCCAATGCTAAGGCACCATGTAAAGAAAAATTGAGTAAACGTGATTATTGCACGAGAGATATTTACTGAACCTGTTGATAGATACCATCAATGCGACCTATATAAAATTGTACGAAATGTTTTGAATTTTGCTCTAACCAAAAAAAGAAATCTAAGAACAGACATAGCTCATTAGATTTCTCCATATGTGATAATGAACTGATATTGTAGATCGATCATCAAATAAAATTAGAATTTCAGAAAACTGTCAAGTTCTTATCAGATATTCTATTTTAAATATTTATGAGTGTCAAGAAAAAAAAATATTATTTTTTTTTTACTAATTCTGATGATTGGGAATTGCCAAAAATATTATATCATTCAACACGATTATTTGTAGACTACTTTTTTAGAAGGAGATTATTTTTTTTTTTGCTTCTGGGGTTAATAACATTGTGTGATTTTGAGGCATAATTTAAAAACAACATGACTTTTAAACCAGGAAAATACCCACTAGAGATAATTTACAGCCTTTAATTGCCCACATTTGCCTACGGCAAGTATCAAGTAGGAAAAGAGAGAGACTGAAACTAATTTTGCTATCATTCCAAGTAATGTTAGTTTTTCTTTCAGATTATATTCCTGGCAGACATGAAATAATTTTAGGTGTAATTATATTTTAATATTAAAATTTTTTTTTAATTTGTAGTTTGTTTTTTGTTCCTTTAGTAAATCATATATTTTCATATCTAAACTATAAGCAAACGGAAACTATACTACACCACGGTTCACAGTAGTTATTTTACACTATATTAAGCAAAGGATTTCAAATTCAACGTTAAAAAGATATTACATTTTTTTCCATGAATTTTTCTATATTGGCTGCTTTCTTCCTCTTTTCCTGGTATTAAACAAATAAGATGCCTCAAGTTGCAGCAGCCAAAGATCTTTGGTCAGCGACCGACATTCTGGAATCCTGAACTAAGTATTATATCTGTCGTCGTAAAAAAAAAATAGGAGGAGAAAACTATATTGTATTTAACGGTCAGGGAAAAAAAGAAGAAATGTGTTATAATGTAATAAATTCAATGCTTCTGCCAAATAAATGACCGGTACACTGTCACTAGTTTGGCAAATAGAGTTATGGCTCAGCAATTCTAATGTCATTTTGTTGTTTTTTTTTACTCAACAGAAACCGGGGATGGACCTTGCTGATGCCTATGTCACATTTGTCCGCCACTCACAGGATGTCCTGCGTGATAAGGTCAATGAGGAGATATATATAGAAAGGTTATTTGATGTAAGTAAATGCCTTCTCCTCCTTGGACAGCAAGGGGGAGACTCTCCAAAATGTGGCAAAAATACAGACAGGGGGGATAAGTCACATTTTGAGAAAAGTGCTTTTTTTGTTTGTTTTTTATAACTTACCTTTTCCTTTTCCCCCTCTAATTTGCTATCTTTTCTGCTTTAAATCTGTACTCTGGTGTATCGTGTCTTGGTCTATGTGTAATACTAATCATAGGACAGCCCTTCATGGATATTTATCTTTTTAGAGATAACCAGCTAATTGTATGTTCTTTGTTAAGGGCCTCTGTTTTTGACTTCTCTGTTCTTCAGCTCTTCTATGTCCCCCACCTAATAGCTATTTACACCTCACTCAAATAGGGGTCATGAACATAAGCACTTGTGACCTCTAACTACAAGGTCAATAGTCATAGCCTTTAAAGGATGAATAATAGAAAGCACACTATTAATTATAAGTAATAAAGCACAACATAATACAGTTCAGAGGGGGGGGGAAAAAACCATGAAGGTTAAACGTTTTATACAATGTTATATTGAAAGTTCAGAACACAATAAATCATGTTTTTTTTTTACATAACTATTGACTATAGCCAGATTTTCATAATATTTTTAATACTCTTTCAATACTTTTTAAATATAAATGTAAATCACCTGAGATAACCTACTGTTTCAACAGTTTGATAATAAATTGTTTCGCAATATTCCAGAACTATATATACATAGTGTCTAATGTGTTATGCAGCAACTATTTTCCGACCCTTTTGAAAATGAACATGCTGGGATGCACAAATACCTTTGAGACAGATTTTCAAATATTAGTAGTGGGTGACTGGGCAGGAGGTTTCGAAACCGAGTTTCTCGACCGAGAAACAGTGGGCAACTGAGGCAAAAAATTCTAAAGTTTTAGAAACTGCACGACTGGTCCCCAAGATTTCTAAAATTAAAAAAAGTGGACAATTTGGCATGAGATTTTGAAATGGTCGCAGCTGGGCTTTAAGTATTGGTGTAGCGCTTTTAATTGCTAACGTTCTAAGTTATCCCGGAGTTGTGTGATAATTGGGATCTTTGTTTACTTGGCATAGTTACAGATAAGAGAGGAAATCATGAACACTGTATTCATGAGAAAGGGAATTGCAGTAAATTGATAAGGGATTTTTCCAACTCGACTCCATTGCCCCTAAGTTTGAAATTCCCTTCAGCTGATGGGGAATTTTTCCAACATTTTTCCTTTGGCCTAAAATTTGAAAACTACTTTCTCAGTTGTCTACAATTCTCTATTTCATGAATAAGCTGACAATCTGAAAATTATTTACCATATGCCTTTCATTGCATAGAAGGACCCATAGCTTCAGCATGTTCAATTTCACAGGGCGACACAAGTTATCTGTCTGTACTGTTCTTGTTGCTTCCATTGTATTCCTGTCTGTAACACTATATTGTATGGGGGGGGGGGCAATACTGAGAAACGTTAAGTATTTCTGTTATTAACACTAGACGGTCTTGTGTGGCATGTGTCATCACATCTGTGAACCACTCTTGCATTTTCCGTCACACCTGCCATCGTTTGCAAAGCCTACCTTTTAATTATCCCGTACTAACAACAATCATGCATTGCTCTGCTTATTTTCACGTTTATACTTCCATGGCGTGCTTTGACTTTTTTTTTTTGTCTTGTTCTCCAATCAATCCTTCGATACAATTTTTTTTTTATACTTTCCTGCGTTGCTTTCTTATTAAATCTTTCCTTTCTTTATGATTTCTCACTCTCTCTTTCACTGGTGTCCTTTGGATTAAAATGGAACTTATCTCTCATGTCAAAGTTTTATCACATTATGTCAAGTGGCATGATTTGGAGTCAAATAATCTTCCTGTGTACATCTTCTAGCATGGCCACACCAACCACCAGAGAATGTCTTCTACATGCATAAAGCATACCGAGAGTTTTTTTTTTTTTCCGTATGCATGCATG
Source organism: Pelodytes ibericus (assembly GCA_036172795.1). Lineage (NCBI taxonomy): Eukaryota > Metazoa > Chordata > Amphibia > Anura > Pelodytidae > Pelodytes > Pelodytes ibericus. The sequence goes on along the minus strand of CM069865.1, from coordinate 74,368,686 downwards.
CTCATCTGAAATAAAAAAAAATATATAGGAGCAAGAAAATGAACAATGTCAACCATCCATTAGGCATTGAATCGAGACACAACCCAACAGAGAACGCAGACATTCTGCAAATTGGTAACAACGTCTCTATCACAAATGACCTGTGGATTGTTCTATTTGATGCCTATTTTGCCTTTTCTCAATTCATCCCTTGTTTTTCCATATAGTGGTGTTCGTTCTGCATATCCTTGTGCCTTTTATACCATATCTCAGTGAATAATTTGATTGCGTTTACGAGTGTCGTTCATTTCGCTGAAGAAGTCCCTGTTCTGCAGATTTTAGTTACTTTCTAAATGATCTATCATGTTTTGTATAGAAGAGATTACTGTTGGTGCAGGCAAAAAACCGTAGAGTTCGATATTTGCTTCCGGGTTTCTACAAAAGTTGCATGGTCAGTCGCCAATGGACATGCATCTTTTATTGGTCGATTGCTAAGCTTTGAACTGCCGGAGTGTTATTCTGACAGACCACTCCCACAACCAGATTCTAGATGAATGTGCACTAGTGCTTGAATTTTTTTTCACCTAATATATCAATGATATCTTGTGTACAAAACATCATAGAAAGATAATTTAAAAAGTAAGAGTGTCAGGAAAGAAGAGACAATGTATTGATAGTAATACGTCTTTACGTGTATAAAAGGAACATATTCCATTCCGTTGTGTTTTGATTGCTAAAATGTATCAACCATTAGGCAAGGCGGAGGGCCATACTGAACCCTTGGCTAGTGGTTGAACTACAAAGACCTACACCATCATTAAAGTAATGAATCTCAGATGTCATTTCAGTGCTAATATGAGCCAAATTCATAAAATCTCTTATGATGAGTTAGCCACTCTTTATATAAGATTACTCACGTAGCACCATAACCGCTTAAATCATTTTGGGTTGTCTTAGTATTTTCTGTGACCCACTAGAATTAATTAGCCATGCATTCAACACATAATGAGCATTCATTGCAACCTGTAGCCATTCCAATTGCGGATGAAATATAATATAATTAGCAAATTATAACAATCAGCAACAAAATTATTTAACTGTGAGATAGCTATCCCTTTCCATAATATGTTCCGAGGTTTAATGGCACAATTAAACTCTATAACAAATTAAGTGTGTCTCTTAAACTAGCGGTTCCCAAATCAGTCATCAAGGCCCACCCAATAGTCCAGGATTTAGAGATTACCCCATTCTAGGGTGTGTGTTTTTTAAAGACACAACTGACTGATCCATAAATCCTGGACTGTTGGGTGGGCCCACGAGGACTGGGATGGTAACCAGTGTCTTAAACCATTTCCCAACTGTTGTACCCACTTATGTTAAAAAGATTTTGTCTGATCTCATTTTTTTGGTGATTTTTGTTTTTAAATTTTTTTATTTGTATCTTTCCACGACACATGCACATTACCCTTTTATTTATTCCTCTTGTTTTCCACTTTTAGAAAAGGCTGGATGATAATAGTTCTTTCATGTACCTGAGAATATTTGAGGTAATTTTTTATCATCTAAAATGTTGCTTTTTTTCCCATTATCTTTTTTTTTTTTTTCACAAATTCACAATTCATTTTAGCATCATCTTAATGTCTGATTTTAGCAGTGAATCTATTCAGCAACTGTGTGGACTGTGGTGAATCTTAAAGGATTATTGTTTTTTTTCCATTTAAGTTTTTTTTCTCATCTTGAATATTGTTTAAATATTGTCAGCAGGAAATGTCCATGTGTTGTAAAGGCTGAATGTGGTCATTTTAGGACCAGCAACTTTTAGTCTAAGAACAGCCGAGAGCCATCTCTTAGCTCCTATGATGTAACCTATCAGCCCTTCATACATTTATAAGAGACTTCCTGATTGGTAACCTAAATGGTTACAGATGCAACTCTCATAACATCCAAAATCATCCAAGATTATATTATATCTTCCAACCTAAAAAAAATAATAACTACACTTGAATTTCAGTATCAATTTTTTTTTCTGCAGTAGAAGAAACATATTATGATCTTTTGTGATACTTATTCCTGTATCGTTTATTATTCAAAAATTCTTTCTATTAATGGTTTGTTATTCAATATATATTTGGATTTATATTTTTTTTTTTTATTCTTTGGGGCAATTTAATTTTCAATATTTATTTTACAGAATATAGCTTATTATTCAAATATTTATATTCCAAAGGACAGTTTATTATTTCATATTTATTTTGATTTGATTATAAAATATTGTACTAGGGGCAATTTATTATTCAATATTTTGAGATGGGTCACTTTAGTTTTACAAAAAATTACTAATAAAACATCTACTTATTTTTTGTACATAGAACTAGATACATATTTTCAGGCATAAGAATAATACTTACAGATTATAACATAAATATAAAACTCAGGAATCATTATTAAATGTGTCTAAATTATATAATATGTATATTTTGGTGTTCCGTATTAGATATTATTGTCTTGCTGTCTGCATTTGCTTCTTTAAGATGCAGGCCAAGGAAAAGCTACAGATTAAGACAGATGTGCTTACTGTCAGCTCATCTTCTTAAGTCTAGTAGTCCCCAACATCATTGATTAAAAAGCCATCTCTAAGTTTGATGAAAAACACCATACTGATAATACCGTGTGTTTGATAGCTTTCTTATAGAATCCTAGTCAAGGCAAATCAGACGCAGAAAGCATTTGACTGGCGATGATACGTGGATTATATGGGTCAATTATACGCTTAATCTGTCTTCTAGGAGGATTAGAAGACATAGATTGACTCTTGTGTATTTGGCTTGTCCTTTGTAGTTATCAGATCAGCTGGGTTGCCCTTACGATAAAGTCTAGTAAGAACTTAATCGTGTAGTGATATGGGACGGATGTTGATGAAGTCAAATGGGCCAACTGTTCTATAGCTTTTGGAAGCGGTAATCACATACCATTTTACTGTCCCAACTAAACAAGAGACGTTTTTGTGTAGCCCTTTAGCTCTTTCTGTCTCTGGGAATGCATTGTACGTACAGCACAAAGCAATAAAAAAAAAAAAAGACAAGACATACCTAAACAAAATGATGATGTTCCGAAGAAAGACATTTTAAGGTGTTCATCAGAATGTGTGACTATGGATAGATTCATTGATGTGTGTTTGTTTATTAAACAAAAACATAAATTTAGGGTTATTGAGGTGCAGATTGATTGTATATGCCTTGATTTGACTTTGAAAGGATTTATATTTTTAACATGGGTGATAGAAGAGAACTCATGGGATCTATCATCAATCTTACTGCTAAAACGTGTTGGGTGCGGAGATTGTTCTGTTGTTGGAACATGGGGTTGAAATCATTATAAAATAAAGATCCCTGTCCAGTGGATCTACATAATACTTCTGAGGCCATTTCAATAACCTGAAACTCGCTAGAAAAAAGGGAATTATGTTGGTAACTTAAATTGCGTTCTGTTGTTGATACTGGTGTGCGGATGACATCTGTTTGGGTGTGCGCCGAACGACGGTTCCGATTTTGTGATATCATTAGAAAAGCACCACCAAGGGTCATGGGCATAGTGGTGCCCAGTCCAGCATATATTGGATTTGATCGGAGAGAGTGTAAACCAGTGACAATGCTACCCCATACCTTTAGGCATCAGTAAGCTTTGAAGTGGTGCACTTAATTCTACCATTGCCCACCATATTCTGCCAGGTGAGATTGATTTATTTTTCGAATAACATTACTTTTTTGGAATCCTATTTTTAAAAATATTATTTTAATTTAATTTGACTCCTAAATCAAAGAGCAACAATTTTATATTACAATCCAGCGTTGCCTTTTTAGATCCTTTTTTTTATTTGCCTTTGCAGTTCTTTATTTAATAAGAGATTTACCCTGTATTTTATTATTTGGGCTCAGAAAATGTTTAATACGCTACCCGGTTTAGATAAGAGTTTTAAGGAAGCAGCTTTACGAGCGGTGATAGATATTTGCTGAAAACAGTTAATTTGTTTTTGTATCCCTTCCGGAGAAGATTGTTCACTAATCATTCCGAGAAGTCAAACTGATTGCTCTGAAAATGTTAAGGTCACCTCTGTCTTTATATTCCGACACAGCATTCTGCTAAGCAGTATTGACAGCACAATAATATACTATAGATAGATTTTGTCCAAGAGTGAATCGGTGCACACTTTGATCTGATATTGTTTTAGTAGGATGGGGGAATCAGATAACGGATTTTTTTTATAATGAGAGTATTTCATGCTATTTTTTCTTTATCTATATATCTTTGTTGTGTGTGCTATAGGTTTGTTCCTAAATCAAATAACAATAATATCAAATAAAGCAATTCTATAATATTCAATACCCATTTTCGGTTTAGTAAACATGTATTCTTTGTAGCTTTTTATAAATTAGGGCATGATTCAACTTATCATGAGAAAAATCACTATAGCCTTTGCTATTTTAGGGAATAACAGTGGTAGTATATTTTATACTAAAATGTTGTCTAGGGGGGTAGTGGCATACCTAGAGTATCTGGCACCGACGGTGGGCCTATATTTGGTATTACTTTGGCACCAAATTTCATTATTGGTATTTTTTACTCCAATCATTATCTTATAAACCAAGAAATTGTTCTGGTAAGCATTTTTCCTAGAAGCCATTTTGTTTTCCTTTTACCATACCCCCCCCTCCCCCCCAGTGTGCTCCATTGAGCGCTACGTATCATGATGGTGACAAAGTACTGAGATGCTAAGTGATGCCTTAAAGGTGCCACCAGTGCCATAGGTTCGCCATCACCGATATAGACCCTTTAGTGGTCCTTTAAGACATATGGTTCATGCATGTTTTGGCAGTATCCCTGGCTGAATTGATTAATGCAAAGAGTAATATGTCAGTGCCTGCCATGAGAGTCTCCCTGGCTGAATGGAGAATTATAAAGTAACATGCTTTAAATGATGGATCAATGCACCCTTTGTGTATGGTTTTTAACTAAAAAGTCATGTTACTTCCAGAGTAACTCGGTAACTCGTGTTATTAAATATATTGACATAATTAGTGGTTTAACTAAAGACAAATAAAAAAAATGTGTTTCCTTAGGCGGTTGGTTGGCAGGGGTAAAAAGAAAGATTGAAATAAATGTGTTAGCCTCACACAAGATAGGGTATCATCTGCTTCTGTGCAGAACATAGCCTGTAACATGTTGTTTCCCAACTAAAAAGGGGTATTGGTGGCATTTGTTGATTAACTTGCTTGACAAAAAGTGACAGCTGCCACGGATAGGATGTGGATAAGCTGCAGTGTGCAGTTCCGCCTTTGTACATCTGTCAGCAGTAAACGCAGCATTCAGATTGCAAAGGAGACAAATTGGTCCCAAAAGGCAAACCTATTCAACTTTGGAGCTTTCTCTCTATTCAAGTACTCACCGTGAATCTGAAGTATGAGGTAGCTCATTCAATCTCATTCAATCTTTAGAATGACACTAAAAGTGTTTAAATGCTTTCTTTTTTTTTGTCCCTTTGACGAATAAAAGGAGTTTAAAAAAAAATATATAAAAAAAAATCTTTTAAATCATTAATTGTAAGTCTAGCTGATCAACATTCAAAATTTGAGCTCATTGTTGATTTAATCTCCTTGATGCCGGCATTGCAACAGGTTTCTAGCATTAAATAGGTTATCGTTCTATTTTTAAGCATTTTGATATATGGTGTATTATTGTTGCTGCATTTTTTTTTTGTATTTTTTTTTTGTAGCTGGAAAAGGAAGATGACATTTTCTATATTAGACGTCGTGTGGGGTCTAAAAAGCATTTAAGTAGAACTTTTAGAATATTTTAAAACAAAAAAATATCTATAGGACTATATTTTAGAGAAAAAAAATCTAGACATGTTTTAATTTAAAGGATAACTGTAGGCCAGATATTTAATTGTTTTTATTTGAAAGATTAGATCAAGTGCAGGCATTTTAAATACAAATAAAGTGCCTTGTTGGTACGACAAGTTTTTTAGAATCTTCAATCAGATCTTTTTTTTACTCGTTTCTCTACATGTTTTGATTTACATCAGTATACAGTGTCTTTAAAAAAAAAAATTACATGTTATTTTTTTTCCCCTCGGTTGTCTACAGGTTTTCATTTATATAAGTATCCAAAGTCTTTTAAAAAAAAACTTTGCTTAAATGAGGAGTTGGATTTATCGGTGAAGTTCTTGAATGCTAAAAGGTTCAACAGAGCAGTTTTATGGTCTTTTAAACATTTGGCAAAAATTGTATCCCCCTTTTAAACTTGATTTATTAAAATAAAAAAAATCAGCTGAATTGAAATTGGGACGCACACATTATTATGTTAACTATGGATTATTTTAGCATGTATGGATATTAAACATGTAAAATCATGGAATGTAGCCATCAAGTTGTGTAAACTTATTTGTCCTTACTTTTTAAAATAAATCACAAGGTCAAGGGTAGCTAGCTTTCTACAACAAAATATGGTAAAATAAAATTGCAACACTAAAGTGATTATCAAAGGTAAATAAGTAAAACTTAAGTGATTAAAAAAAATGATTATATCTATATAATAAAATATCAAAATAATTTCCCAGTATTTATGGTTGATAATTACATTGTCAAGCTACAAAACTATCCTGTTTCTTTTTTTCATTTTAACTTGTTCCTTGTGTCATTTTTGTTCTCGTTTGTCTTTATTATAAATTTATTAAAAAATTATAGATTATTTTGAATAATTACTATAGTCTGAAGTAACAAAAGTAGAAAACATCATTATAGACATAAAAGCATAAAAACAGTTACACACATATTTGACATAGAGCACCAATATAGGTCAGGAGTGCCTTTTATCCATACATATATTTTGTATTTCAGATATTAGTTTGGCCATGAGACTACCATATTTGTCTAAAGGGTAGCAATGTTTTGAATGTGTTAACATGTTCAAAAAGTGAACACACTGCCTCCTGACACAAATATTGTTCTTTAACATTATCTTTGGCACTACATAAGAGAAGATTTAGGGTGTTTGATGTTAGTGGTGCCGTTTTTTCTTTCTATGAGACAATAAAGGTGTAAGTCATGCAGAAAAAAAATTATATTTATTAAGTAATATTTTTTAAAGATATTTAAAATGAAAAAAAAAAGTTGTATCTTTCTGTGTGACAATAGCAGGAAAAAGTTATATTTTTTAAATATATTTAAAATTGAAAACATCTTCAATTTTATATTTATTTTTTAAAGTAAAAATATGCCTTGGATTCTAGCCAAGATGGCTACCGGAGCATGCATTCCTAAGCAGGCACAATAGCTTCTTTTTTTTTTTACAAAATGGCATCTGATATTTTCTTATTTTTGTCTCTCCGTCCTTAACATTGACTAATGTTACCAAACAGAGAACCATGCCACACAGGCCCGGCCATCGCTTACACAGGCCCTCCTAAATTGGCAAACGGAATCTTTTCTTTATAAGTGGAGCCTCTGTTAGCCATGTCCTGAAACAAAAATCTTAAAGGCCCCTTTGAAGCAGGTTCTCTCTTGTTGTAGAAAAAAAGGCAATTAAATCAACAGCAGTTTCTAAATCATGTCTTTAATTTGAAAGAAATGGCCGCCTCTAAACAATTCCCCGCAACAAACAAATACTTTTGATTTGATTATAATATAAAAAATAAATAAACAATATTGGGTTGGTTAAATTTTGGTGCCTCAAATACCTCAAAAACTTTAAATATATATTTATAGCTCAGGGACTAATTATAATTAGACATTATTATGTAGCTGGTCCACCCTTTGAAGCTATAACAGCTTCCACTTTTCTGGGAAGGCTTTCCACAAAATGTTGGAGTGTTTCTGTGGGAATTTTGAGGTCAGGTACTGATGTTGGATAAGAAGGCCCGGCTCGCAGTCTCCAAACCAGTTCATCCCAAAGGTGTTCGATGGGGTTGAGGTCAGGGCTCTGTACAGGCTAGTCAAGTCATCCAACCATATTTCTATGGACCTTGCTTTGTGCACTGGGGAACAGTCATGCTGGAATAGAAAATACTGTTCCCCCAAAGATGGAAGTATAGCATTGTCCAAAAGTTCTTGGTATGCTGAAGCATTACGCTTTCCCTTCACTGGAAGTAAGAGGCGACTAGGAAAGCTCCTTCACCAAACTTTACCGTTTGCACAATGAAATTAGACAGGTAATATCCTCCTAGCATCTGCGAAACCCAGACACACCCATTAGACTGCCAAACAGTGAAGACTCAACAGAACACATTTCCATTGCTCCAGAGTCCAGTGGTGGGGTGTTTTACACCACTTGATCTAACGCTTGGTATTGCACTTGGTGATGGGAGGCTTGCATGCAGCTGCTCCAGAGTCCAGTGGCGGGGTGTTTTACACCACTTGATCTAACGCTTGGTATTGCACTTGGTGATGGGAGGCTTGCATGCAGCTGCTCCAGAGTCCAGTGGCGGGGTGCTTTACACCCCTTGATCCAACACTTGGCATTATACTTGGTGATATGAGGCTTGCATGCAGCTGCACTAAAGTCCAGTGTTGGTGTGCTTTACACCTCTCAATCCAACGCTTGGCATTTTAGTTAGTGATGTGAGGCTTGCATGCAGCTGCTCGGCCATGGAAACCCATTCCATGAAGCTCCCGCTGCACAGTTTTTGTGCTGATATTAATCACAGTGGAAGTTTGGAATTATCAGCTACGGAATCAGCAGAGCATTGGCGACTTTTACCCACCATGCACCTCGGCACTCGGTGAACCCGCTCTGTGACTTTACATGGTCTTCTGCTTTGTGGCTGAGTTGCCCAGGCAAACAGACTTTTTTTCTTCTATCTAGCAGTACAATTTTTCCTGTTTATCCTGGGAAATAATAAAACCACTGCACTGATTTTTTATGCCTATTGCTTTGACCATTGGGCGCAAAAATGATTTGCCTTCTGAATCATGCAGGGGATTTTCTCCACTTTTAAAACTTTACCGCACAATTGCTCTTTATAATGTGCTTTTTTGCAGTGTTAATGAAAAATGCCTCATGAAAAAAAAAAACTTAGTTCTCACATGTTTGGAGGGCACTTAAATCACTGTTCCAGCCCCCCCAAAAATAATAAACAATTTCAACCAACAATTACACATCTTTGCACAAAATTTACACATTTAACTTTTTTTAACTATCTTCTTTAAAGGATGTGTCCCGCTTCTTCTAAGTAAACCCAACGGGTTTGCTCTCTGCTGTGTCTCACGGCTGAGACACAGCAGGTCTGGAGTCTGGCACATGTTGACAGTGTCAGGCGGCTCCCCCTCTTCATCTGATCTGTGCTGTGTGAGAAACACCCTTGTTTATGCTTGGGATCACCAGGAGTGACCTAGTCAAGTGCACTAGCAGAGAGAGCCAATCGCTGACCAGATCGGACTGCATGCTTCACAGAGAAGCATGGCAGCTGCCAGTCAGAGGATAAACTGGCGTGTACGGTACAAAATACATGCCCGTTTATCCTCATACTAGAGATTGTGCTTCTAACATAGACGCACAAGTGAAAAATAAGTTTATTAACATTTTAAGTAACATTTTTAAAGCAATTATTATTTATTATTATTATTATTAAATAAACAAAAAATCACAGCCTCCCATATTAACCACTTAGTGCATATGACTGGTCTGCGCTGTCCTAACAGACATGGCCCAAGCTGCCATGCAGATGACATGGACCTACAGCGTGATACCCTGTGTCAGCCTGGCAGGCTGTGTAACCAAAGCTCAAAGTGAGTGCTGGTTATATTTAACAAAATCGCACCTTTCCCGAAACCTCCGGGTTCAGGCAAGCTTCCCCCGACATCATGAACGATGTTGTGATCTCTCAGCAGGCACCTATAGGGGCTACAAAGACTTTGTTCAGGTCTCTGTTCGGGTCCGGCTCCTGATCACTTTAATCCAGGAACACAAAATCACCATTTGGTGCTTTTGGAAAAAGATCCAAACAATATATGGGCATTAAGGGGTTAATATCCCATACACTGTATTGAGCACTACCACTGCCGGATGGCTGTTCCACATAATCCCCAACCTCTTCTCTATGAAGTAATACTACTTCAGGCTATTTCTTGTCCTAGCATTTATCCTGATGTCAAATACACTTTCCTTACATTATGCAGTTAATGTTTCGGTCTTGTCCATATCTCTTATTTCTTCCATATAAATATGCCAAAAATGGAATTATTAAATTGTTAATCATTAGTTATATTTGTCCGTGCATCTAATTATATGTGTGTGTGTATTACGCTGCAGACATATTTTTATGTACGTATATTAGAGAGATATTAATATGCACAGACACATTCTCCGGTACTGATACAATAATTGTGTATCAAGTCTTTCGAACACCTCTTGCGATCTTTAGAAAATAACCAAAAAACTACATCAAACGACAAAGATTTCCGAGTTCTAGCCGTGGTTTTTCCATGTTTAATATCAGTCCCCATTTTAAATAGATGTGAAATGCTTGCTTTGTCTTATGCTAGAAAAGCCGCTGGTGAACCAAGAGGTCAGCGGTGTGACTTACTATAGCTATTCAACCGCTGCCGCGATAGTTTTGCTTTCATGGGCATTAAAGCACATAATAATAGACAAACAACAGCAGTTAAAGCAAGCAGGTAGGATTACTGTCTCTTTTGTCAGAGTTAAATAAAAAAAAAAAAAGTCTTCTAGTCTGTTTCAAGGACTATTCAACCTCCCCCCCCTCCCCTCCCTCCACTCCACCTTTCAGTCACCTGCTGGGTAAATAATATCCAGCCCTTAAACTAGAGGTTCTCTGCTAATTTGGGTGATCATCCTAAAACATACAAAATATGGCTCCAGAGATAAACCGAGAAATATATAAAAATAAAGACAGAAAGAACACTGACCACTAAAAATGTCAATCTTTTATTTTTTATTTTTTTTTATTTTCTTGATGATATTTTTCCATATCGTGCTATAGTGGTGACCAGATGTGTTGGCTACAGAAGGGACAGAATGCTACCAATTCTAAGCTAATATATAAAAATAACTTTGGCTACAAAGAAGTTCCCTCATGAAACTTGTCCCTTTACATTGCTATCAGCTACCACAACAATCATCATTTCATGCGTATTGCTAATTGCAAGCACAGCTGAGGCTCAGCGGGATGTTCTTGCACAGTCCCAGGCCTTTATACCAGCTTCAATCTGTTGTGTAGCACTTGTTCACACAAAAAAAAAAATGTAAAAAAAACTACCAGCAAAGGCAGAAAGAGGCAGAGTCACAGATTCCTTGTAATCCTTTAGCCTCCCCGCTGACATCTCAGCCACTATAAGCATTCCTGGTTTTGTCCCCCCGCTTTACAAAAGCTTGAAGGGAGTTTGAGCTACTAGTATGCAAGCCCTTGAATGGAGAGAGAGTGTATAGCTCTATCAGGTGCACCGAGAGACAGAGCTGCATCTGGTTTACAAGATCCTGTCGCTGCACCCCTGGGGTGGGTGTTGGCTTCCTGTAACATGTAAAATAGGGGGTGTGAACGTAAAGGTTCATGGCAGGGTGCAGAAGGTCATGTTTCCATTCACATCTAACAAAACGGGCCTTTGCAGATGTTCTGGGGTATGTGTAATGACACCCCCGTCTCGGAAGCAGAGGAAAGAATCCAAACGGTGCTACAATCAGTGTGCAACTTGCAGATTTATTCATATCAATTTTTGCAATTTATATATTCAGAGACAAGTATGTTATAGGCGCGATTTTTGGATCTCGCTGCCACGGGGAGGGGAGGACACACACACACACAAAAAAAAAGTTCTACATAAAAATTTTATTTATTAAAGGATTCAGAGGAAAGTTTATTAGAAATAAAAAATAAAAAAAGAATACTGACATTACTCACTATCCCCAAAACAGTTGTCCTTCCCATCTAATATACCATGGTAAAATCAGTGGCTCATTTCACACACAAAAATGATATACTTATATGATAGCCACATAAGGCTATCATATAAGTATAATAATAATAATTAGTATCTCTTTCTTCCAGTGGGACTTTTAGGGCACACTCTTGAAATAGATGTTTTTTTTTTACCCAATTGATGGTACTCATCTATTGACCTTGGAAGAATGAAGTTGACCCTGCCAGGATTTGAACCTGTGACCTTGAAGTTTGAACAGGCTATGTAGTCATGGCATTTACCAACTAAGCTTTGGCTTTATAAAGTTTAGTTGGCATTTGAAACCATTCCGAATACAGTTTGTTCTCTGTTAGCAGAAGTATTTTTACTTTGATAACCTTACTCCGTGTTATCCAACTTTTTTTTTTAATTCAGAAGGCCATGTACCACACATAAGATTATATTTTTAGGGATGGCCACGCAATAACCCTTAAAGGCCATATCTAGGCCTCCAGTTGTTCATCAATGACCAACCTGTAACAAACAGTTCAAATTGGCTTGCTTGTGAAATTTAAAGCAAGTATGTCAGATACCACGGGGTATCCATTTGTACATAAGCTATAAATTGTCACATACAGGGGACACAGAATCCCAAATCTAATGTGGCTTGAACAAACATATCCCAAATTTTGCAGTGGTGTAAAAAAAAATAATTCAGAAACTAAAAGAAAAACAGAAACTAAGTAACAATGAAAAATAAAATCTATTTGACCTGTACTTAACTATATATTATTTTTGTGAAGATATAAACACAGGTAGTACAAGTTGATTTTTTCAGATAAATGGATGTTCATTATTGTAACCAATTAGTCTTTTGAGCAAAATTAATTTCACAATTGTATGAGAGTAAGGGGAAATTGTGTGGTCTTTTATTGTGACCGGGAGAAGAATGAGAGGGTGTAGGTAACTAACAGAACCATACACAGCCAAATGTAAAAAATGAGAGAATATTAATAAGAAATATAAATGAATAACACAGTAATTTTTACTGTCTTGATATGGGCAGAATAGTTCATTAAAGGATGTTTTGAGGCGCTCACCAAAGATGTATATGAAGGATGCTTGTAGGTAAACACCTGCTACAACTCTGCTCTCTCTCTAAATATCAGCAGCCCATCTTCTGATATTAGTGAGTAAATGATCTCTTGAAACAGATCTGCCAAGTTAGGCAAGAAGTGTCAAATTATATTACAGGCATCTTAAAATTCCCCAGATCACAATAAGAGTTAATATGTTGACCCTTTACATATCTCGGTAGCTCTCTCCCTTGCTAAATGTTAGCGCCAATGTCTCGGAGGGGAACTCTTATCAAGCTAATAATTAGAAAGATTAATATGCTTTTTTAAGTAGTAGACATTTAAAACAGCATGATGGCCAAAAATATTCATCAAATAAACATTTGATAGTAGTGTGTTTGAGTAGATCTGAACATAAAAAATTGAACAACATTGGTTGTTACGAAAAATTATTTGGTAGCATTCGAAAAGTGGAAAAATCAGCAGTAACATTCGATTTGGTCTCCGAGGGGATTTAGAGCTTTGCCCAGGAATTGGACACCCATCAACATCCATTACAAACGGCAGAGAAATGGTAGCTATAGTCCAGAAAAGGCTAGGGAACCACAAATGGTATTGGATGTGTTGTGGAGCCCTGCCTATGAGCTTACAGTCTAGATGTGATCCGGGATATTGAGACAAAACGATAGCAAGGGAGAATTCAAAGTTGATCCTATCCCCAACGTTCATGGTTCCCACTAGGTTTTTGTATTTCGATGTGTTCCATAGCTAATAGCAAGCATGCCCTAGAGTTTAGCTCTGTCTATCAGCTTTAACACTAATTAACTAAACTGGGGATGCTCACTTTGTCTATGGTTCCAAGTTTGTGCCTCAAATCACAATTTGTTCCTTAAAATGTAACAAAAGATGAACATGTTTTATCCAAGTCTTACAGTTTTTGATATCTCTAAAAAGTTTTCCCTTTGGGATTTTCAAGGCACTAGAGTAATGTTGCGGGATGTAATAATAACACCTATTCTGCCACATGTTCTACAAGACCAGATTCTGTATCATTTTTGGACTTTTGCAAAACTTAAATTGTCCCCCTTAACACATTTATGCCCAATGCATATAATAAATCTTATTTCAGTTCCATTAAAGCAGGAAGCAATAGATCTGTGATGAGAAATTGAGAAACAGATTAGAATACAGTAACAGATTCTATACCTTTACAAAATATATAACGATGATAGTAAATTGTACGTTATTTTCCTTGAGCGATTTTCATGTATGAAAGGTTCAAACTCTAGTGCACAACTGTCCAATTGCGTTGAGACTCTATATTGACTTTGCGCAACCAACATTATTTAACCTATTCATAGCCAGGAGGATTAAATCATTTTGGAAGAAGTAAACAAATTAAGATTATGGCTTGGAGGTAAGTTTAACTCAAGCATCATTTTTGTATTATTATTTTTTTATTTGATTTATTATGATTTTGGCATCGTCAACACTTGAGGTCCATTTGAACTGTGTTAATTTTTCTGGCATTTTATTTTATAGTTTCAATACATTTTATGGGGGGGGGGTCCTTTAAAACTTTCTGATAATTTGTTTATTCTGATATTTAGTGTGTATCCCAACAAACAATGCTTTAGCTGCAAACCATAATAATATATTTTTCAAATAGTGCTAAAAAAAAAAAATGTACAAATTCAAAAAGTCAGCACGGCATTTTCAAAAAAAATAACCCATTATTGAAGATACACAGCTATTTTATTATACTATTATTACAATAAACCGTGCTGTGTTTTTTTTTTTGTAAAAGGATATAATTGAAAATTGGTTTATGTGAGCCGGGTGGCAAGCCAATAAATTATAAAGCTCCTTTGATGTTCTGAATGGAAGAAAATATGAATATCTGAACAGTTTTTCAGAAGTGCATTGCTCTAGAGACATCCTGCTCTGCAGGGGTGGCAGTCTGCAGTGACACAGCTTCCAGCAATTTTCACAGGCAAGACATAAAATTAACCCTCTTAAAAGGGAAGTACGATTTCAACAGCTTGAGCAAAGGAGCTAATTTGCGGGTTTTATTTGTTTCCTTCTCATTATTGTAATTTCAATTAAATTGTATATTGAAAACAGGATTATTCATTTTGTGGTTCGTTTATTTGATCTTCTCGAAAGAACTTAGGGGAAAAATAAATATAAAAATTATTACTGAAGAACAGTCGTACTCAATACGCCATTGGACACCTGGAAATGGTAAGATGCTCGGATCGTGGATTAACCAATACATGTTTTATATCTTTTTGATTTTTTTTTTTTTATATTGTATAAATGTAGCACGGGGATTTATTTCTGGTTTATAAAATAATGCTTTTAAAAATATGGTTGGATTTTTGTGACCTTTTATTGACTGACGTGGAAAATATTGTTGATTTTAATTTACTATTTTTTATGTATCTCTTTTGTTTGAACTGACCTCTTGTTAATGTGCGTATTGTATGTCTGGAGAACTTTTATCTCTTTTTCAGCAATGGTATACGAGTTCAATGAACGTTGTTTGCACCTGGTTGACGGACCGTATGGACTTGCAACTTCATATCTACCAACTGAAAACACTTATTAGAGTTGTCAAGGTAAATCTTCACTGATAATAAGTACGCATGATTTATATTTTCAAGGTAAATATAATTTTACTAGATACAGATTTAATATAGATGTACAAAGACATGTATGCATCTATAAAATAATTAATATTTTTTAAATATAAAATTGCATTTTAATTTACATTTTGTTCAATAATTGATATATAAATTGGTTTATATGGTAATTACTCATGTGTGTATATATATATATATATATATATATATATATATAAATATATATATATATATATATATATATATATATATATATAACAAATTCATATGTACTACATTTAAAACTAGTGTACTTATCTGCTACTTGTGATTTCTCATCTGATATTATGCTATTGATCAAATATGAAAAGGGAGTAAAAAACTGAAACTAAAACATGTTTCAATAAAAATACACTTTTAAATTTTTGGTAAAAAAAAATATATATCCAAAATAATAGCATAATTTGCGTGTGAATTAATTAGTAGAAAACAAGTATAATTTTAATCTGTGGTAGATTTTCAAATATTTTTTTTAGTCATGTTAGCATTTTTATTTATCTGGAACCAGAATCAAATCACAAAAGATTTTTTTTTTTTTCCGTTATCTGGATGTGATGCAAATATTCATTCACAGGATGTTTTAATATATTCTGTGATCATTAAACAAAATGCAAATTGATATTGTTCTTATAATTAACTGAAGTAGTTTCTCTTACAATGGCTGTTTACACTGAACTATAACAGATCACAAAGGTGAGATTACATACCCACAAACCATTTTTTTTTTTTTTTTGTCTATGTGCGTTTTGGACAAATGATAATTATTTCAGTGTGAAATCACAGTGAGTTACTATGAAACAAAATTGTAGGTGAGTTTAGATAATTTGGTGATGTTAGCTAATGTAAAATATACTTTGTTACTCATTTTTAAGTTAATACTAAATTAGCAGCAAATGGCTAGTGCATCTTGCTGTGACAAAACACTCAATATATTTTAACTGTTATTAAGTGTACTATTGTGTGTGTGTTTTCTTGCTAATAGAACATCATTAATATGATGAGTAGGTACTTCAGTATAAATTAAACCTTTAACAGTTTGGCTATTTTTAAGAATAACTGAAAATGTTAGAAGTTCAGGTGTTTTAACAGAAAACTACAATTTGATTTGTTTATTATGACAATTTTCAGAATTAAAATTGCATCAGATTTTTTGTCGTTGTTGATATCTATGGATATAAATATCTCCATTATATACTTTCCTCAAGGGAAATATGTTCAAGTGGGCTGTTGGATGGAGTGTACACATAGTGCCTAAATGACGCAATTTTTAAAATTAGTTTTGAGCTATGACATAAATCTTGTTCACAGACAATTTTACATATTTCTGTTGTTTCCAAGTCATTTGTACATTGTATTTCATCAGTTTTAAAGGGGAAGATCAACTAAAAACTGTACAAAAAGTAATGCATTGGAAATATTTTGAATCTCGGAATCTGAAAACAAAACCAGTTTGTCAAGTTATTTTAATAGTACATATTAATATATTTAACAAGTAGACTTAAAAATTCACTAATATGTATTCTACACAATTTTATTTTTGCATCTTTTCACCAAACATCAAGGAAAATGTAGGGGGCGAGGAAGATCCATCAATAACACCAAAGATGTAACTAGCTTTAGAACTTGATTAAAACATAATGAGGTTGATTTTTACGAGATGGGTTACATCTTCTTCTTTGGGTTACATCTACCAACACATTGGCATTGGAAAGTGAAATTGGATTTTAGTCATTTACTTGGCATGAAGTTCAGTAATTTCACCGTTATGATCTAGTATGGTATATCCACTTCCGCAGGCCCTTCATCACAACTGAAGAAAATATGGGTGAGATGCCCAATACAATTAACATTTTCCGCCCTTACTTTATCGTGGCATTGTGGTATATACGCACTAGGATTAGAATTAGTAAGAAGTCAGAAGGATCGTTTTTGGCAGATGTTGAACATTTGGATATATTTTCCATTTGCAGAAAAAAAGTGAATGTGGTCAAGATATATTGATAAAAATTATAGTTGATTTATACACTCGATAGAAAAAAAGATATAGTGATGAAAAAAATTGTACTTTATTAGACTTCATTATAGCGAATAGGTATGTGGGTATGCATGTATATACATATACACGTTGGAATAATAGAAAGTTACAGCTCACTAAACAAGGTCATATATGGAATATGAAAAACATTAAATAAGTAGGCTGAAGGACAGACACAAAGGAAATGAAGCCCCCAACACCATATTGACTCTTGTGATGGAATGCTTAGCATCAAGCGGACAGATAGATGGAACGATAGTGCTTCCAAAAAGCTGTGTTAAGATTTATTTTAGTATATAGATGGATTTTGACATCACTGTTATACATTTTTAATAGTAACAAATTACTGTAGGATGGGAAAAGGGTTCACATTTCTGTGCATTATTTGATGTAAAGCCATTGTTTAACTGTTGTTGATATTTATAACTTTAGATGTGTACACATATAAAGGGCGTTTTGACTGTTAAGGGGTTAATGTCACAAACTCGTCACCCCATTGAACAGGATCCAAATAACTTGTGCCTTACAGGGGCTTAAATAGATTATTACGGTGCCATATAATGCTGTAAAAATAGTAATTTTACAGTGAAAATGGTGTGAAAAAAAACCTTTTAAAACATCTCCCTCAGCATCAATGTATCAAATTAATTTTCACCTCTTTTACTCCACTTCTATTAGCTACTAATTGGGGGGTTTTTTTCCTCATCAATTTTTTTTTTATTTTTTTTAGTCACGATGTGATATAGAGAAGCTTCTTCACACATGAGAGTCCTACAAATCAAATTAAAACAACTGGCTTACGAAGACGTAATTTAACCACACCTTTTAATTACACGTGAATCGTGTAACATTTTATTTTTTCTTAAATATCTGTGTTTTTTTTGTTTCAGAAAACCTATCGAGACTTCCGATTGCAAGGGGTCCTGGACTCCACCTTAAACAGCAAGACCTACGACACAATCAGAAACCGACTAACTGTTGAAGAGGCCACAGCTTCGGTCAGCGAAGGAGGAGGTCTCCAAGGAATTACGATGAAAGACAGCGATGAAGAAGACGAAGAAGATGATTAAATATTTTAATTGGAGAGAGAAAGAGGCCCAAATTGGATGTAGCCTGGAATTCAGTGCATGTCTGTTATTATGTTAAACCACATTAGGGAATTTTATGTCCGCTCCAAATGCCCATACGAATTTTACCGATAGAATTATCATTCTAGTTGTGTGATCGATAATAAAAAAAAAAAAAAAAGTTTCCCAAATTTTAAATCTATATATGTTCATAAGCAATATAGAGCACCATTGCTTAACACTGTCAATCGAATTATAATGGATCTAATGCTAGGTGTCTCCCTGTTCTCAGCAAAAGTATACAATGCTTAATCATTACTGTAATGTATATAAGTTGATGGTAATTTGTTGTGAAAAAGAGTGACCTCCAGTAATTAAATTTCTGTTGCATTGATGCCAGCTTCACAAATGAATGATTATAAAAAAGGCTTTGTTTATAAATACAAGTAAGGCTACAACCAACGAGGTTCAACTATGGTGAATTCATTAAAAAATAAAAAAAAGTTACAAAAAAAGCCCCACTCTCCCCGCAACAACCGAAGACATAGACCCCTCTGAGTTCTTGTTTATAAACCATTTCAATTCTTCTTCAACATTCTGTTAGTTCTGTAGAGGTTACATATCACTGGAATCGTATTCTGACATCACCGACCTTGTCATATAATAGGACCCATGGAATTGAACAACTTCACACTTCAGAAAAAAAAAAACAGCTTTATGCTGAAGTCTACTTTATTAATGTTATTTTCTGTTTAGGTTTTAAATAAAAGTATATGTAAAAAAAAAAATCATTAAAAAGAAAGACAACTTTATTAACAAACTTAGACTATAAACTGTGTTTATATTATTATACAGTACTTCTTTCCATAGATGGTAGCCTTGATTTACATTGCTTTATGTTTAACAATTGTTTTTTTTTATATATATATGCCATGTACATTGCATTTTAACCAGTAACTGCATGTCACCAGGGTCCCCTCAAGATGCTTTTTTTTTCTGTGTAAAATAGTGGATCCATCTTGCTTTTGCCTTACAAAAGCCTACAGTTGTAAAAGTGTGAAGACTGTGGCTTCTCAATAAATAATTATTCAGATGTCTTACGAATTAATTATTTTCTTGATTGGCTCAGAGTAAAGGACGAGTGGCTTTCAAAGTTTGTTGGTGTTTTAAAACTTTTACTTCCTGAATGGAAATGCATTAACTTGACGTCAGTCTTCATAAATACACGAGTTTACACCAAGCCTCAGTAGAGCTGATTTGGCTGAGGATCCACATTAAGAGGTCTACGTGCGCTCAGTCAATAAGACCTATTGCCCGCCACTCACCTGGTTGATGACATAGAAGAATAAGTGTTTCTTACTAGCAACATATAAAAGTTGTACCTACAAAATAACCAGAAACGCCAGCTGACACTGATCATAATGAAGGCGAAACATCCGTAATGTAATAATCCACATCTTTTGTTCAGAGTCCATAGAGGACACAAAGACAGGCATAAACAAAAAAACAAAAGGGAGGCTAGACAATGCTTTTTACACCAAACAGTGCTTTGTCGTAAGAAGCAACTTGATCGGCCTGCATGCTATCCAAGGAAGACTTGAGGCTGCTGATCAAAAAATACATTGGCTTCTATCTAGATACTATTTCATCTCCATACTAGGGTCACTGGTACGGAGATAAAGTAAACTTGCTAAAACAAAGTTTAGGGGCTCTTCAAAATGACACTGAAGACTTATAATAAATGAGAACAAAATACAAGGCCCTGTAATTCATCATGTAAATATTATCCCAGACCTGGTCATCTATTCACTAAATCGCTCTTCATTCTAGTGTACGACAACAGAAGAGAAATTTGCTCTGCTTGTTACAATGATAACAATATATATATAGTACAATGCTTATAACATGTAATTGTTATTAAAGTATATTATTAGTGGTAACATATGACTAATTGTATGACATGCGTCTTATTACAGTGAAAGCAGGGTAAGAAATAATAATTGAAAAAAAACATTAATGACAAAAGGGAAAGGGGATGAAAGAAATATAAGAGAGAAAGTGATAGTTGATCCCATCTCTATGTCCATATAATAAATATAATTAGGTTGGCTAGTTAGATAGAGGATGGTATGTTTCTGTATACTATATCTATGTGTAACCACATCTATACCTCTAATAGGGCTTGGTATGCCTAGTCTGAAATTCTCGACTGAACTTTTACAAAACTTTTACAAAAGTCCAATCAATAGTTTGAGACTGAGCGTACCTCACCCTATTAGAGTTATGGTTCAATTTTATTTTTTTTAAGTATGCATTTATTTAAAATATAGATATACCAAATTTGAATTTGTTTAATTTAATCACAAATATTAAGTCTACAGCTTCTTCCATTATTTATAAAACTCAGGTTCAAAGGTGGTCTAAACATCAGGAACGTGCCATTGTTTTCCAGGGTGACTGCTCTATTTTTAGAACTTTCCCCAGAATATAATTTTTTGTATAACCCACAAAGGCTCCCAAGTAACAACTGTACTTGTCATTGAGCTTGCATCGCACAGCTACACAGAATACGCACCAGGAGACTCTTCCATCAGGAGTACAGTTGTACATGTGAAATGGTTCGGATATAGAAAATGGGTGGAGTTAAAGGACAATTTGAGAGCTGGTTCAGGTGATTCCTCTAAAGTAGGAGTTTTGATAGGAGAGCAGATATGGTATTTTGTATTTGTGGCCAGGGACAAATACCAACACTGTTCATAGTGGACACCTACTGGTCTTTGTGATGCAAAAAATAATAATGTCCTATGGACACTGGTTCTTTGCCTATCCCAGTTAGTTCTCATGATGCTTTCTGAATATATGGAAAATGTAATTCACAATACATACTGGACAATTCCTGGACAGGATTATACAAATAAATAAAATGCCAGCAGTCAATAGAGCTCCCGCAGTTTAAATTCAGGGGTATGTACTCTCCAGAATGCCTCTTCTGTGTTTAGCCCCTATTATCTCACCAATAGATACATAACCCTCCTAGACATGTAATCTAGCAATATTTATGTGGGAATTTAGTAGATGTGTTTGGATAAGGCTATAGTTTAGGTCTGGCAGGTTAAATAAAGATAGTAATAAAGACATAACCTTATGATTTAATTTGGAATATATTATAATGGACCAAATATTCTACCCACAGTCTATTGACGCCCAGATTTGTAGGTATCTAATTAAATATTGAGGGAATTATTAAAATACATAAAAAGAACCAATGGGGTAATGGAGGGAAATATATTTAAATACTAGACCAAAGGGATATAGTGTTAAATTGGAGGGGTAACATTAACATCAGAAAGTATCATATTACTGAGAGGGTGTAATAGCCTTCCAGCAGACGTAGTAGAGGTTATTCCTGTGCAGAATTTTAAGCATAAATCTATTCCAAACACAAGGTAAAGCCAAGGACCAAATAAGATAAATACAGCAGGTAGAAATATAGACAGATGGGCCGAATGGTTCTTATCTTGCAGGAAATGCCATAATACGACAATAAATGTGGAAAGGGGAAAATATCAGGACTACATTTATAAATGCTGCACTTATTTAATGATACAAAAAAAATATATAATAAAAACTTTATAATGCAACAAAAAATCATATACAGCAATGAAAAATAAAAAAGCATTAGAATTAGACTGCTAGCGCCTTGAGAATGTGGGGCAACAGATCCTGACGCATGTTACCGAGGCAAGGAAGTAATGACCTTTTTTATTTTTTTCCTTCTGGTGCAGTCCTACACCAAATTTTTAATTTTGCTGACAAATTCTATGTTTCACTTAGGAATATCACACATCGTAAGAGGCGGTTTGCATGTTTTAGAACCGTATTGGGTATTTAGCTGCACACTTTGCTATCACTTTAAAAAGCCATAGATGGTACTGTAGCCCTAGTGGCCTTACTGCTGTTGGAATAAGTGGCCACTGAGTTCCAGTTACTTGAAACCTGTAATTCTAACCCAGCATTCTGCAAGCAAGTCAACGTCACAGGGAAACAGAAAGCAAGTTTGTCACCTTATCCCTGAAGAGTGGTAACTTATTGTCTGCTTTACTAAATATAGTCATCACCAAGATGCAGCACACTGTAATTTTCCGACCCACGTACAACAGCAGTAATTACGATGTACATTGACGTGGAAAAGAGGGAACAATATCAAACTTCATTTTGCCTAGAAAACATGTTAGGTTTGATGGTCTCCGGTATCTGGGGACACAATACATGTGTTTGGTCCAAGGAACGCTTGAATGTCTTCAAGGCACCTGAAAGTCTTTGCCTAATCAAGTAGAAAAGTTGCCATGAGACTAGGGAGGAACTGTTGCATTGACCAAACTAAGAGGGAGTCCGCATACATTGAAGCAATAATTACCTCAAGGTGCTTTTTTTTTTAATTCTGGGAGATGGTAGGTGGTAACGACATCCTATGGTTATTCCCATGGACGGTCTTACTGAAGATAGCAATATCTCAAATCTGAGTCACCGCTGCACACAGCTTGCATACTCCATAGCATAAATACCACAGAATTATATGACTACTTTTAATGATCATCCACTGAGTATACACATATACACACGCATATCACGGGAATATAACAGCTGGCGAATTACCTGTTAACCCTGCCCTATGACCTATTTCTTGAGGGTCGCTTTAACTGCACACTTCACAGTAGACAAACACGTCTGTTGAATTTTGTAGGTTTGTAAGAATTCACTCCTACATTTACAGCATATAGCAATATGCAGACTGTTGCACCAACACTCATATAACCCACAGATGGGATCACACAGACGGTTTCTCACATACTATAACACATGCAAGTGTTAGACTGGTCTGCAAATTTTGGTGGATGCCAAGCTATTGTTAGCATCCATTGGCAGGCCAATCAAGTAACATGTACGCACTTCCATATTCAATCCATCCATAGCACAAATTCAAATTGAGTTTCCTTAGAATGGTACGGGTCCCCCACGCACGTACGAGTGAAACCCAGTTTGTTTCCACGTGTAATCACAACTTCCATGTCTATTCATGTGGCCAAATATGCAAATGTCAACTCAAAGTGATATCATAATCAAAAGACATCACAGAAACATTTGAAACATTTTTTTTTAGTAGCTGTTGCATTTGCTGGATATTCTGCCACCACAATGTATAAATCATTTTTGCAATTTTTCTTTTATTCTCTGTATTATTGATAGCTGAAAAATGAAACACTTTGTAATTCATAAACGTAGAACATTGTTATATATTGCCCATTACTTCACAGGCATCCCTTCCCTTGCCTGTGGCTATAGAATCCATGATTATCCACTATGGAACATGTACACAGTGTGAAAAGGTAGACTTACAAAGACGGAAAACCCAGTACAGGGACCAGAGTTGGACAAGATGTTGGCCCTTCAAATTTTCTTGAACGTCAATCGTTAACTTCCTTCACCAGGCCACCAGTAAATGGCCCATTAGCAAGTCACTATGGAATACAAAGCACTGTATATATTGAGCACCATTATATTTAGAAATGCTACGAAAAGGTATAGTACAGCAAATATAGTAGTTAAGCAAACTTAAAATTACAACGTAATAGGCGCTGAGGGCTTGACTGTCAATTGATAGCGTTGGTCAAAAGCTGCTCTATGAATGAGCTCAGTTATTCTGTTTTATGGCATCAGTGCTGTGGTGCCTTATAAAATTAATGGCTTTGTTCATGACCAATTATGAAACATGATGGGCTAATAATTAATGGGTTAATAAACTAAGATTGAGAACCAACTGCTTTCAAGTGAATTTATTGAGTTTAACACTTAAATATTTTTTTTAGTAAATAATCGGGGTGCTCTTACTCAAGAGGACAATCCTAGGGTCAACTCAGTCCAACATATGATTAATATTTTATTGACTTAACCCCAGGTGAATTTGGTCCAATCCTAGTCCCAGATCCAATGTGACATCCTAAAGAAAAATAAAAAAAAAACATTCCATATTGTACAAAAGAATAAAATCAGTAAAAGAAACCCAAGATGTTACAAAAAAAGCTACTAGATGATACACAGGTTGGGCCAAACAACTGTGAAACAAGAAAAGTGATGTTAACAATTTCCTCAACATCTCAGTACCAAATTTGCTTTAAAAAATTGGTCAGTAGATGCAAAATGCACCCACTATGTGGTGTTTAGCTTAGACAAAGGGTGTGAGACTGTGAAAAATGAGTATGGGAAATGTAGTCCTGGAGGGCCGCAGTTGGACACCCCCAGATTAAACTGTATCAAATGCTGAACTAAGTTAAACAGGAGGTTATGTTTTTCTTGGTAACATTGCATTTCACGTTTTAAATTGAGCTATAGCACTTGTAGAGTAAGTTTTAACAGTGTGAGAGAATCAGAAGGGTCATTTTTATTTTCCCATCTGATGTATTTTATTATAGTGACTCTACCATGCATTACATAACAAAAAAGAAAACAATAAAAAACCTGATACTTCCATCTGATATCGTTGTTCTGTCTCAGTAAGGTGCAATCTTTTAATATGGCGTTACTTCCAAGGTGTGCACGCTTCGGGAGAATCCCAACTCCAACAAAGAAAACCAGTTCTCTAACTAAAAATAATTAGAATCAAGTATCAAAAATGTAATAATAAAGTAAACATCATACACCAAAGTGAACAAGCCGCACCTAATGCTTTTCGCTCCGGACTAGCGCTTGCTTGATGCAAATTATGTTGAGGAGTAGAACGCTTTTTTTTTTTATTTTTGCCCGTATGTTTCTTGGATTTATAACATAGCAGACCACATTTTAACATATTCGTAACCACATTTATTTATTTGCTAGCTTTATAGCTAGCAAATTTGTAGTTTAGACTTATATTTAAATCACATTTTTATACCTATTTCTGCACCCAGTGATCATGTGGCACAGACGGCAAGGAGGTGGGTTCCATCATGCTTTTGCGCAGGATAAGATTCCACAGAGTCCATTGCAAAATGATTTGTTTGGTGTTTACTAGAGCTGGAGGTATAGGACATAATGTTCATGCCATCCACAAAATTATTTTCAAATGAAACATTCTTCCATGTTCATAGTCCTACTTTCTCTGGAACCTCACTGTTTTCTCAAGAAGAAGCCAGCTTTCCATTAGGATCATAGAGACCACTTCAACTAAATGTTGATGTATCTGTTTGATCCCTTTGTTTCTTTTAATTAGGCAATACCCTGGCGTATGTGGCAAATGCATTAATTGGTATGATTAACTGGTACTAACAGCCAACATGATTCAAAGCTAGAAAGACAGCCTAGTTGTAGAACAAAGTGTGTTTTAGAAAAGAAAAGAAAAGAAAAGAAAAAAGACAACCGGTATGAAAGAATCTGTGAACTTTTCCAAAAGTCTTTGAGAATCAGCTGCCCCCACCTCTAAGTATTCAGTGAGTTCTTAATGTCAGAAAATAATTATGTTCATAAAGTCAGCTTGTTGACCATCCTATTTAACTGAAGGAGATTTGTTTTATTTCACATTCGGCGAGGCCATTTATAAATATTGGACAAAATCCAGGGGGAAAAAAATTGATGTGAGTTTTTTTTTTTTGTTTGTAAAGATATATATGTTGTTTTTGGTTTATTTCCTACTCCTGCACTTTAGGACTATATAGTCACCTATGAAGGATGGTTAAATGGATAGGGACACACGGAATTGGGGTAACTGAGGGAATGGAGCACAATTAAGGGGAAAACTAAAACGAAAAGAGGCCAAAGCACCATAAGTACAATTTTGTGTTTCTGGGACTTTATCACAAAGGGAATCCCTCAGGGTATTTTCCAGAACTTGTGGGTATCTGCCGCAATATCCCAACGCACCGTGATGTCACAGGATACATTTTGTGGCACTCCTGAAGCCCAGAAGTTACATTCAGGTGGCCTCATCTGGCAGATGAGAGCATGTGTGTGTCACAGGATGTGCTACGCTGTCCTCGTCATCATTTAGGCCATGTCTGTGAGGACACCATAGAACAGTGGTTCCCAAACCAGTCCTCACCCACCCCACTCCCCAACAGTCGAGGATTTAGTGACTACCCACTTAAACTAAACTTGAGGGGGGGGGGTTAGTGGGGGGGGGGGCTAAAAGCAACTTGGTAATCACTAAATCCTGGACTGTAAAGTGGGGGTCACTGGGATTCACTGTATAGAATGTCCATCTGCAGAAACTTATTAATGATCCACCAAATTAAAATTCAATAAGTCTTGGTACACAGAATTGATATACTATTAAGGAAAAAAAGGAGGATAGCATACGATATGTACCCATCATTTGCTCAACACAAAAATCATAATAAATATATGTTTACATTAGGGGCTGTCCTTTAAAAACTCCAGTCATCAGAAAAGGATTGTTTCCGTTATTTGTCGTTTAATTTAACAATAATTTAAAACAGAACTAGATTCATGCCTAATCTGCCACCACGTTGTTATATTTTATATATATATATATATATATATATATATATATATATATATTGCAAAACAAACATAACACAAGATAACAAATTAGTTGCAGGCAGCAGCTAATATGGAGCTCAAAAGATTAGCATTAAATCAAGGGAGGGCAAATATTGCAGAATAATGAAACACTTAAGAAGATTAAGTTGATGGCAGAGATACAAAAATAAGATTTTGATTGCTTCATAATACTGTTTCGAAAGCTGCATAAAGGCATTAGATCTGTAGGTTGCAGTAAATAGTCTTATTTTATTTGTGGCCTCGAAATCTTGCAGAATAAAATATTTAACACTAAATTTGCATTATGCAACATAACTGACATATATTTGGCTTCTCAGGACATATATAAAGTATATAATCAACACGTCTCCATAGAAAACAAGTTGCAGATTTTCCAAAGCTACATATAGTCTTGATGCGTAGAAGAAGCAGGAGTTAAAGGACAACTAAACTTTTTTTTTTCCCCAAGTGAACCCGATATGGATCTTTATAGATACAATAGGGATAACTCTTGGGTCTGCCTCAGAACTGAGGCAGAGCCTGTCGGGAGGCTGGCATATGCTGAAAAGTGTCAGCGTTTACACAGCCAATCAGTGTGGGTGCTCCCTCTTTCATCTGATCAGGGTTTGTCAGGAACCTAGATAAAACAAGATGGTCACCGACCAGACGGGGCTACCTGCCTCCCAGGGAAGCATGACAGTAGCCAGACAGATGATAAACTAGAATACATACCAGTTTATCCTCATATTAGGGGAACTAAAAGTTTAGTTGTCCTTAAAAAAAAATTAATTGTCTAAGCACAAGGGACAGATAACGTACAACATTATTCCAAATATCTGAGGACTGGATTAACAGTTTTAGAAATGTGAACAATATTTAGACAGTTTTTTTATGCTCTGGTGATTAATCTTCCACCTTACTCTCTCATATCTCCCAAGAGGCCATGTTTTGAAGTCTCCCGTAGCATTTGTGTCAGCAATCAGCATGCTGTGAAGGTGTGAGGAGCTTGTTAGCTTAATGGAGCTTCTCTCTGGAAGAAGTTACAATGTCATAGTAAAGCAGTGTGAAAATATCTCAATAAAAATGTCCTTTACTGGGTCTTCGTCGACTTTTTGCTCTATAAATCGATTGATTGAGAGTAGACTGCTTCTTGAATTCTCTCTCCATTTTCTTTTCTTTTTTTTTTATCATTTACTTCCTTTTTGCTTCATTTGTAGTTATTTATTCCAATTTTTTTATTGTGGAAATTAAGTTTTTAAGTTATTGTTTTCTGTTGGATTGGCATATTTAAATGTGATTATTTTTTTTGTGTGTGTATTTGTTTATTGTCCCTTTTTTTTTCTTAAACTGGATTTTGTTTTACTATATGGACAATTGATACCATCCCAACAATGTCTTCCAGCAGACAATGGTAAAACAGAACTTACATTCTAGTGATCAAGGTTCAGAAGTGCCACCAGATACCCGGCGTACTTTGTAGAAATCATTACTATTCCTCAATTAAATACTTCATTGTGGTAAAATCCATACTTATATGCCATTGGCAACCTGGTATTTTTGCTATAAGTAAGGTATTATGATTTTATTTTAACATTTGCTATGAATATTTTCTATCCCATTGTTGAGCGTAACAACATATTACCATACACCCCAAACATGTCCTTCCTGAAAGGTGTTCGGTATTAAATTTTGTCCGTAAACTCACTTTCCACCAACTTAACGCCAAGATTTAGCAAAAGTCAGGCGCGGGGAATTGAAATGTCAAAATATTATTTTTTTGGACCCTTAAGTGCTACTGCAAATACAAGTCTGAACCCTAAAGAGGTCTTGTAATGCCTTAGTAATATAGAAAATTTATCCCAGTGGACATAATATCAGAAATGGGAAACCACTTGTCATAAAACAAAAGTGCCACTTTCATGTGCTCTAATGTAATAAATCATATTTGGAAGAGAGGGAGATATTAAAGTCGTTTTCATTTATTTCCCATAACATTATGGAGGACGTATCTTACACATGGGACCTACTTAAGATCTCACTCATGAGAATCCATTTTTTTGCACCATAACTTCAATATCATCTTCCATATAAGTTTAGCACTGGGTAAATAAGATTGAAGTTAATGGAAAAGCTGAGCTACATAGTCAATACATTCATAGTATTCCACATAAAACACTTATATTTTATCGGAACCCAATTTTGAGACTATCAGTTCCAGGTAACCTATTATTTTGATACATTTGGGTTAAACTGGAACATGAGAGTTAAAAAACTTTATAATTAACAAGACATGGACCTAGTGTCATTAGAAGATTTACAGATACACTTATAGACAATGGAAAGCAGTTTGAAATCCATCCAACAATTTAGTTTGATCCTATAATCACCAGCTATCAAAGAGGATGGCTTCCACACATTTAGAATTGTTGTACAGAAATGTTTATCATGGTCTAGTTCAAAACTCCTTTTGATAATAGAATGATTGTAAGAAAACTTAACTTACCCAACCTGGTCCGAGCTTTGAAGAAGGTGCTAAGTCAGTTACGTTATAACAACTTAGAAAAGTGATCATTTAACATATCAATATATATTTTACAAACCACTCAAATCTCTAGCTTATGATAGAGATTTCTAG
Source organism: Pelodytes ibericus (assembly GCA_036172795.1). Taxonomy (NCBI): domain Eukaryota; kingdom Metazoa; phylum Chordata; class Amphibia; order Anura; family Pelodytidae; genus Pelodytes; species Pelodytes ibericus. Next base: position 74,338,769 of record CM069865.1, on the reverse strand, counting down.
CAGAAGAACCCATACTCTACTTTGGTCAAAAATAGCTTTCTTGGTAGTTTCCTGGTGCTCTAAAACATTTATCTTGCTTTCTTAGTGAACACTGACACAGTAATATCAGATTCAGTAAATTACCTACCAACTTGTTTTAGAATGGTTCTTTTCAAGAATTGGACAGAAAATATATTTCATTTTAAACTTGAACATGTTTTGGTGGTTCAAAACCTCAAATTAATAGAAAACCCAAGTCAAACCTCTTTTTTGAGAATCCACCTCTGAATGTCAGACTTCAGGTTTAATACCGCTCGTGAAAAGTTGGGTGGGTATATTCAGAATATTTTAAAAGTCCTTTATAGCAGATTATGATGCTGCTTGACGACCCCCAAACATCAAGAGAAAAACCTTCAAATTACATGAGCTACTTTGCATTTTACAGCAGATTATGACTCACACAGTTCACTGACCTAATTCGACAATTGCTATTATGTTATTCATATTCGTGGAACAGTAAAATGTAAATGGATATATATATTAATAAACACTGGTAATGTGTCCAATATCAATAGACCGATATGTACTTAACCCTGGAACCCGGCTTGTACCCGGCTTTGCTGGTTAGTAAGGCTTTTAAACCTCTAAGGTCACAAGGCCCAGGCTTCAATAAAAAATACTAACAGAAACATATCACACAGGTTCTTCTGTTTTACAAGTTGTCAAGTCTTTTCCCCTCTAAGATTTTGGCTTAGACCTCATACAGGTTGAGTATCCCTTATCCAGACATCTGTTATCCAAACATTTTTCAGATTTTGCCACAAATTTCAAATTGTCAGAATGCAAACGCACAACAGTTTATTCAGTGTCCAGCTCCCTTAAGCTATGATTTAGCCATTCCATGCATGACCAGATTCCCCCACACAATGGTACATGTGAAGGCCTGACGGACCAACGGCAGGTTCCCAACGATGCCCCACATCACAGCTACATCACAGTAAAGGTGATTTTATTTTCTCTGTACAGTATTTGTATTGATAATACTGTATTTCATGAGAGCTTTAATATGTCTTATTGGTGAAAACGATCTGTTATCCAAAATACTTCTGGTCCCAAACATTTTGGATAAGGGATACTCAACTTGTACCACAATGAAGAAGCCCCAAGTTACTTGCATGAGCATATATCTCATACATTGCCCTCACTGGGTTGAAATAAACCAATGAGGCTAAAAATCATTTTACAAATTCTTAGTCCAGTTGTAGAATTTCTATACCCACTGTTGAGAGCTGTTGATATCCACTGCCAAAAAAATACCCATACCATCTGATTTGCTGTTTGAAAAGGCAAAGTGGGGCTTAATAGTTTTTTTCCGGTCTTTTTTTGTTCCAATAACTTACTCTACATACCACAAAGAAATTAAAAGATCTTTTTAACTTAAAATTATTATATTTTTAATTTTTTTCCTCAACCAATTCATTTGTACTTCTTTGCAGCTGCTACAATTCTTTCTAAATAAAAGCTATCATTTTTCTAAACAAATTTTAAAAACATAAAAGAATCAACCGTCTTGCACACGACTCTGGAATTTTGAACCAAGCAATTGGAAAACTGCCACCTGTGATTTCCCCTCCAATGTATCGAGATATGTTTAGATATTTTATCTAGTTTGTGTTTGCGCTTGAGGCTTATATCCTCTGTATTTCCACTACCCACCTACAAGGAGACTTATCTAGCAAACAAAGGATCCCTACGCCCACATCCAGATAACACTACACCAGCCACATCCAGTTGGAAACAAGGTAGACTTGGAACAGGTGCCAAGTTCTAGAAGCCTTATAATTACAAATGGTAAACAACATTATCGAATTGAAAAGAAAAAAGAAACAAAACTTTTGGAGACCATAATCCTGATCAACAAAATGCATGTAAGTTGTTGGTGGAAAGGGGAATTAATTTGGGGAAATCACTTGTCTAGGCTTTAGAATTTGAGAACTGGATAACTGTAGTAAATCTACATTCCTTTAAAGAAGTGGCAGTATTGCAACATTGCGCAAGCAGACCGGAGCATGTCCAAATTACAGCTTGCGGAAAGTATATAGAAGAGTCCAGGAATTAAGCGTTGATAAAAGAGCTTCGTGACTGAGCATGTGAAATGTAATAAACTATACATAGTGCAGAGATTAATGCAGAGTAGGTAAGAGTCCTCTGTGATATGAGTAGTAGTTACAGATTTATTGCACATGCTAGAAAAGCAATGGTAGTAAGAGGTCATAAAATGGCTGCTTTATGGTATTTAAAGCAGTAGTAACATACACAGCACAGGATTTAAGTTATTTAAGACTAGATAAAGATTAAAAAAAAAAAAACCTCAGTAACATAGCGGGCAGTTGCATATTCAATATCAGCATTGGCAGTAAGCATTGATAAAAAAAAAATACTGCTTTACATAGTATGGAAAAAGCATTAACATACAGAATGCAGGTTTGGGTTCTTTAGTCCCTTTCCGACATTGGACGTCCCAGGTTGGGACCGTGGAGGCTAGTTTTGTGGCTACCATGGAGGGGATGTTATGTCGGTAGTCCCTCTTACGGACTGCATTTAAAAATTTATAAGGAATAAAATCAGTTAGCTAGTTCAGGCTACCGGTTTTGTGATAAGTTAATATGGTTATATTTGTTAGTTTGTTAAATATACAATAACATTTTGCATTATTTTCATACACATTGTGGCCATTATAATACAGCATACACTGTGTCTAGATTAATGACATTTGGGTATTGCACACTCATGATGTGGAATAGTGTGGACTCTTTCATAGCCCCCTGAGTATTAAATATGGACCATACAGGGGAACCACTGTAAACCTGAGATCGTATAAAGGCGAATTAAAAATTATTACATTTTAATTAAATTATATAAACAGAGAAGGAAGAATTCTTTTGCTATCATTTCATGTCTCGATTGGAAAAGATTCCTGTGGAACGGAATTATTAGAACTGTGCGATGATGCAGAGTGTCCAAGGAACAGGAAGTGCCGATCCGTAGAGATATTTTTCTCTATTTTAATATAACTGAAAATAGATGTATCCAAGTTACTGTATTCTAACTAATAACAAATGGGAAAAAGATTCAAATGTGATAAACACAGTGTGATCAACACTTTCGTCAGCTCATCATACACCTGGAGTAAAACAGTCACCATAATGCTGAAAATCTGTCATTTATTTACAAAATTAGTTAATACATATCTACCTTTTTTTGGGGGTGGGGTGGGGGGAGATTTGTTTTGCATCCACATATTAAATATTCAAATATATTATTGTTTTGTTTGTTAATTTAAAGTGTATTTACTTGTATACATTTTCTCAAAACAAAAAAAGTTATGATTCATGGTATTAGTCTTTGGTTGAGCAACTTAAACTCCAGGACTTGACAAACCCCAGGAGCCAAGAAGCCCTGGCTCCTAAAAATCCCTGCTGCTAATGTCAGATAACTCTTCTGCTCTTCAAATGATTTGGCTGGCTCCTGAATTTTCAAATGGATCATCAGAAAAAAAATACTTTTGTTATTGCAAATGTAAAATACTCATGTTTTTTTTTTTTTTTTCTTTTACCTTGAGAAAAGTTTGTCTCAATCTAAAAGGAACGATCTTCAATCCACATTATTACTTAAAAAAAAAAAAAACATTGTGAGCAGGAGAAGGGTTAATTGTCGAGTAATGTGCTCAAGCTAGATTTTCCTATTTTTTTTCACTTAGATCACATATCTCCTATCACCTGTGGGAAATTCACAACATGCTCCAGCAAATTAACCAATTAGCAAAACCGTGCAGTGCAGCAACATATCTCAGTTACATCTTCTAAATGAACTGGAAGAAAATGTCACCGAGAAGCCATATTTTACGCAGAGTGGGTATCGTTTGATCACCTTTAAGTGTTTAAAGACTCTCATACTATATTCTGCCACGGGTGAATTGTATTTATATAGTATAGTAATATATAATATTTGAGACTTGCCAATAACACCATAATTTAATATATTACTTACAGTGAATTTTTATACAAGTCGTATTAACCCCTCACAGTAAGTTTCTGACATTTTTTTTAATTCCTTACGCATTTCACCCTCGACTCAATTTCTATTTGTACAGTTTCCCTGCAATTATATCATTAAAAGTTTTTACTGGGGGATTTTTTTGTTTCTGTTTTTAAACATTTTTTAGTATACAAAAAAAAAATTAATAGAAACACTTGCTGCATTAAATCGCAGTTATATAAGGTGAAGATCACTTTAAAAAAAACAAGCAATATTTCTACTATTTTATTAAGTCAAGAACAGTTAAATTAATCAGAGATTCATCAAAGATTTAATTTTTTTTTACATTCATTTTTGCTCCATTATTAAGCAACATATACTGTTAATGTGTTTCTTACAACAGTAATGAAGAAAGACAGGCCCCAGCTGTGTATAAATCTACAAATTCAATTAAAACTCCTTGTGCAAAGGTCATGTGTCAGTAAATGTCCTCTGGATTTTGAGATCTTTCTAAAATGTGAGTTGAAGGCTTTGATCATCGAGTAATAGTCTAGAAGGCCTGCTATCTAGTTTAAAGAAACAGTAAAGTTTTGATAAAACTTGTTTTATTATTTGTATTTATCTTTTCCACTTTATCTGGAAGTCTTCCTTTCTTTCAAGCCATATTAATTTGACCTGTCTGTGTCTTGTTAATAACACGATTTTCGCTGGAAGCCAGGAAAAGGAGAGGTAAAGATCCAAAACTAGGTATTGTACACTGAGAAGAAAGATGAGAAGATATTTAAGATTTCTATTAGACTTTTTATCCGAATTAAATAAGAGTCATAATGTTTCATAGTATTCTACTACCACTACCAGCTGAATACCATATAAAAACAAAAAAATAAAATACATGCTAATATAGCTAGTTCTATGTTATAATCCCCAAAACAGGCAAAATGAAGTACCCATGGAGTGTTTTACAATCATTTATAGGAGGGCGGAGAGAGCGGAGACTGAAAGCAGTAGCATGTCTGTGGAGCATGTCATACTTAAATTGGGTAAATACAGTATCCTAAGCCTGGAGAGTGAGCCGAGGTGGGGCATAAAAAGAAAAAGGAGAAAATGCAATGACTAAAAGGTCAAGATATGGGCACTTTGTTAGTGAGGCCCACCAGATCTGAAACGGTAAAGCCTGCAGCTACACCTGACAAAGCCAAAGTGATGCGGATTTCTCCTCCAAGGATTCTGTAAACCCACACTTAAGACTTATACTGTGACCAAACTAAGAGCGATATTCATACTCTTTACGATCAGATGAGTGGCACTGAGCCACTCAAAAACTATCTTGAAGTTATCTCACATGGGGCATCAGCCAGTGGGTTGGGCATGGTTGTGAGTGGCTTTGGGATAACTGCCAACACCCAGCTAATACAGGGAGGTTCAATACCTAATACAGGAATAGTGCTAGGATGACAGAAAACATACCCACACGTTTCAACCTACACAGCTTCATCAGGGGCCACATAGGTCATTTTGGTGTATATGTGTCCTATATCATATTAAGCTACTTTGCATTACCCCTGTTCCTACTATGCAGTTCCCTTTTGTTTGCAAACATTTTATCTAGAATGACCTTATAGAGGACACAGTAAAAGGCCGACACTGGAGGAATGTGAGAATGACCTGGTCGCGCATAAGAACAAATACATTTGAGCTTCCGTTATGGGCAAACTAGATGCGCCAATAGCTTCTTTCATGTCACCATCATTCTAAATCCCTCACTTTATCATATATTTGCTTACAGGACTCTATCATTTAGAATCTTAATCACTGAACGTAAACAACTTCCTGCCATAAAAAGTGTGACATCATAGGGTGATGCACTTATGAGATCTTTTCTTTTTTACCCCCAGCAGGAGATTTTGTAATATATGACAAGGAATGGATTGACATAGCAGGAAGTCTTGGCCACGGGGATGGTTGACTGGCATTTGCATCTACGATGAGTGATAGATAAGGCATGAGAGGAATAACGTCACTGGATGATGATTTCATGTTGCTAACAGCACTACATGTCTTCATGAGCAATAGACAGGCTTTAAGCCCATATTTAATAATAAATTACCAAAATACATTTGAGCAGGTAGAAAGTGCAGTCTGTTGTCTTATATCCTATAAACATGCATGCTCAAGTTGAGTTCCATGATTCTGACATGGTCAGGAATATGGTACAGCTAATGCATTCTGATGATCAGTTTCATTGGCTTCCATCAGAGTGCCAGTATCAGGTCTGACCCTGATGCTTCTCCATTGACTTCCCATATTGCAGTCAGTCTGTCTAACCTTGTCCCATTACCAGCCCATTACCAGTCGTACATGACCAGATTGTGTTACCTCACCTGTTTCTTGCATGCCCTATATCCAACGAGGGGTTGATTGGCTGCTCTTGGCCCACAAAAGTTTCCAACCATCCCCAGCAGCCTCCACGTTTTTCCCACTGGCATTTTCATGTATTACTGCAACGTAATTCCATTTGGATTTCACTTAAACAATTGTGTCAAATGTCACTTTTTAATATCATATCTATATATTACTATAATGGGGCTTCAGTGTGTGCCAGTACATGTGGATCTAATTCGGCCACACCGCTGACAATGACACCAGTCCCTATTCACTCTCGTTGACGGGGGCCAGTATACGGATTGCTAGCTTTTATGAAGGATTTTGTCAGCTTTGAGCATTCCTGTGATTCCAGTTTGCACAAAAGACCAATGAGAACTTCTCAGACTCTTACTGAATAACAGGATTACAGAACCAATATAATATTAGTATGAACCTGCATCGTTAATACAAGACCTTCCCTTTCCAAGAAACACAAACAGCTCTCGTCCGAACCCCCCCCCCCCCCCCCCTCCTCTCTGTAGAGAGTAAACTGACTGTGGAGTGTACAATAATATGGCCATTGAGCAAGACCCAATCTCTCAGATAGATCAAAATGCAATGCTTGATCATTAACACGTCGTGTGGATAGGTGTCGAGCACCCCTATGGATAAAGAATCAGCCTCTTTATGCGAAGCAAGGCTTCAAAATGACATGGAAAAATAGATTCAGGGGGATTAATTCCATGCAAAGAGTTAAGCACGTCATGCTGTTTTCATTTGTTAATTTCCATGTAATTGGAAAAGATTAGTTTTTAAGCTTTTATACGAAGAAGAGGCAATCGAAAGGGAGCTTAGGGTGATGGGAGTCCTACAATAGTACGAGCATCCATTTATCAGATGGAGAAGGGTATCCATATCTTATATTTTTACTTTTTTGAAGGGTGTTCCTGCACCCGCGCTTTAAAATTTTTGCAGGGAAATAATTATGTCCCAGGAATATATTTTGGGGCTTTTAGAGAAGATTTTGTATTTTTATCATCTCTGTTTAAATTTTAATGTTTCTCAATGGCACATGAGTTTCAAAGGGAATGTGGGCTTATTAAGAGTAACATTTATTTGAGTAGCTAGATTCTGAAATGTCTTTTAAGAGCTCTAGCACATTGCTTAAATGGGTTGTTAGGTCATCCCTTTAAAAGCTGACACTAAGGTCCTATATAGGTATAATGACCGATATTGTAAGATTCTTACTTTTGTAATGCTTAGTACTGCTGTTTTTTTTTTTTTAAAAAAGACATCTGCTTAGGTGTCAGATGGAAAACCCATTTTATATTGGCTACTAGTCAGTCAGGTCATCAGTGATGTCAGACATGCACAAGTAGTCATGTGACACCAAAATATCTCGGTGGCTCCAGACAATGATGTATGATGCCTCCACCAATATTATTTCCCCACTCCAGCCATTGCATTAAAACCAGAAATGAGTATTTAAGTTGCAAATTGTTGTAGAAATAGATCATGTAGTATAATAATATGACAAATGGGTTTAGCAGTGGGAAGTCCTGCAAAAATGAATGGGTGGGCAGATTGGCAGATTCAGTTGGGTTCATTCACTCACTCCAGGCAGAACCCTAGAGTGAGTGGGCAGATTCAGGTGAGAACATTCTGTACAGGCAGAACCCCAGGGTGAGTGGACAAATTCAGGTCAGAACATTCTGTACAGGCAGAACCCCAGGGTGGGTGGACAAATTCAGGTGGTCTCATTCTGTACAAGCAGAATGCCAGGGTGAGTGGGCAAATTCAGGTGGTCTCATTCTGTACAGGCAGAACCCCAGGGTGAGTGAGCGGATTCAGGTGGTCTCATTCTGTACAGGCAGAATCCCAGTGAATGGGTGAGCAGATTCAAGTGGTCTCATTCTGTACAGGCAGAATCCCAGTGAATGGGTGGGCAGATTCAAGTGGTCTCATTCCGTACAGGCAGAATCCCAGTGAATGGGTGGGCAGATTCAATTGGTCTCATTCTGTACAGGCAGAATCCCAGTGAATGGGTGAGCAGATTCAGGTACCCCTTGGATTAGAGCATACTTGAGCCTCTAAATGTATATTGTTCTTATGAGTATGTCTTTATTGAGAGCCCTGCTTGAATACAGTCGGCCCAGCTATAGATGGGCAGGAATTTAAACCTTTCATTCCTAAGTATAGGAGAGAACCAGCAAAAGAAATGACTCTCCCTGCAGGGCAAACTACTAATCATCTTACACACCAAACACAACGAAACAAGGGTCCAACTAATACATTACCGGATCCTTTAATTCTACTGGAATAGGAGAGTACCAGAACATTTTATTCCTTGGTATTAGAGAGAACTGGAACCATTTACTTCCTTATATAGAGAGTGCACTTTTATATCCTAATATAGGACAGTACCAGACTCTTTTTTCCTAGTATAGGACAGTACCAAAATCTTTTATGTCCTAGTATAGGACAGTACCATAATCTTTTATGTCCTAGTATAGGACAGTACCATAATCTTGTATGTCCTACTATAGGACAGTACCAGAATCTTTTATTTCCTAGTATGGGACAGTACCAGAATCTTTTATTTCCTAGTGTAGGACAGTACCAGAATCTTTTATGTCCTAGTATAGGACAGAACCAGAATCTTTTATGTCCTAGTATAGGACAGTACCAGAATCTTTTATTTCCTAGTATAGGACAGTACCAGAATCTTTTATTTCCTAGTATAGGACAATACCAGAATCTTTTATTTCCTAGTATAGGACAATACCAGAATCTTTTATTTCCTAGTATAGGACAGTACCAGAATCTTTTATTTCCTAGTGTAGGGCAGTATCAGAATTATTTATTTGCTACTATAGAACAGTACCAGAATCTTTTATTTCCTAGTATAGGACAGTACCAGAATCTTTTATTTCCTAGTGTAGGGCAGTATCAGAATTATTTATTTGCTACTATAGGACAGTACCAGAATCTTCCATTTCCTAGAAGAGGACAGTACCAGATTCTTTTTTTATTTGCTACAATAGGACAGTACCAGAATTATTTATTTCCTAGGAAAGGTCAATAACTGCATTTTTTATTTCCTAGTATAGGACAGTACCAGAATTTTTTTTATTTCCTAGTAAGACCTTACCAACATCTTTTGTTCCCTATAATAGGAGAATATTAAAAAAAACGGTATTTTCCTAATCTAGGACAGCACCAGAACCTTCTATTCCTTTGTATAGGAGATTACCAGACTCTTTAATATATAGTGTGCTGAATTTTGTTATCCTCCCTACAGCACAGTGCTGTCATGCTTTATAACAAACAGATCATTATAATAAAGTAGTAGTATCAGAACTGTCTATACCTTAGAATTCCAGAGCCATGTATTCCCTTGTTTATAAGTGAGTACCTAAACCATTTATCCACATGTATAGGAGATATTGGAACATTTACTTCCTTAGTAAAGGACAATACCATTTAACCCTTGGTATGGCAGAGCCACTCATCCTCTAATACAATGAGCTACTAATTGCCTGTTATGTCACGATAACAGAACTCCAGCTAAAAAAAAAGACAGTGTGGGGCTGGCTGGCTAAGCATGATAGGATTTGCAGTCCACAGCAGCCCAGATTGCTTACCCAGGGTATCAAAACCCACACAAAAGACTAATCTCTGTATTTATTGAGGTCCCACAGGTTTTTAACATTCCTGTTACTCAATATTAACACCAGGGCTCTAATCTGATAGTAGTTACCATATTATATCTGTCCCAATGCTCTCACCTTGCACTGTTCACTGGGGAGACTCCAGATATGTCTTGCCAGTACTTCTAAGTCAGCCTTGCACATTCCCTTAAAGGAGAAACACCCGCTAAAGAATGATTTGTGTGATCACTGATGGCTGGCTTCCTTTCCTCTAGTGATCTGTAACATACAGGACCTAAAGGATCCGTTCTCTCAGCGCTGGGCAGCTAAACATAGTCAGTTAAAGCTATACTATCATAATAGCATAATAATATTTGCATGGGAGGGATTTATTCTTGTAAAAAAAAATACAGATAAAAAGCTCATCTGATAATTAAATAAATTATGGCCACAATAAATCATACATTACGACTATATAACTTATTTGTGTAGAAGGTCTATAATCTATGTATAAAAGCTATGTATAAAATGTGATCAAATATAAAAATCCAGGGATCACCAATAGGCAATAATAAATGTACAATAAACACAATTCGGTGATAATATGTGTGTGTGTGTGTGTGTGTGTGTGTGTGTGTGTATATATATATTTTTTTTTCTGTATCTATATATATATATATATATATATATATATATATATATATATATATATTTTACATACATATGTTTTTTTTAAAACTGGAAATATATATAAGGCATAATCTATAAAATATGTTAGCATTAAGAGAACAATGCTAGACGAATGTAATAGTTTCAAATCCCGTGATGTAAATATATATATATATACATACTACATTTGAAATTATAGAAAATATTATCGCAGAAAATAGTACATTAATAATACTACATATATATATTCTTAAGTATGTTCTAAAGCTTTCCCTCTGCCTGTATCTTTTAGGGGGGAAATGTATTATTTTTATAAATAGAAACAGCTTTTTTTTTTTTTTTTTTTATTTAAGTTTTTATTATGTAAAAATAAAAAAATGAATCATCCTTTCTGTATGATATCTTTCTGGGGTTTCTGTGAATCGCCGAATTTTTAATTTAAAGACTATAAATGTTACAAAATTCACTTCCTATGTCGTTTACATTTCAATTTGCATAGTTAATTCTATACTGTTATATCGTACAAAATGAATATATTATTCGAAGATAATGCTGTTCAGTTTGTGTAACTGTGTGATTACGTCTTAGATGAAATGTATGGATAAATCTTGTATATTTTTTTATACTTACATACACCACTTTAGTAAATATAACAGTATATATTTAACGTGTGATGAAAGACAAATGATAAAAGATGATACATATTTTAAAACATCACATAATATATTATGTGTCAGATATATATATAGATGTTAGAGTTAAAGATATACTATACTACACAAATTAGCTTCAACTTAATTTGCAGAAAAATAAAATATAGATTAATGTACATAAATGTATATATATATATATATATATATATATATATATATATATATATATATATATATATATATAGATATATACCCACACATACGTTTTTAAGGTGATGTTTTGTCTAACTCAATATATAATAATTTTGCGAAGAAAATAGGTATTATAATAAATAGTTTTATCTCAGGCTCCAACAAGTGTACTTTGAAACAAAAGAAAGAAATGACTTAACTCATAGCAAAAACACCAAAAATAAATAAATAAAAATCAAATTATCAGGCCCCCTAATAAGTTAATTACCGTTAATATATGCCAATACAACAGTCGCATAAGTTGTCAGATAATTATTAAATACAAAATAGAATATAATTATTTCGCTGTACAAATCCATGGGATTGAGAAAAGTGTAAGGGCAGGGGGGGGGGGGGGGGATCTAGTGTTTACCACTTGTTAATTAGTTTAACCCCTTGAGTTCTCTGCTCTGTTTTCCGCTCTGGCTTACCAGGGGTTAATTAAAAAAAAAAATTAATGGTTTGGTAACGATTATTATTCCTTCTTTACTTTCTAAAGTTGCCCAAAAGTTGACCTGTATTGTTTGATCATTATGTATATATATATATATATATATAATATATATCATTTCTTGAGCTAGCCCCTGTAAAGACTCTCACTCCTTGTTACATAGTAGAAATCCAAGATGACGAGATTGTTTAAAGAACATAAAGAGAAATAATAATAATAATGCCAAACTAAAAGGGATTTTAAAAGAAGAAAAAAAAAAGCCACTCTTCTTACAATACTGTGAATGGAATCTTTCAGGTCATTATTCTTGTAGCAGGGATTGGAAGTGTGGAGTGGAGGAAAAGAAAAAAAAGCTTTTCAACAAGTTATATCCATAGTTTGTTGTGATATATAAACTGAATGGGTCTGTAAACATACTACTTCAAAATGGGGAACTGTGTCATTGTAACAAACTCCTCTGGATTCCTCCAAACTTTCTTAGTTCTGCAAAAAATAAAATAAAAAAAAATGGGCCTTTTCATTGCTTATTTTACCTCTACTAAATCTCTCCCTCCCCTCTCACTCCCCCCTCCTCTCCTCGCCCTCTTTTTGATAATCCCTCTCTATTTTAGAAAAAAGGCACAAAACCAGGTTCCATGCAGTGCTTTAGTAAACTGAAAGTAAAAGAAGTGATCTGGCAGAACTGAGCACCATCAATTACTTCTAAAAATTGGTTCCTCTCAATAGACTTGCTAGGGAAAACGTTTAATAAGATCCAGAGAGAGAGAGAGAGAGAGAGAGAGAGAGAGAGAGAGGGGAAGGGGGGAGAGAGAGAGAGGGGAAGGGGGGAGAGAGAGGGTCTGCTCTTTCAATCTGCTTTTTTAACAGGTGGAAATTAGACTTTGTCAATTATACAAACATGGGAGAGGAGAGAGTGACTGCCCTGCACATATTCTCTAATACACCAGTCTTTCAAATATTCAATTATTGGGATAGAAATTCTGCACAAATCTAGGACTTCACAGCTACCTAAGGTCACACAGGGGTTTTATAGAAATCTAGAATATTATCCTGCGTTACACTCCTTCCACAAACACTCCATAAAACATCAAGTCAGTGATTATTTTAGTTATTCTAATACAGTTTGCTGATTCAAAATATTTCCGAGTTTCAAAACACACATGAATGAGTAGTAGATTTATTATAAATGAATTGCTAAAATGTATCAATGACTGATTTATATATTTGTAGAAATCTATTATCATTATGAAAGATTGTACATAAATACAAATATGAAGCATATCATGCATGCAAAGTATAGATATATGCAAAATATATACGCATCTATAATGCAGTGATATATATATATATCTATACATATGTATATAATATATTCCCATATATAATTTTATCAACGTAACAATTGTATTCACACACTTATAATATATATATATTTGTATATGTACGTAACATATATATATATGTGTGTGTGTGTGTGTGTGTGTGTGTGTGTGTGTGCGCACATCCAAGCAATATAGTCATACATACATACATTTTATCTATACATATATAATACTAAACATGTTTATTATATATAATGTTTCTATGTATTTTACGTATAGTATGTGTTTACGTGTATTTGTCCCACACACCTGCCAAAATAATATGCTATATCTTTATTAGATTAACCCCCTCGTTGCCAGCCTATCAATACAATATATCTAACAGATCATATATTAATCTTGCAAATGAGTGCCTCACTGTATAGTAGGATATGTTGGGGGAGCAGAGTCCATATCATTAAACTTTGGGTTCCTGGACTGTGTTATTCCCCCCCCCCCCCCCCCCCTTAACTCCCCACCCCCTTATTAATCTGGGATGGGGTAAGTAGATTGTGTTGAATAGGAGACTATAGCATTCAATGTCATTCTCCTGCGTGTGACTGTGATTGCATGTGATCAGTTCAATGCAATACACAGTGATCTCACACTGTTGAAGATGTTTGCTATCAGAATGACAGTTTTTCCAACCAGCATCACTCAATGTGGTCCCTGTGAGCTGTAGCAAGGTAAGGCTAGTCACTCCTAATTTTCCAATAACATTTGCAGTTTGGACACTAAATGGGGAGATAAGTAGATTGGGTTGGGATTTACTAACAAGCTCTACCTTTGCATGTTACCTTTGTCTGCCCTGATTAATGAGTATTAATCTGTCACCCCTGGGTGCTATTGTCCCATGGTATGGTCATTAGAATGTAAATAGGCTGGATGCTTTTAGCAAGTAACTTACATTGATTTATCTCCTGGATGTTTTGCCATGTAGTGAGGAAGAGGGGGTAAAAGATTTGGCTGCGGATCTCTTCCCATCATATCTCATCAATCATGGCAAGCTATGCTGCTTCCTTGGAGTCTCAGAAAATCCCCTGCCAAAGACTGGATGCAAGAAATGGGGTCTCCAGCACCCCAAAGACACTGGCTTTCTCCATTGACAGAATTATGGCAAAGACAACAGATCCCAAACCTGCCTTTTTTGAATCCAGTCATCCATTAGAGGCAGAAACTAAGAAGATCTTAAATCTTTGCTCACCCCTTCCTTGCATGATCCCCATTCAATCTTTAAATTATGAGGTGCATTCCAAAAGCCTCCTGAATTACTCTGACATGTGGAAGACAAGTTTGAGGGGTGCAGTCTGCAACCCCACTGGACTGTGCAAAACAAACTGTGGCATTTGTTGCAAAAACGAGTTAAATATTGGAAATATTGGTCTCTCCAGCAGTCGCATCATCAAACCTCAAGTTATTAACCAAACTGTCGGGGTCCCAACTAATGGATCTTTATATTATTTTAACTATCTGGATTCCTCTTACCATTCATCTGATATTTTAAATGGACAACTGATCCCATCCAGCATCTTAAATGTACAATCCCCAGCCACCCTGTCTGCTCATCAGAAACTATTTCTGTTGGAAAATGCAAAATTAAGCATTTCTGCAGAGAAATATCCAATGTCACAGTATCCTCATAAAGAGCGTCTTCCTGGGCATTTGGATCAGGTTATGAAAGAAAATACAGCTCTAACTGTGGAAAGAAATTCCAAAAATCACAGCAAACTCAATTCTACTACAGTGGACGGAAAACCGAAAATCTTCACCTGTGAAATATGTGGAAAGGTAAAAAAAATCATATTTCTAATAATTAAGGCATTTAAAAAAAAAAATATATATATATATATATATATTATATAGCATTTTATAAATTACCTCCTCATAGAATTAATAAGTATTTGTAGAAATTACATTTTATGAATTAATCTAATATTTTCATTGCTATTAATTAATTCTGTTGAATACTAATATTACAAAATGAACTGTAATATTTAAAATACAAATTAAAAAAATATATATTTGTAAAGATACAGGGAGATTGTTAAAGTTCCCTATGTGCTCCATGAGGTCAAAAATATTTATTCTTTTTCCCATAATAGATTTTTTTTTTCTCAATATTTTTTCTCACTCAGGTTTTTAATGCACATTATAATTTAACCAGACATATGCCGGTTCACACTGGTGCCAGGCCGTTTGTATGCAAAGTATGTGGAAAAGGCTTCAGACAAGCCAGCACTCTCTGCAGACACAAAATTATTCACACACAGGTAAGGAATTTTTCATGTCGTATTTTTTTTTTATGATTCATTTGTAATTAATTATTTTTGGATGGGATTATTCAGGTTCATTTTCTTTACTGCTGTATATGGTTCTGAGCAATTTAAATACATTTACAATATTGTTTATTTTTTTGTTCTTGCTTTTAGGAGAAACCTCACAAATGCAATCAATGTGGAAAAGCTTTTAACAGGAGTTCAACATTAAACACTCATATTAGGATCCACGCAGGATACAAACCATTTGTTTGCGAGTTTTGTGGCAAAGGATTCCACCAAAAAGGTACATTTTGAAAGAAATATAATTAAAAAAAAAAAAAAAACAGTTACAAAGATCTGTTTTTCTTTTCAAAAAAAAAAAAACACCCCTTGAAACTGTTTCTATGAATACAATGAATTCATTTTAAACGTGTTTAAAGAAATTATTTAGATTTAGAAGTAGAAGTGTTTTCTAATTATTATTATTTTTTTTAAAACATGTTTAGAAATAGAAATAGCAACGAATATTTGTTTATGAATAGCAATAGGGTTATCTAGTTTTAAAATATATATACATTGTTGTATAAAAACTTGGCACTTCACCTTTAATAAATAATTATTGTGTCAATTAGTGTAAAATAAATTATGTTTATTTAAGACATACCTTTCTAAGAAATATTTTTTGCCAAACTCTGAGTTGTGGAGCTGTCACATATTAACTTAAAACTGTGGAGATTGCAAAGTTCAGACAGAGTTGTAGCTTTTAATTACTTTGCCTGAGTCCATTTAAAACATTTTTCCTGACAGTATTAACTACATTATTGAATACTGGATGGGCCATTTTTTAGGTGGATTTTTGTTCACAGTTTTCTGGGTCAGAACACAGACCTTTCTCTAATTTCTTAATTTGTCAGTTGTGTGTTCAATTAGTTTGATACAAAATAAGTTTGACAACTTCTGACTTCAAGGTGCAGAATAGATTTTAATGAAGTCCGGTGCAAAATATATATATTTATTTTATTGTTTAATTTACAAATGTTGATTTTATCCTAATTTTTTTTTTTTTTTTGCTTTTTTTTTTTTTTACTGTAGGCAATTACAAAAATCACAAACTGACCCACAGTGGAGAGAAACAATACAAATGTACAATTTGCAATAAGGCATTCCATCAGATCTACAATTTAACTTTCCACATGCACACACACAATGACAAAAAGCCTTTCACCTGTGGCACTTGTGGAAAGGGATTTTGCAGGAACTTTGATTTGAAGAAACATGTAAGAAAATTACATGATAATGTTTCCTCTGCATGTGCACTAAAAGAAATCTCCAGAACTGGTCAAAGCTAATGGACTATTTAATTCATGTTACAACACTGTGACAAACATAATTTTATTTGCTGGATGGTTTGACAAAAAAAAACAAAACAAAAAAAACAAAACAAAACAAGAATACAACAAGAATACTTTGAATTTTTCTTCTTCTCTGGTAATCAAATATGAGGAGGATTCTAAAAATGTAAAGACAATTCAATCTAATTTTTGTAATATTATGCTTTACCATATCTTTAAAAGAAAAAAATGTAAAATATCATGAGATGGACTTTATACATTTGTGTAAATGAAGAATTTAATGTACAATTAAGGAATGACGTATATGACAATAAACTTAAGACTAGACCTGTATTTTGTCACTATGGCATTCACAGTTCATCTGCTATAAATTATTTTTATGGTTTATTAATTATTTTTCTGAGTTAGGTTCAAACAATTTGTTGTAGAAAAAAAAACAAAAAAAACAACAAGACACAGAGATAATTTTATCCACAATATTTGGTCTGTAATCATTTTTTTGCATAGCATCAGATGTTAAATAAGGAGAACCGGTCTCTGTGTATTTTAGATTATTAATACAATATTTTAATATACAAATAGTGATGTTATTAGGGTGTAAATTATCATTTACAGCAATATAAATTATTTAAAATAGCAGTAAACAGACACAGGTTTAAATGTAAATATGAAAGGACGGCTACCATATTTAAATTATAATAATGGGTATTTTAAAAAGTATCAAACTATTTTCTACTTTCTACAAATTATTTATTTATAAAGTTTTTTTTATAAGGAAGAATATATTTAGATTTTGCTTATTTTTCAAGTATGTTATATAAACATCTAAATAGTGCAGAATATTTAGTAGAAATATAAATTCAAAATTTTACCCAAAAATGCTAGTCTGCAATGTAAAATAATCATTTAAGTAACTGGCTGTCCTCAACCATGTGAAACTTTATCTTCTGTTTGTTGTATACTGTAGCACATGAGGAAATGGGATTCTAAAGTCGTTTCTTTATGTATTTATGAATTTTGTTCACTTTTTAAAAATATTTTTTTTCGACCAGTTCCTCATTTTTATCCTAGTCCTACGATGCCATGAACATTGCCAGACAACATGGATAGGTAAAGTCTACAAGTATACCAGTGTCCGTGGCAAGGTTGGTTAAGGACCATACAACATCAATAAATTGTCCGACACAGACCCCAGTAAATGTCCACCATGAGAAATGTTAGAGTCTACCTCTGATAGACAACCTTGGCAATTTATAAACTAGAACTGCCATCAAAAACATCTACAGGTTGGCTGTAAGTGACAGGAATTGCAGTTCACAGAGTAGCTGGTGTCGTAGAGGTTGCCTATATCTGTCTGTGCACCCTTTGAGATGGACAAAAATAATTGACTATGCATAAACATAGGCCAGACACTTATTTCATCAAGCTCAGTTTAAGCAATTTGCAAAAGAGCCAGCTCTACCCTGGGTGTTGATGAAATGATCCCACGCTTGCAATTCTGAGTAATGACCAAAATTAAGAGAGAAAACAGGAACCCCCTCAAAAAGCATTAGAAAAATTATCCAATAATCCCCATGAGGTGGCCAGGACGACTTAACCCTTTCTTTCTAAGCATACAGATAATTAAATAGTTTTATTACAGAAGGCGAGGTTGTCACCTATCTCCACTCCTAATTTTACACATTCTATTCGATTCACGCATATTCTGGGAGACCATTGCAGTTAATGATAAAATAATGAGATTGCTGTAAGTGTTCGTGCTGCTCAGCTAAAGTTTAGCAATGACAATGGAAATTAGCTGTGCGCAAATTGTCTGCAGTGATTAATACGGAACAGGGAGCCGATCATTTAACTAAAACAACCGATTAGTCCAATACTGATAAGATATGAATGAATGGAATGGTATTCATAGCAGGACTTTAAAATTATAGGGTTAAATTTACCAGCCAACTTATCTATCCTATTAAGTCACGACATTAGAATCATTCAGTGAAAAAATGGTTTATTAGAATGATTTTATTTTTTTGCCGTTTTTTTTTTTTTTTCTCAGTCACAGTTGATTTCTTTCAATTTCTCTGCACAGAATCAGTTGGTAGCACACACAAATCTACACACACCAAAAAAGCCAGTAGGCCTGCTTTTCCCAAGTGTTGTGCAGATTTTTCTTTGATAATGCCTCTGCTACCCACTGAGGGGTTTTTACATCACACCTTCACCACGCGTTACTTAAATGTTTTTTTTCTTCAGATTCCATTTTGAATTAAAATACAGTCACAATACCAACCTACGTGTTAAGGGTAATGTTACTACCCCCAGAGACCTACTACTTATGGGATCGATTTAAATAGACACCTGGGAAGATTATTATTATTTATTGTAATTATATATTGAACATTTGTAAAACAGATTGAACATAAACAAAAAAGATAGCCTATACGTATCATATATCTACATTATATATAGATATCTATCTATCTATCTATCTATCTATATATATATACACACACAAGCTTATGACAGATTTTTACAAATTAAGTCCAGTGATGAAATCTATATTTTATGCGAAAAATAAATATATATACACACACAAATCCCCTGGCTATTGATGCTATGTCTAGTTTGGAATTTAGTACTGATTTTTGTCATAATACAAATGTTTGGAAAAAAAGAGGGAGCTAAACCAGAAAGGTTGGGGAGCATCATAATCGACTCCTCCGATAACTTAATGGATATTTAATACTAGACAAACTTGTTGACACTATGATATTAAATTCTTGTTTTATTCCAAAGGCACCTACTATCCCCCCCCCCCCCCCCCCTCCCATGGCCCTGTCTGGACTAGCCAGACTACAGCTTCAAGATTTAGTGGTAGCTTCTCACACCAGGGGACCTGGGGGCAAATTCAGCTTTTGCTCAATTATTAATTCTCCCCTTGTCGCACTCTTTCAGGAAGGTTTTAGTTTTGTGGGGTATGGTAAGGGGTTTAAGTAGTGATGAGCTTAAGGCTTGACTGGAGATTGGCCACAGCGTGGTGGTTTGTTAGGCACAGAGGATATTGCTTGACTGCTGTTGCTCTCTATAATCTTCAATAAAATACACCATGTTTCAGTCAACTCTAGAAGAGATATGGCACAGTCGTCCGGCACTAAGCAACATTTTATTGACACTCACAAGTCATTTCATTGCATCGACCTCCCTTTGTTTAGAAGTCACATGTTTAATTAACAGAATTATTGGATGTAAAAGAGAACAGGCTCAGGGTTATGTTTAAAGAGGCAATCTGGGGCAGTATTCTAAAAATGGAACAAATAGCACAGACATTCCATTGACTGGCATGGTGATTGCTCCACTTTTAGAAGGTTGTGGCAGAGCTTAACTTTATAAAGAACCCCCAGTAATAGGTTTAATGCCGGAATGGAATTTTCCAAAGTTGTCTTTTACCCCCGAAGCACCATTGACTGAACTGGAACACAACAGCTTTGAATATGGGGAGTGAGAGATTTTAATACATTTACATACTAAATGATATTTTATTATGTATTTATAGTATCAAAAGAAAACTCTTCCATAGAATTTATTAAAGCAGAAAGAAGAAATACAGTTAAATACACAAATGGCTAAAAAAAATTTTTGGGAGGGATTAACTAACTACAGCCTGTGAGATGGATTGAGCCATTATGAACATACAAAACACATAGAATAAATAAAAAAATTATTTAATACTAAACAATTTTGTAATATCAGGTTAAAAAATAGATTCCGTTCTCATATATTCATTAAAAAAAGATGTTTAAGTGGAAAGGGCTCCTGACGCGTTTCACCTGCCAGGGCTTCCTCATTGGTGGATACACAAATTAGATATGTAACCAGTATATTGGAATTGTTCTGATTTGATGCTTGCAACCAGATTGCATCTTAAAGTGGCACTTGAAGTGATCAATCCTTCATCTTCTGGCATATTTCAAACTGATATTCCCCCATCATGGAGGAAAGCAGACCTATTTAGAGGCACATTATTGTGTGCCCACACCGAGACATCACTACTAACGGAGCACAGCATAATTGTTGACAGCATTCTGTCCAGCTGTTCAGCTTGATCAAATATTTTGATATCCTAAGCTGTTCTTAATGCTCAAAACAAGATTCATGATATATTCCTCTTCAGACTTGGCATAATAAGTGGTGGGTACCATATCCTAAGGTTGCAGCTCATTCAGAAACTTATAGACAGCCTCCACTTGAGAGCATTGAGTCAGAGCAACTACAATATACTGGTTATATATCTATTTTGTGTATTCATCTCGGATGAAGCCCTGATGGGTGAAATGCGTCAGGTCCTCTTTCCACTTAAATGAATATATGTTTTTAGTGAATATACGTGTACTGAATCTATTTTTTTTTTTTACCTGTTATTACAAATTGTTAAGGTATTAAATCGTTGTTTTATTTATTGTATGTGGTTTGTATGGTCTTAGCAGCCTCAGTTTATTCTATACCACCAACAGATTTGGGACTTTTGATAGTAGATGCATAACTTTTAACTGCTTCTGTAGATCACTTATCACTAGGAGCATAATCACTGTGTTTGTTTGTTTCATAGAATACTGCAATGATATATCTATATTTTTATGTTTTGTATTACACTTCTTAAACTTTTTTTTGCCCTTTGTAATATCCACCTTCACATTTTTTCCTATTTTTCACACGTAATACTGTAAGCACTATTATTGCCCCTGGTTTTTAGGGCCTATATAGTGACAGAGCGCCTCCTTTGCTCACAATTTTTTTTTGCTTTTTGTAATGCAGGTGAGTGTATCTCGCTGCTAACTCTGTTCACTATGATCTTAAGTGCTTACTTCAATCTATCTCACAATCCAGTCTACTTCATTTAAGGCAAAGGGAACTGCCTATTGATGTCTGTAGTTGCTTGGGTTTTTGTGCATTCCTCTTTCTCCCACCTATTGCCCCTCCCCCCCCACCTCTCAAACTTTTTTTTATACTTATACAGTATTGATTAACTACATCTTGTGTACTATGGTAAACTAATTTGGAAAACAGTTAAGGTCTCAGAAATTACTAAGAAACTGTTCATTAACTTGTGCTGCAAACAACCATCCAGCATTATGTACTATATAGAAAAAAAATACTTACATCTCAGTGTAGTTATTTTATATTGACCAGAAACATGGAAAATAGATAAGAGACGCAACACTGGCTTTTCAAAGAGCAAAGAAGGTCATGATCACACTCACTTTAATCAGAGAAACCACATGCTCTCGTTTCAAAAGTGGAAAAGCAATAGTAGACACATAGTGTAACAAAGCATACAGGATTACGTCGACCTAAAACGTGGAAAACCTGGACAGGAAACATTTCAGTGTACCACTTTCTTGCTTACAGTAAGCAGCCATTGAGCTTGATGAAGTCACTATGCTCGTCAGGTGAGACATATGGTGCAACATTCTCACCTCCACATATTGTATGACCTTTAAGAAGGGGAGGAGTCTGAATCTACCATGCAAACCAGTATGTACCGGCAATAACCGCGCAGAAGCAGTCAGTGACTCTATTTTGTGACTCTGGCTCTTGATGTCTACTTTCCATGCGTCACGTGCTATTTTCCGAGAGTTTTTGGGGGATACAATTCTCAACTGCATTTCCGGATATGTGCTTTAATTTCCTTGTGCTCAGAAAGAACTCAAGTAAACACAGGGAAACTACTTCCTCAAGTAATAGGGCTATCGGATTAAGTTAAAGAATCAAGAGTCATCTGGTACATTATCATCAGATTAAAGAACAAAGGTTTGGATCAGAGGTTAGAGTCATTTGGAGTTACATATTATCAAGGTCAATCAGGAAATCCAAAGGAAATCATCAAAGTCATAAGTCAAGGCAGGTAGAGGACGGTTGCATTGAACCAAAGTTAACATTTACGAAAACTAAAGCACAAGGTCCACAGTCAAGTTCAGAGGTCGCGGCCTTAGGTCGAGACAAGTGGCAGAGACACTGGCCTGGGGGAGCAAACACAATTTAGTGGCCCGTGGAGACAGAGCACGACTCTCCTCTCACACAAGTGCATACCTATTGGGTCTAAGTGGCCAAAATACAGAGTACGCTTACCTCGTGCCATTCTGTATTAACCTACTGATCCAAGTAGGGAACATTTGAAAATAAATACATTTCATAACCCATGGTGAGTGCAGCAATTGTCATACAGTTGGAGGATGTCTGGAATCATCCTTACATCCCAAATGGCTAGGGTGTGATGCAGCTGCACATTTCACCAGTAGGGGCACTGCAGAGTTCTTCTGCTGGCTGGCAGGTTTGATGTAGCGTACAGATGTAGCCGCACTTAGTGCTCCTAATTTCCACCTCTTGTGTGGTGTTGTACCTTTCTGCCCTATGTAAACAATGTTGGAGATAGCTTATAAAAAAAACGGTGGCTCAACTCAGAAAGTTGGCAGTTAAACAGGGCTACATCCACATACAGCGTTTTGCATTCCCTAATCCATGGAACTATGTTTGATGTACGTATTTCATACCTGAAAGATTATCAGTGGGAATCTGCAGAAATCGCAGGTTATCAGAGTGAATTATGATTGCAGAGAAGGGTGCTCCTACCAACTGCCCTCAATGGGTTCATGCTGTGCCGCTGAGAACAGGATTGTAGCAATTCTCCGTGCTGCCCTTTCATGAAAAAAAATCCTAAAATTCCTTTAAAATTCCACTGTACTGAAGGTAAGCTTATAGAAAAATACATATCTTAATTTCTAAGACGTTAGACTGGGGGAACAAAAATGCTTTGCAGAAGTCTGGTCATCTGACGCATTTCACCCATAAGCTGGGTCAATTGTGCCGATGGGGGCAGAAATACTCTTTTTGCATTTTATAGCAATTGAGGAGATTCTGGTGCTTAATGCGGGAGATTACCAGGGTTCTAGAGCAAATCAGGAAATTCTAAGGATGAGTGGGTCACAAGTCATGGCCAGAATGGGCAGGTTCTCATGATCACACATTGTTGAGTTGTCTACACAGAATTATTTAATAATGGGCTAATTAACAGTAAATATTTTGAAAATTGCCTAATTTAGACTATTTTTTTTTGTAACATCATTCAATTTTACCTTAGGTTATAAAAACATACCCTATTAATATACACAACACGGTTTGGAGCAAAGCGCCAACACCATCGCTCATAATACACACACTGGACAATCTAATGGTTAACTGGGCAGTTCAACAAAACAAACAGAAACAAAAAAAAAAAAAAGGAAAGAAGGCAGGAATAATTGCAGCCCTATCCACAATATAGACTTCTTTTCTTTGATAAACATCTTTGTTCTGTAATTAGTTAAAGCTTTGAGTTTACCACAGTACACATTATGGTTAAACAAGCTAATGATTCATTTTTGAGAGGGTAATAAGAACATTCCTTAAACATAACTTCTATGAGGCTATCTGTGGGATTCCTATAGAAAAGAAAAACACACAAAAAAATTTAAATAATAAAGCAAGACTTAAAACAGACAAAAGTAGATCCACATAAAATTAAAAAAAAAAAAATGGTCTGGAAGAACAGATTTATTAGGTAAGCGGGAAGACAAAGCTTAATTGGTCAGGGTCAGAAGTGCGTACATATTCCTATTGGAGAATTCTACACAATTATTCTAACAATTGCATTTTTGTTTAGATTTATTGTATTCTATAGATTATATGCAAAAAGGGGGGAGGTTCTGGTGCAACTTTCTAAAAATGGGACAATTGCCACTGATGGGAATACTACTACTTATTCCTATACTTTACAGAAATGTATCTTTGAACTATACACTATAATAATTTCCCAACTCACATATAAGACATAAAAACATAGCGTTGGGAGATAAGAACCATTCAGCCTGTCTAGTCTTCCCAATTTTCTAAATATTTGTATTATTCCCTGGCCCTATTATATATCTAGGATAGCCATATGCATATCCCACGCATGTTTAAATTCACTACCACTTCCCTGGAATGCTCTTCCATGCATCCACAACCCTCTCGGTAAAGTAATACATCCTGATATTTTTTTAAACCTTTGCCCCTCTAATGTAAGACTATGTCCTCTTGTTGTGGGAGTTTTTGTGGGAGTTGTGGGAGTTTTTCCCCCCTCCTAACTCTATATTTTACATATAATATAACATAGAATAAATATTGATTCATCTTCTGCTGGATCTGCACTATAGCACACATTTAATATACGTTTCAGTTTTATGCAGAATGGGAACAATGGGGAGTCAGTATCAGTATGAGTACAAAGGAAAGAAACACTGCATCGAGGGATGGGAAGGTTTAAGGTCTATCGGCAATATTAAAATACTGCTAAATTATGCTACTGACAGGGAATCTGCCATAGGCAGTCAACATTCTGACGCATTTTGCACTAAAGAGCATCCACGTTTGTTATTCAGCTTTTTAACTGTGCCTTTATTTAGGATTTATGATTTAATGAAACATTTCAAAGATTTAATCATTACACCCCAGGTGCTCAGTGCACCGACTATTAAACCACAGCATCATCAGAGAGGCAGTTCATTGTCCCTCATCTTCTGTGTTTAAAGTACTAATGGCATCTACAATCTTTCCAAGGAATGAATCAAATCATTTCCTCTAATCCCCTGACCTAATTTTGCCTAGCACATTGCACTAGAGTCTTAAATGACATTGAAATGCGTCTTCCTATTTATGGAAATAGGATGAAAACGTTACCTTCAGTTTTTGCCTCTAAAATTTCTTTTTTGCAAATGATTTAAATTGGATTTTTGTTTTTCAAGCATTATTTGTCAAGTTTAGATTACATTTTCTGTCGTTCTACAGACAGAAAAATTCACTTGCACAAACTCCCTCGAGTGAGACAAGTCAAATAAGTGAATATCTAAATTAAAGTCAAAATTAAATACACATGGAGGATTGTCTCTGTATGGTGGTAAGTGTCCAAAGCAATCCTGGTCTTCGTTCCCCCCAGATAAATTGAGGTTCCCGCCTACTTTTATGGGGAGGGAATGTACAAAAGCCATGCTGCAATGGCAGCTGAAGTCTACCTGACGTGTTTTGTGTTGACCAATGCTTAATCATGATGATTAAGTGTTAGTAAAGACGAAAAGCATCATTTAGATTGTTTCCCCACTTTTCGTTGAAGGGTTATACTTCTAATTGGGTTTTTTGGGGGGTTTTTCTGTGGATTAAATACCACAGTAAAAAAAAAAAAGGAGAAGGGGTACCAATATAAATGGCCTTTTTGTTTCTTCTGCTTGTCTTCACTGGTTGTTATGAAAGAGCTATACCTTCTAAAACATCTTGAATCATCCATCTCATTCTGATTGTTTTATTGAGCATTAGATAATCATGATCTGCAGGAACAAAATCCAGTCACATATCACAAGATTTGAAAAAATAATATACGTTCAAAATAACAAGAAGTGTCTTGTTAAAGGGGGGCAGGTGGTAGCTGGTCCTCCACACCCAAAGCCCACCTACTAGATGCGAGTCAACCTGACTATATTCTTGGAGTCACTTAAAGCCCTGTTCCCTGGAGAACTTGGAGTCTTGGATGGAGGGGCAGGATGTACCAGGTAAGCTATTCGATCAAAAACACAGCAATGTCAGATTGAGCCCTCACCATAATGTGATCTTAACTCACTACAGTATTATGGGCTGACTCTGTAAGAGGAGGCAGTAAAGGAACAAAATGGTCCAAAGTCAGGTAGCCAATATCAATGGGCATATGGTAGAGGGATATACATGTAGAAACCCCCTACAAGATCCTAATGTAGTCAAAAGCAGAAGCCGTGGGCCAGTATGCCAAAAATATACCAAATTAGAGGAATAGGAGCATTGTAATCATGTTTACCAACCAACTGCTTGGAGGGAGAATGGGACCTGTGTGACCGGGGTCTTCAGTGGACACTTATAAGCTACATAATAGTTAATGAACAAACTCTTGTGTGCTGCAAGTAATGACAAAAAACAGTCCATCCAAGAGGATTTTGTTAACCATCCACATTCAAACTTTCTTTTAAACATTTATCTTGTAGAGTCCAATCTCAGCGATTGGCTCCTGGAATAAAAGAACAAGGTCTATTACGACCCCGGGGCACGCTTTGTTGGGTACAATAACCACTCCAGAGTATTTTGTTGCATTTCTATGCTCCATGTTGGCACTGAAGGTTCTACTAGAAGAGAAAGGAGAAGGCAGTAGGACAAACGAAAGGCAAAAAAAAAAAGAAAGAGACGCACGGACAGTCCTCCTTCTTTAATTCAGGTGTAAAGGACAAGCAGAGCCAGAGACATGTTTCTGGGAAGTAAACAACCAGAGAGTATATGTGTTGGCCTTTTCTCTGCAACTCAGTGCGAAAATGTCTGAGCAACCAGTTTGCTCTCAGAAACATGTTAATTGCCAACGGAGCTCATTAAAGCATGCACATGTAAAACACAGTGAGAAAGATTAAATGGACAAAAGTGCTATAATGAACTGTCAACAATCGAGTACATCTACAAGACCAGGATCACTCAAGACTGAGGCATTTAGAGGCAACAAAAGATTGTCTGGGACAGGAAGAAAGGACAACCTCGACTTTTGTTTAGTCAACACAATTGATTACAAATAAGAGATTAACAGGATAGCTTCAGAAATTTTTTTTTTTTTTTTTTTTTTTTCAAGGAGTGGGGGGCATAAAAAGAAAAGTCCAATTAAGTATACCGAATGTTAACTACATAGATTTCCATGCTTAGTCCAAAAGAAATTCTCATTAAATCATCCCTGGTGATCCTTTGGAGAGTAATTTGTCTCCCTGATGGAGAAACGAACGGGAGTCATGGAAAGAAAAGGAAAAAAAAAAAAAGATAAAGCATACATTCTTGGCACGGTGATCTTAGGCAACACACTGGAAAGAGCCAAAGGGAAGTTAATGAGCATCTGACAACCAGCTTGGATCTGGTCCTGGAGAACAGTGATGAAAAGATGGAATTGGCCAACAACCATTCTTTTTTATCAAACATAAAAAGGCCAATCTGAAATTGTGCTGCTTGAAGCTTGTTGAAAGTAGATTGCACAATAAAAGAAAACAATGGGCAGACAACTGTGTACTCGGCTAAGAATTTTTTGAGAAAAAAAAATAAATAATGCGGTGTGAATAAAACTGGCACGGTCATATTTCTGAAGAAAATATGGTTAAAGACACTGTGTACTTAATCAATACTAATGGAAGGATAAACAGTCAGTTATGTCTTTTAAGCTTTGTCTGTCAATATTTATTTTTCACAGTAGGACGGGGCAGGCAACCTTCGGCACTCCAGATGTTGACTCTCCCATACAGTGCGGTATTTGCAGCAAGCCATCCTAGGTGGATGCCTAGGGCGGCAAATTTCAGGGGGCCCCCCAAACAGTGAAAGAACCCTCAAGAAATAAAACGCATGGGCAGCCTGATCACGACGATCGGGCTGCCCTAGCGTTTTTTTCTAAGGGGGCGGAGTGATGTGCGCAGCAGGTCATGTGACCTATCTATGCACACCGCGGGAAGCTGAACAGGCAGCATGGTAGGACACCATGCTGCCTGCCACTAGCCACCAGGGATCAGGGTAAGTCCTTGAGTGATTGGGCACGTAATGGGGGTAATGATGGCATGTAATGGGGGTGATGGGGCATGTAATGGGGTGGTGGAGGCATATAATGGGGTGGGGTTTTTCTGCCTAGGGCAGCACAAAACCAAGATACACCACTGCTTCCATAAGGCTCTTTTAGTCCTAATGTTGTTGATTACATTTCCCTTGATGCTTTGCCAACTTCTGGAGTGCCAAAGGTTGCTTGCCCCTGCAGTAGAAGAACGGTGCAATAGACAAGAATTGCAAGACTACTGATCCCTTACGGATCTTGATAAAGGTCCGAGATTCGGACCGAAACGTCGACCACATGTCATTATGTATTTGAAATACTACCACTTGGTTATCGACTATAAAGACCACTATTTCCTCAATTGAAAAGACCCGTGAGTGCATGTATTTTTTCTGTTTTTTTGGACTGGTATATACTTGGAGCCACACTGCACCCGGGCATGAGCTGAACTTATTTGCTTCCCATTAGCTGAGTGCACCTTCTTTGGATTACGTATATATATATATATATATATATATATATATATATTAGGTCCTTTGGAGCCTTACTGATGGCACCATCCGTAGTATAACTCATGCAGCTTAATATCCTTAGTACAGTTGAGCGAACACCTGGATGTTCGGGTTCGGCGGGCTCGGCCGAACTTCGGAAAAAAGTTCGGGTTCGGGGTCGAACTTGACCCCGAACCCCATTGAAGTCAATGGGGACCCGAACTTTTGGCCACTAAAATGCCTCTAAAAAAGTTCTGGAAAGGGCTAGAGGGCTGCAAAATGAAGTAAAATGTGGGTGAGTGTCCCCATTCATACGAATAGGTCAATTGACCTATTCTTATGAATGGGGACTCTATTTCGGTTTATAGAATAGCAATAGCATTACATGTATTCCATAAACCGGAAGACATTCAGTTTATAGAATGGGGACTCTAGTTCGGTTTATAGAAAGTCAATAGTATTACATGTATTCTATAAGAAGAAAGTCTATAAACCGAAAGACATTCTGTTTATAGACTTTCTTTTTATAGAATAGCAATGGCATTACATGTATTCTATAAAACGAAAGTCTATAAACCGAATGACTTTCGGTTTATAGACTTTCGGTTTATAGAATACATGTAAAGCTATTGCTATTCTATAAACCGAAAGTCTATAAACTGAATGTCTTTCGGTTTATAGACTTATAGCCAAGCCCCGAACTTCAACACGGACATACAGTGAAATGTCCATGTACGGGTCCAGGGTCCGAACACCGTAATGTTCGGTACGAACCCGAACAGTGCGGTTCGGGTTCGCTCAACACTAATCCTTAGTTGTATTCTCTGCTGTTCCGTATCCGCTTTGTGGTAATTAAATGTATTTAACGTGAATGCAATTTAAAACACATGAACAATTGACATACCCTTACTTGACGCTCATTATAGAGATCATTACATTTCGGTAGAGCAAGAATTTTGATAATGCTGATTCCA
Source organism: Pelodytes ibericus (assembly GCA_036172795.1). Lineage (NCBI taxonomy): Eukaryota > Metazoa > Chordata > Amphibia > Anura > Pelodytidae > Pelodytes > Pelodytes ibericus. Next base: position 74,308,651 of record CM069865.1, on the reverse strand, counting down.
GATTGGTGTGAAAATAAAACATAAAAAAAGCTACCAGAGTGTAAAACAGAAACATAAAGGACACAAAAACATTTACCGTATTTTCCGGCTTCTAAGAGGACTGGGCGTATAAGACGACCCCCCAACTAAGTCATCTTATAAGCCGGAAAAATCGCATCTATATTTTAACCTTTTAGGTTAAAATATAGAGTTTTCCACCCTCCTCCCCCTTTCCCCAATCCCCAGTACTTACCTATTTTCTGCTCTGTCTCCCGCTGGTAAGCCGGACCGTGGCTGTGAGGGAAGCGTTGTGAGCTCCCCTCCAGCCGCGCGGTCAATAAAGTTTTGTTTAAAAAAAAAGTTTAAACAGACTTTATTGAAGCCGCGCGGCCTGAGGGGAGCTCACAACGCTTCCCTCACAGCCACGGACCGGCTTAACAGCGAGAGAGGAGACAGAGCAGAAAATAGGTAAGTAAATCCCAGTACCCGGCGTATAAGACGACCCCCCAACGTTTGAGAAGATTTTCAGGGGTTAAAAAGTCGTCTTATACGCCGGAAAATACGGTACATGTATTACAAGCATGGTTCTAAACTTTAGCTAGAAATGTAAATACATTTCTTGCAATGCTATCCCTATAACCATGTAGAGTGCATGCTTGCTACTCCACTGAGAGCCCCCTTCATATCCTCTGGCAACTGCTCACATTATTTTAATGCTGAATAAGTTTTTCTTGGTGCCTCTATTCATAGCTCCTAATTTGAAATATCAGTTGCTTGGGGATTGCTGTATGTTTCTGTTGCCGGACTTCTAGTTTACATAGATCTTTCTGGTTATTTACCGCCTTGGCTTCAGTGTGGACTACTCTCTGTCTACAGGGCAGGCCCTGGAATAAAACCTTTGGCTTGTATGTGAACTTAGTCTATATTCAAGGTAACCGGTCTTTCCATTTTCAGTATACACATGTGCTCTACACCTAATACCCTGTTTAGTGATTTGGATACCTCAAAATTGGTTCTACATGGCCAAGGGCTCAACCTGAGGTTGTAGCAGTCTTCTGCTCTTGAGCTCCACCTGTAGACTGATATATTACAAAAAAATTGGAATCATACTATGCTAGGGTAGACATACAACTCCTTCATCTGTCACAGCAAAAAATAATGGCTACCATAGGGCTCACAATCGTACAACATCACTAAGACATTCACAGCATCCCCAACAGCGCACTAGAAAACCTATTTAGCATAATCTGGGAGCAGACATGTAGCTATCAGTCGATTATTGTATCTTCCATTATCCAACCGCAGAAGTGCGGTCCTGTTCCCCCGACGTCTTATGCATTTACCCAACATCTCTTTCCATACAAAGCTACAGAAAGTCCTGATAAAATCTCTGTACACTAGGAGGACACTTTCTGCACATCTGCAAGATGGCATCAAAGGCCAAAGGTCAGTAGCCAGGAGATCAAACACACAGAAGGAGGGACAAGGACTGAAGGCAAGGGCAGGGTAAGTCACTAAGGAGCACTGTCCATTGAAAGGAGCAAGCATTGACTGCACAATGCTTGGCTGTTTTATAGCCTGTCAGCTCCCTAGCCCCTCACACCACCTAGTAGATGGATGCCCTCCCCTGCTTAGCCCGAATGGGGATGTGAAGAGAGGTCTGCATCCTCTCTCCCGTTCACCCTCTAATGGGAGCGCGCAATTGGGCCTCAGGACATTCCCCCCCACCACCAGCAGCCTGGTTCTACAGCTCACATGTGCAACGACTATCACCTAAACATAACTTACAGTGTGAATGTAGAGAATAAAAAAATTGTGAAAATGATCTATACATTGTGTTAGCAAAATTACATGCAAGTGCCTACATTAGGAGAATATTATTTTTAATGTGTCTGTAGCATCTCCTTTTTATGACATCACTTGTGACTTAATGTGCAATGATGATGTCATAAATAGGAGACTCCACAGACCCATTTAACACACATTAGTATCCTAATTTAGGGCCCCCCCCAGGTTTAGGTGATAGTCTCTTTAAATGGTGCAAATTCTTTGACAATCTCATCCAGGCATTAACATGGTATATATTGCCCTAAACACACCTTATTTTTCTTGCAGTCATCCCTGAAGGCCAGAAGATATAGCCTTAAGGTATTTCACTTAACATGCATCATAACACCCCGAATAAGTGTTTACTGTGCTGTAATTTATATATTCAAGTGTTGCAGTAATTGGTGGCACTGTGTAGAGTCTTTTGCCATCCTTGAATCAGCCTCCTACATGAACTCCAGTGTTTAGATTAATAATCTTGCCATATGCCATCTCCATTGCAGCCATAATATCTTGGAATTATGAAGCACATAGGTAGCTGTTTACATCGGCTGCAATTATAAGGTTAATCGTAATGACGGCTAATTTATATGATAATTACAGCAGCACGGCTATTCGGGTAATTAGGCAATTAGCAATCTAATCCATAAGTTCATTATGCTAATTTTATATTTGTGTCTTAAATGGAAACAAGTGCCCAACACTAAGCAAGCATGTTATCTAACATTTAATATTTAATTACGGCGGATCGGATCATTTGGAGACGGGAAGGGCTTCAAAAAAATGTTCAAAAAGAGAACCGGAGAGCTCAAGTGTCGTTTGAGTAGCACACGTACAATAGAAATGTTGGAAATCTCTGAATAGATAAATCTAGACATGCTTGCATGTGCCTGAACACTTTACATGGCCAGAAAGACTTGGTATTATTTACGCCTCTGAAAGTAATCAGGCCACTTGTTATCATCAGAGATAAACAGACAGACCGATATACTGACTGACAGACGTGGTCCATAGAATGACAGTAGACAGAAAATGTTCACTACTGGATGTAAAGGCAAGACAAATAGAGCACTGATTGGGCCTCAGTGTGTTATCCAGCCTCCCTCACTGGCCTTTTACCCTTTATTTTCCAATCCAGGTGGACAGGAAGGGACTCTTCTCTTATAAATGTAGAGGAGAGGTCATAACAGCAGAACTGGAAGCCAAGGGAGAGGATGAAAGGGCAGTGGAAAGTTTACGCGGAAGGTCATGGATGTGGAGCATATCTGACCTGGGACTAGTAGTGTATCTTCCACAAGGCAAACATGGCACTAGGCTAGGGCGGCACTTCGCCAGAGGGCGGCACTTTTCCAGAGGGTGTTAAAGCACACTTCTGGCGCTTCAAACATTTTCATTCCCTCCCCCACCCTTCAGCAAGCTTTAGCTCCTTCCAATTAATCAGGGTGATGGTGGCATGTAATGGGGTGATTTAATTTGTGTGCAATGTGGATGATGGGGCATGTCGTAGATGTGCAACTTGGGTGATGAGGCATGTCATAGGTGTGCAACGTGGGTGATGGGGCATGTCGTAGGTGTGCAACATGGGTGGGCGGGGGGTTCCCGAATTTTGTCTGCAAAACCAAGATACACCACTACCTGGGATCATTTTTTTCGATCCTGGCGATGGTTTGGATGGTTGTCTGGCATACACCTCTTGCAGGGACCCTTCAAACGTGAAAAGAGGTGCAGCCTTGGTCCACATTTTTTTTAAGTTTTTAAAAATAGTTGTAAATTGTAGCATTTGTAAACAGTATGTCATGTCTGTTGGAGGTAGGAAAGGGGAGGGATGGTTAGGGGAATTTATTATAAATTGTTGATCCCATATTCATGTATGTTTGTATATTTTTTTGATACATATGTAAAAAAAATATTTCTGTAAAAAAACTGTGAACTTGAAAAAACTGAATTTACACACACAGACGCACACAGTATGACCATTAGTATGCCACTGTTAGTTTGCCCATGAATATGCCACAGCCAGTGTGTCCAATAATATTCCACAGGTTTCCCATTAATATGCCATTGTTAGTTTGCCCATGAATATGCCACAGCCAGTATGCCTATTAATATGCCACTCTTTGCCAATTAATTTGCCACAGCCAGTTTTCCCATTAATATGCCACAGTCAGTTTGCACATTAATATGCTACTCAATGCCCATTTATATGCCACAGCCAGTGATAGGTATCACCTGTCACCCCCTGATGGTAGCCCTGTACACTTACACATGCATACTCATAGTCACACACACACACACACACACACAGTCTGACACTTAGACATGCATACACACTCTTACACACACAGACTCACATTTGTATTATATACACGCTTACACATGGATACTCACACAGATTTTTTTTTGTTACCGTGCTGTAGATTGACTGCTCCTATCGCTGTCCTGGTGCCCTGTGTCTTCCCTCCCTCTGACTCTTGCGCATGATGTCATGCATAGGGTCAAGGGGGAGAGGGAGGGAGGGGATTGCACGCTGTGCAGCATCGGGAAACTTAGGTTCCTGACGCTGCTTCTTACAGAGGTGCGGACCGCAGAGTGGAGGTGTGGTCTGCCAATGCACACCCTTCATGTCCATTGGGGCTCATTGGCTGGGGTGCTCAGGGTCTAATAGTCCTGGGCACCCCAGCCAGTGGCACCCTTCCAATGAGTGGGACCTGGGGCAGACCACACCCAACCCGTCCCCGCTTTGTCCACCTCGGCATAGTACCTGGTTCCCCTTTATGCTCTGTACCAAGCGTTACTTAAATTGCTGCGGCTATATAAATATGAATATAATGTAATCTAAAAATATAATAAAACATTACATGTCGCTTGGTCTAGAAACTCATTTCTGTTTCCCCGTATAAAGCCTTTCTTTCCTTAAAGGACTACTAAACTTGTTTTCACTTGTGCTTCTACTAAAGAGAAATATTTAGTTTCTGGAGGATAAAGTGGCATGTACTTTTGATAAATTTATCCTCCGACGAGGAAGCGGTAATGAGACAAATTCTCGGCATTTCAAATAGTGAGGTGATTTAACTCCACTCGATTGTCTCATGATTTACTATATTGTGGACTTGGTGGAGCCCGGTTCGTCCACCTTCTATTATCGAGTGCCGCTCATGTTTCTGGCGCATGCTGACCGGGAAGCAGGCAGCCCAGTCAGGTAGGCGACAGTCTCTCTTGGCTATTGCAGAGAGAGTCCCTTATTTGTAAGGGGGCAGTAAAGCTCCCATGCAAACTATGTTAAAGAGGGTGTAAACCCTAAAAAAAAAATTTTTTTTTACATATAAAAGACTTCCCCTAATACATTTTTTTAAAACATGATCTATACATTGTGTTACATTTTCTGCTTGCAATTTTGCTATTTAAAATGTGTCTGTGGAGTCTCAAGTGTATGACATCACCTTGTGGCTTAGTTTGCAAATTAAACATTTCCCATTGAAAAGCAGCTCATTTGCATATCAAGCCACATGTCATGTCATAAACAGGAGACTTACAGAAAAAAAAATTTTGTCCTAATTTACTTTTGCTTGCAATTTTGCTAATACAATGTATAGATAATTTTCAATTTTTGTTATCCTCTGCATTCCCAGCAAAAACATTGTTTAGTTAGAGTCCCTTTAACTGATCTCCCCTAGGCTGGTGTGTATCTATAGTTGAAGGGTTCCCTTGGCAGAAAATGGTAAAATAATTATTTAAAATAAGTAAATTATTTGTGGGTGGAGCAAAAATTGACACGTGGGAGGAGCATGCAATAAAATAGACTGGAAGTGAGCAAAGGTGAGCAGTGTTCAGGCAAATATGGGTGGAGTTATCATGGCAAATATGGGTGGAGTTATCATGGCAAACATGGGTGGAGTTATCATGGCAAACATGGGTGGAGTTATAAGTCCAGCCAATCCCTTTTTTCAGTTCACCCCAAAGAAATGGGGTCTGCCTTACTGCTTGGTCTAATATTGTGATTCAGCAATTAGTTGTCTAAAATCACATCTTAATATCAACATAATGTTATTAAGAATCCTACAGTTGTTACATGTATTGCATTTTTTAAACTAAGTAAATTGTTCACTAGAAACATTACAGCCAAAGGTGCTGAATTCATTAATCTGACAACATGAAGTTCCAGTGAATTGTAGAGACTGGAATATCTATTGTTTCATGTTGAATACTAGCTTTCAGGGAAACATATTAACATAGACTTATCAACATTTTCTTGTTTTGAAAGTCTGCAGACGAAAAATTACGATATATATGGAAACAGTGTGAAAACCTGTTAATTTGCTGTCCCCTATGACAGGTGAGTTAATTTCGTTTTTTTTTTTTACGCTCGCGAATCATATGTTTGGGGCGCATAATTTATTCTGATGTTAAAATGTGTTGTTTGCTATACCTTTCAACAAAGGACGCGAGGAAATATGGGTAGGAATGAGGACGGGAGACGATGTTTGAAAGGCACTTAAAATATACAAAAAACAATTTCTGTTAGCGTTGTTGCGTTGTAATTTCTTCCATGGTTTCGAAGGAAAATGGATTCTTGGTGGCCAGAGCATTCTAGAAGCCCACGTGCACTGCTAACTTTCCTGACCCTCGTTGCCTACCTGACGGCTTGAGCACATGGTCTCCAGAAAACTGCAATACTTCAGTTGCTGCTCCACAGTAGAATTAATATAAAGTACCTGATACGACATCATAGACAGACATTAATGAGCCATAGCCAGTGAAGGTCTCCATGCCCACCTTCTACACTGGATCGTAATCCAAGAAAAGTCCTATAACTACTTGTTCAGGAATCTGTAGTAAGATTCTCAGGTGGCATTTGTTGTTGGCAAGATTCACGGGCTTAGCTGCCAATGTAGCAATGAAAATCTGAATGAAATATTTGTGTGTGTTATCGAGATGCCTCAAGTGCACCGTTTACAAAGGGTATTTCCTACCATAATTGCCAGCCAAGTTCGGTCTTTGTATCTTCTTTTGACTAAAGAGAGTGCAGTCAGAGTTCAAACCTACGCAGGCTTTTTGTTTTACTTCTAGTACGTTATTTTTGATATTCCCTTTTATAGTTCTGAAAGACAAGTAGTATCAATAAAATATAAATGATCTTGCAATATATTCTGGGTTTGTCTGCGGCAATGTATAAAATGTCCAGGTCTCCCATGGCTGTATTTAGCATAATCTAGAGAAGACGTTATGGACCATATTTATCAAGACAAAACTTGCTATTTCAGGGGGAAAAAAGTGCTAAAATAGTAGTAATAACCACGGATACCCAATGGATTGCTATGGCAGTTTGCTCCATATTTAATACCTTTTTTAACAATAGCACTTGTCTGGCCCTATGACTAGTTAAGTTGGATAGAAAGCAGGATCTGTTGATATCCCTGCACACTGGTGTCTGTAGTGTTTATAATAATAATCTATATGACAAATAAAATAAGATAAGTAAATGCATATATTTAAAAAAAAAAAAAAGCAAACGTTGGCATCTCCTACTTATGACATCATCTTATGGCTTGAAGGGCAAGATACAACTTTGACAGGAAAAATGTGTAATTTGCATATCAAACCACAAGGTGATGTCAAACCAAAAACCTAAATTAAAATACATGTTTCTCTGCATTTATGCCTTTGGTTGCAAACTGCAGGTGCGGCAGCACTGATTATATAGACACTGAGCAGATAATGTTTTGTAACATTTAGTCCCTTCCTGTGCTGCTGGAATAGAATACATCGTATGGAACGTAATAATCTTGCTCTTGTACAAAGTAGGATCTCTTCACAGTGCAACACATTTTCTGATGACATCACTAGAGAAACAGGATATTCTATTAATGTGAATGGAATTATATGCATTGCCTCCTGAAGAAAAAAAAGAAATAAAAGAGGGAACGACTTTTATGCAGCTAGTGTGGGCAGTCCTGGTTTCTTGCCAACTGCTGTCATTTCACAAATTCATCTAGGTGTAAGATTTTCACATTTTAAGCAATGCAAAATATAAAATAAGCATTGTAAAAGTATTTTAAAAGTACTTTAATACGCACAAACATTTGGAAGAGGAATTTTGGCCACCAGCCAGTCCCTTTAAATAGGAATACAAAAATAAATCACAAAGAGGAGCGCACAAAGACAAATACAGTCACCACAGTGAAGAGGAAAACAAAGTATATAAAATATAGTTATATTGGTCTCTTGACACTGGATACACAGCATATACAACTTGCGACGTCAAATGTGAAGCCTGACAAGGCATCTAAGAGAGTACCCAAGCTCCGTAACCTTACTGTGACATAAAATGATATAGCTCAGAGATCAAGATGTTACATCATACCACAGGTGAAGGAAATTAGTCCCACGCGGTAAATCAGCTAGGTTCAAAAACACACAAAATTAAACAGGGGTCTCTGAAAACCTAGGTGTGTATGGTAGATGTCCTAAAGGCTTTTACAGTTGTACAGAGTGATTAGAGGGAAACACTGCCCTGCTATGGAGAAAGATCAGACCCCTGCTGTTCTTATTTGGTTTAAGTTAAACTTATGTGGGTGAATTATTCAGCTGCTTGGGGCGCTCAATGGCTTGTTTGTTTGGGTAATGAGGTATATTGAGATTCTGAGTACATGGAAATGCTGTATTTGTGTCCTTTTCACAGTCTCAATTGTCCCGGTGACTAAAGTAAGCTGGAATGTAAAAAATAACACACAACATATATTACACATACATATACCAGAATGAGAGTAAAACAGAAATACACAAACACGAAACCAGCTGGCAAAAAAAATAAATAATAATAGGCAAATGTTTCAAGTGCTGTAGATTAATGTTTCCTGTCCCAGAAGTCTTTGAGAAGCAGGACACCTGCAAAGCAGCCTGGGACAGTCAGCAAGTACGGTATCTTCATTCCAGTAAAAACAGAATATTACTACTAGTATTTTATATTGGCCTAGTTTGCAGCTGCAGGGAAACAGGTGAAGGATGAAGGGAGGTCATACTTTCGGCAAAGTTATGTTTAAATGAAAGGTTGCATCAAGTGTAGTTAAATAGACTTGTTTTAAAGAAAGAATACACATATAGGGGGTCATGTACTAAACAAGGGCAGTGGGGAAAAAAAGTAGGTAAAATATGAGTAAGGAGCAATTTGGGACTATTTGTAACATTTTGTGATTTTTTTCCCCCGATTTGCGCCTCTTCCATTTATTTTTATTTAGCGTCCATTTTTCTGGCTGCGCTAATAAATTGCGTTTAGATTTGCGCCACGCTAAAGAGCTTTGCAGATATTTTGTAAAAAAAATAATTCTTATTTGCGTGTGAAAATGACACCAGCTTTTAGCAAAGTGCTATCAAAAGAGGTAGAACAAATATTCGCAAAATTGCCTGTTTTTATTCTCAATTACGCCTGGTTTTATTCGCAATTTTCTCGTATGTACTATTTGAGTGCTAAATGTTTGGTACATTGCAACAGGAGCAAAGCGCAAAAATAGTTTTGCACATAAAATATATTTGCTTTTTTTTTTAGTACATGCCCCTCACAGTATTTTACTGAGCCGTCTTTTGCCTGGATAGCGGTATCAGTGGATCTGAGCCAAGATTCTAAACATGTCAACACCTTTAATGATGTCATTATAAATCTATATATCTATATATAGTGTAATCTCATGATATTACCCTATAATTCTCCCCTGTACAACAGCAGAATATAGTTTCTGCTTTCCAAATATAACTTCATGAAGATATATTCTTGTATTATATACGGTTTCCTACTAATTTGGAGCCAACGTCCATAGCATTGTCACCTTGGCCTTACAGGAGTTATAGCGCCACCCTGCTACGTATAAAATGTAAAGCAGCTACAGTGAGCTCCATCAACCGCATGACACATTCATGTTTAATATTGCTTTCATTATTTGGTTCACATTTATTTGCACCATGAGCTTGTGTTAAGCTCTATAATAGGGGTGAAGATATTTCTATTTCATGGTTTTTAAAGGACAACTGTTGGCAAACAATTAAGTCATGCAAATCAAGTGTAGGTATTTTAAACAGGAATGGTTTAACAAAAGAATACAAATAATGTACCTCTTTGAGCCCTCCTTGCTGCATACAGCTCTGTCAGGGGGCGGACATGTTTATAATCTTAGGTCAGATCATCCTTCATGTCTAAACAAAATGTCTGCTCCCTGACAGATCTATTTGGAGCAGCGAGAACTCAATATGATAGTTTATTAGTATTTAATTACAGCAATTCTGTGTAAAATGTCTACACATGCGATCTTTCAACTTTAGTATTTCTTTGCTGACAATTGTCCTTTAAGAGTTCAACTTGGAGTTTCTAGTTCACCATACTTCTGTCGTAATACACATTTCCTCTTAGATGATTTATATATTTCTGCCCCAGACCAGCAAGAAAAAAAAACAAACTAAAAAGATATCCTGGGAGGCTCGATCTGTGAATTGAAAATGGCGGTGGCCTACTGTCCCCATACAGCTGTCCACCAACTACTCCAGAAGATGGTATCTTGGTGCAATACGCATGAAAGTTTCGGAGTAGCATGCTCACAGTGAAATATAAGTTTGAAATAGGACCCCAAGACCAGATGCCAAGGCAAAGCGACACCAGATGTCATGAGATAGCGACACAAAACACAAGGAACATCTGAGAGCAGAGACTACATTTGCAAGCAATGTTTAGAGAAAACATCGAGATTGAAGATTGACATCTAAAATGTGTCACATATAATATGTGCGAGGTTGAAGCAATTAAAGACTATTTAGGAATTATTACATTGAAACTGTATAATGAATGCTCCGCTTGGTAATCCCGCCTGCAAAATTTAGTGCGACACTTCTAAAAAAAAAATTTTTTTTAACTTTTTGAGCTAATCCAAAAAAAGATTAATTTTCTATTTTAACTCTATAACTCCAGACAATTTCGGTTTCAATTAAAATTATCCGAATGAGTGTAGAATAAGTGGATGAATGATACTGAATGCTACAGTGACATCTGGCGGCCAATAGGGAATTTGCAGAAAACATTTAACAGCATCTCATTTAGCATTCTAATGGTCTGTGACTGACACATTGAGACTGGTATGTTTTGAAACCGCTCTGACTGTTAACCAATGTTAAGGGAACATAAAATAGATACCGAACTTTGTTTTGTTATGTTTCATAAATAATATTTTAGTTTGTGAGCATGGCTCTCTTCCTCACGCATTAGTCTTTGTTCACCTAATTTTAGTTTAATCATTTATACCTCTTTATGCTCTGTACTATGTGCTTCGTAAATTTATTCCACTACATAAATAAGTATTAATGTGGTGATCACCTATTAGCAGATAACGCTCTTAATCTTGTTGGTATCTTATGCGTACTCACCTATACCTATGCCAAAGAGCTAGAAAAACCACCACATTCACCCAGAATATCCAGTTCTCCTATAGAGACCCATTCAGATCAGCGCCGAAGATCAAGTCAGATTAATCCTGCCTTGATTTGCACAGAGGGGGAGAACAGATATGGGGGAGGAGAGAGAGAACCGATATGGGGAGGAGGGGAGAGAGAACCGATATGGGGGAGAGAGAACAGATATGGGGTAGGAGGGGGAGAAAGAACAGATATGGGGAGGAGGGGGAGAAAGAGAACAGAAATGGGGGAGTTGGAGAGAGACAGACATGGCAAGGAAGAGGAAAGGGACAAACATGGGAAGAGAGAGACACATACATGGAGGGAGAGACAGGCATGAGGAGGGAGAGGAGGCAGACATACATGAGGGCGGGGGGGTGGGGGTGCGGCTCCACGGGGGAGACCCGCACAGAGCATGGGAACACTTAAGGCCGGCCCTGGCTTAAAATAAAGAAATAATAAACAATAAGTAATATATATATATATATATATATATATATACTCAATGACAAATAAAATAAAGAAGTATAATATAAGGACAATTGCATATAATACAGCACAAAATCTGAACATTATGTGAAAGTCAAACTCCATATAAAGAACAGTGATAGCACTTAAATTTGTTTATGCTACGGATTGCCCGGGGCACCTCTGCGCTACTGGTTTTTGAGTCATTTAATGTTAAAAAGTAGACATGTGCATTAGTTTTCGGACTAATGCATTTTCGTCCGAAAATAGCATTTTCGTCCATTCGTCCGAAAAACGAAGAACGAAAATGCTAAGCTAACTAAAGCCGAATGAACGAATGGTTAATAAACGAAAATCATTCGTTCATTCGTAGTACTATTGCATTCTATAAGCCGAAATAGAGTCGGATTATAGAATACAATAGCATTTCACTACACGGAGACAAAGTCTCCATTCATAAATTTAGTCAGGGGGGCTTGTACAAATGTTACATAGGTTCTGCCCCCCCCCCCCCAACACTAGAAAGGCATTTAAAATAAATTCCTAAAACAATAGTGAAAGTAGCAGCGAACCAAGAACAAAAACATTTCACATGAAAAAAAGTTACCTATTTTACCCCCATTCCCTAAGGTTTTCTAAAAGAGCAGAAGCTAATCATATGTGACCTGGAACCTTTTTTTAAAATACATTTCTGAAATCATGGATTCATCATCACCCAAAACACCAAATACTGTATGTATTCATTTATTCATATACCATAGGAATTAGTTCATGCAGTTTACATTAATATCAATGCACTGAATGCACCTGTGAAGCACGGTACATAAAGAGAATCCCAGTGATGACCCATCCTCTCAATCCCGCATTGTTATTTGAACGTCGTAGAAAGGTGGGTACCTTCAGAAATTGGACAGGTATGATCGGACGCAACCTTCTGGTTTAAAAAGACCTTCCGTGGAATGGGAAATCACGTTATCTTTTCCTTTACCATTTTCGATTTGTACAAAGAGGTGCTTTAATCTGGCATTTCAGTTGTTTGCAAGCAGAATTTTCAGACTGTGTAAGGTCGTTTGTCTTGTACATTTTGTACTACTTCTCAATGATCCGTTTCTGTAACTTGTGTCATTGTAGTTACAGCGTGATTACCAATCTGAACTGAACTTTACCGTGGAAAGGTTCTGGAGTTGGAGCCTGAGGGGGGCAGTTCATTTACCTTGGGGATCTGCATGGTTTGTGAATGCTTTAATTTTTGTTTTGGAAGGTGCTTTTCCATCATACCAAAAGGAGCATGGGCTTTTCCTAAAAAGAACTGTTCCCACTTCGGAATTTCCTCTTCTATGGATTCCCAGTAACGATCCTGTGATGTATACAGTATGACTGATTTTAGTTTGGAAGCAAATTATTTTATACATTGGTATAAAAAACCCATCACAATGGAGACAACCTGCATATTTATTTAAAACGCATCGAAATACAGACAAACTTTATGCTGGCAGACACCAGTTAAAGAGGGACTAAACTGGTACATTTCCAGGTCATTTGGAATGATGCTGATATGGAGCACCATTCACAAGTAATTATCAACTCTTCTGGAAGTTCAATACCGAATTCCAGGCTGCCATATTGCGTAGCTGCTGCTCTGACGCGGCAGGATTAATTGGCGCCTGAAATGTGGATCACTCCTCGTCTTCTGTCTCATTAAAAAGTAAATTTAGGTTTTTGTCCCTCTTTAAATTGGTTTTCACTGGCGATTGTTAAACTTCTTTTCAACCATAGTATAGAACGTTGAAAACTGAAGATGGCCGGTTTGCTAATTAAGTTAATGGAGTGCTGGAGTGTCAGTCATGTGTTGACGCGCTTTACACAACATCTAAGGGCCTACTCAATGAAGAGAGAATGGCAGGGATTTGAGACGGTAATTTCAAACTTGAAGGACAACTGTAGGCAACAAATTAAGTTCTGTTTAGTTGAAAGATGGGATGAGTCATAGGTGTTATAAATAGAAATGTGTTAATGAAAGAATACAAGTAAAGTACCTTATTAAGTCCTCTTTTCGCCACACATCTCTATCATGGCGCGGACATGTTATTTAGAATGTTGGGTCAGATCTTTAATCACCTTTGGGTGAGATGAAAGAAGATCTGACCCAAGATTCTAAACAACATGTCCGCCCCCTGTTAGAGCTCTTTGGAGAGGGAAGTCCTCAATTAGGTACATTATTTGTATTCTTTCCTTAAAGAATTTCTTACATAAACCATCAACACTTGATGCAGTCTTTCAATTAAACATAAGTTAATCTGTTGCTATGGTTGTCCTTTAAGGCCAAAGTACCTGAGTTGTAATGATGCTCCCATTAAGCTGAAATGGCCTAAAGTTTAAAATTCCCTGCAATTCGCTCTTTATTAAGCAGACCCTACAGAGACGAGCATTACCATCCAGCAGGAAAGTGTGTTCATCGTGTCATACAAGACTGGGGAGCTAGTGAACTAATAGCTGTGATCATGTTATAAAGCTGCACTATAAGATCACCATTAGAAAGATATTTTAACCAAGCAAAAGCAGTATTATATACAATTCAAACTTAAAAAAAAAAAAAAAAAAAAAAATTATTCTGGGAGTAGACAAAATATTTGTTAGACTTTAGGAGCCATATAGAGCAATTCAGGAGCCAGACACATGGAACCTTCATAAAATGTGATGAAAAAGAATCAAAAAGGTCAGGAGCCATGTCTCCCTGGCTAGTGGGATCTGTCAAACCTCAGGTTAATTCATCTTTAACCCTATATTCCCGGCAACTAGCGTGAAAGGTTGCCAGGTGCAAATGCCATGTCACACTCACCTCCAGGGTAATAACAGTAGGATGTGGGCTGGATCGGGACATTACTTTAAGCTTTTCTTCCGCCATTTGCAAATCCTGCGATCAACGACAATATCAGGAACATTTAGATCGTTCATCGTAACATTGTGTGGTTTTAATTCAATCCTTTTAATCCGTTTTATTATAGAAAAAGTTGTTTTTTATTTTGGCATGTGAAGATTTATTTCAACAATGTGACAATGCACTAAAAGGGAGTTCAGCAAGAGAGACTAACCTCTCCAAAACAACTTTCATTCAGGCAGCACTGATTGGTGTACGGCATCGGCGAAATAGCCTCCCGCCTGGTCAAAACGGATTAATAGGTTCAGTCCCCCTTTAGCATGTATAGCTTGGAGGAAACGTGAGAGAGGGGGAAATGATAGAAATGTTTAAATACATCAAAAGTTACAGTAGGAAAGGAGGCAGCTTGCTTTGACAAGAAGATTTAGTTTGAAACCAGAGCGTTAGAAGCTTATATGTGAGAAAGTGTTAGTTCACGTGATAGGGTGAACGCCTGGAATAGTCTTCTAGCTGAAGGGGTAAACGTTAATAGAGATTGAGGGAAGTTAGTTAAACACAGGATAACTACGTAGGGATTTATTCATGGAGGAGGGGATCGTATTGAGAGGGTAATTGCAAAATTAACGCCAAAGTAGCAGAGTTTGAAGTACTGCTGAATTGGACTTGGCTACGTTGGCCAAGTCATGAATATAGGCCTTAGCGTACGTACGTGATTATCTACCACAAATGATTGGCTTCACAGAATGTACCTGTAATATAGACCGGTTCCTCGAATGTGCAGCATCAGCTCGTAGACTGAGGATATTCCTCGCATCTGCATGTTGGTCCTCCTGGATCTTCATTTCTTCCTGAATCTTAGCTTTTTCAATCAATCTAGATATTTGAGACATATTAAGAATGTTTTTTTTAGTAATTAATGATTTCAGGTGGGCTTAGGTGGGCATAATTTCCAGTCCCTGCTTATCAAAGCATGGGGAGAATTGGGATGATCTATATATTGCGTTAGCTGCCTTGCGAGCAAATGTAAAAGAAAAAAAAATCTTAAATCTGTCTGTGGAGCGTCCTGTCAATGACATCACCTTGATATGGCTTGATATGCAATTTACAGGAGACAAATTTTAAAATACATTTTCTTTTAATTCATGCATTTGCTTGCAAGTCTGGCAACAAAACATATAGATACTTCTCCTAATGTTTTGCATTTTCTACATTGGTAGTATAAACAGTGTTTAGTTGATCTTTATCCGAGACTCAAAGGCGTGTTTTCTATAAAGTCATAGCCAGATAGTCTGAGACATGTCTGTACATTAAACATGACAAGTCTATATAGCAAAATATGTAATGATATACTTACATGGCTTCATGCTGCTTGAGTAGCTCAGCTTCTCTTGTCAGATACGAAGGGATCTTCCTTGGTCTAGAAGCTGTAGACAAGGAATAAAGTAGATATTAAAACACTTGTGTACGTGCTTCCTGCAAGATCAAATATTTATATCAGCATTACATAGATAATAACTAAATATTATCCCTCTACCTCATACGAATGAAAAAAATGTATATACAATTTTTTCTTTAATAAAATATTTGAAAATACTGGGGTGAGCAATCTAGAAAACTGTAACCATCTCTGATGCGATACTCTCCCTTACGTAGATTATGGATTATCTGATATACAGTCAGGGTTTATAATTGTGTTAACCAATTGGTATAGTTTTTAAGTGCAATACATTCTTGCGTTTTCATTTTTTTTGTTTGGCGTTTTAAAAAACATGTTTAGTAAACACAAGATTTGTATCTTTATAGATAAATTCAACTTTTAGTCCCAGCCACGGCACAGCGGATTTGACTTAAGCATGTGCGTACAGTTTTGGTGCAGCCTCAGCCAATCAGAACAGAGGATCACTGCTTACAGCTGCCAGGGGCTGCAAGATACCAACTGTCTCACTCGGCTAATGCTTGTATTGACTGCATAAAAAATTAGGGTCTCTGCATGCTTCACAGTTAAAGGGACTGTATCACCTGAACATTGTTTTTACTGTGCATGTAGAGCATAACAATGACTGAAAGCGATCTATAGATTGTATTAGCAAAACTGCAAGCAAATGCCTAAATTAGGGGAAAAATGTGTTTTAAATGTGTCCGTGTTTACTGCTTATAACATCATCTGTGGCACGGTATGCAAATTAACTGTTTTTCAATGGGAAAGGTATAATTTGCATATCAAGCCACAGGTGACTCCACAGACACATTTAAAACACATCCTTCTGCTAATTTAGGCATTTGCTTGCAATTTTGCTAATGCAATGTATAGATCTTTTTTTTTTTATGCTCCGCATGACCAGTAAAAACAATGTTTAGGTGATACAGTCCCTTTAAGCATGGAAGTGCCAAGCAGAAGATAAAATGGCATTTGTAAATGCCATTTTATCCCTATAATAGACCAGCTAAACGTTGCAACTGTGCTACTATAACAGAATTTTTTTTTTTACACTTAAATGGTAATGCTCATTTTTCCATCTTGGCAATAAGGTAAAAAAATGTACATAATAAAAAAATAATCTATACATTGTGCTGTTATGACTGCAAAAGTGCATAGATTAAAAGAAACACCTATGTTAAACTGCAGTGTGAATGTCTGTGACCTCTGGTCAATGACATCACCTTAAGGCTTGGTATGCAAATGACCCCATGGTTGACACCCGACCATTTGCATATTAAATCCCAGGTGATGTCATAAACATTAGCCAGCAGAGACATGCACAGCAGGGCTTGTATCCTGACCTATACATTCGCATGCAGTTCTGGGATTTTGTATAGTGGCAAGTCCAGCACAAGGAAGCCCTTATCCCTCCATATTGCCTGCTCCAGATATATATATACTCACTGCTTGGCTGCAGTAACTGGCTCATGTCACACACTGAGCGACTCTGCTGCACGGACATTCCAAACCAGACCCCGGGCAAGGGTTACCGTGGCAACCAGCAACAACTCTTCCACCATTGGCTCAGCACCTCACGTGACCTCGCTCTCGTTCCAAGTGCATCATGGGGGCCGAGCAGGCGCGTCTGGCTGTCGTAAAGGATAGAGCGGTCTTCCAAAAAGGAGGCGGCTTCAAAATAAGAAGATAAAATGCACGCCCAAAACTTCCTGTTACTTTATGGGATTTCAGCTATAAACCCCTAGTGCGTGTATTAGTCATTGCACCAGAGGGGCTCCGGCAAAATGGCTCCCTTATTGGATCTCTTAGGATCTATAATGCGTTATGGTTGCTTAGAGAGTCCATTTTAGTGTAGCTCACCGCAGACCGAATAGTCTTCGAAAAAATGGCCCTTGCTTTCACTGAATTGAGTGGCACAGGCAAACACCGAATGCTATGATTGGTTGAATCTCATGTCATAGCGAGAAGTACTCGAGTGTTGTGGTTTGCTGCCCTCCTGAGGCTAATTGTGGTTATAGCAAGCACATATCAAGCATTACATAGACAATGGGAATTAAATGACACAAAATGTATAATCACATTAATTTACTTCTGGGTAAACAATGTTACTACTGGGAGAGTCTGTGATACACACACACACCTAACATCTTAAAAAACAGTGGGACATCTGGATAGGAAAGAAGGAGAAGAAGGGCATTTGCATAGTTACCAACTCCGGCCATGTTTCCAGTGACACATATTTATTTTATTTTATTTTTATTTAGAAAGTGTTTTACCAGGAAAAATACATTGAGATTTCTCTCGTTTTCAAGTATGTCCTGGGGACCCAGTCAAAGAGCATGCAAAGTGCAGCCCAGCAGTATGTAGGATGTATATACACACACAGACACAATCCAATTAGTTAATCATGGTAGGTCCTTTGAAATCTGCACCCTGATTAATTAATTGGATTGTGTCTGTGCGTGTATCCATCCTACATACTGCCGGGCTGCACTTTGCATGCTCTTTCTGCAGCATGTGGAACACATAGGTGTCCCAGGAAACATGGCCAATGTTGGCAACTAAGCATTTGTGTCTAGGGTTGCTACACTTTGTTAAAAATACCGGCCATGCTATTACCCCCATAGATTTAACACTGCCTCATGCCAGTTTTATACCAGCCTAATAACTCAGCCTTGGCAAGAAGGTAAAAAGAGAAGCGCTAATCCTTTGACCACTATGCATGGAGCAAAAAGGGAGCTCATCTGTTGGAGAAAAAGACATACCAAAGAGGTAAAGAACGCGATAGTAATCCTTCGACCTCCACGAAAGAGGCAAAGGACGCGATACTAATCCTTCGACCTCCGTGAAAGAGGCAAAAGACGCGATACTAATCCTTCGACCTCCGCGAAAGAGGCAAAGAAGGCGATACTAATACTTCAACCTCCGCAAAAGAGGCAAAGGACGCGATAATAATTATTTGACCTCCGTGAAAGAGGCAAAGGACGCGATAATTATTTGACCTCCGTGAAGGAGGCAATATTAATCCTTCAACCTCCGTGAAAGAGGCAAAGAACGTGATACTAATCCTTCAACCTCCGTGAAAGAGGCAAAGGACGCGATACTAATCCTTCTACCTTCGTGAAAGAGGCAAAGAATGCGATATGAATCCTTCGACCTCCATGAAAGAGGCAAAGAACGCAATACTAATACTTCAACCTCCGCGAAAGAGGCAAAGGACGCAATACTAATACTTCAACCTCCTCGAAAGAGGCAAAGGACAAATATTAATCCTTCTACCTCCGTGAAAGAGGCAAAGAACGTGATACTAATCCTTCAACATCCGTGAAAGAGGCAAAGGACACGATACTAATCCTTCTACCTTCGTGAAAGAGGCAAAGAATGCGATACCTGGTACGTCCATTGTCGTGAAGGGGATAAAGTCAGCAGACATGTTTTCCCATATATATACCCATAGTGTAGTTGTATCACCACTGCTAGGGGATTCTGGATAAGGGTATGCAAATGAGGGCAGCAATAGTAATATCCACTTTGTAAAGTGGATGGGCTTCCCCATTGCCCTTATCCCACCATAAATGGGGTAATATGTGCTTCATGTACAACCCCCAAACCTCACAAGTAGTTTGCCACACACCAACCTCATGCTGATTAGCTCCATTAATAGCAAAACCATAAAAGAGATATAAAATCTACTAAAGACTAAGGTGTTCGTTATTACAAATGCTGATACAAATTCACCGTAGCATGTGTCCATAATAAGACAGAAAAAGAGAGGAGCAGCATCCTCGTGTAATACAATTTATTAAAAATTACAAAAAAAATATTAAAAATGCTTACTCACAAACATGAATATCCCGCGTTTCGAAAATCAACCTTGACTGTGCTTTCCATCAATATGCCCGCAAACCACGGAACCACCATCGTGGGCTATGCTTGAAAGACTACATTAAACAACATGGATATGCTCTAGGCAGTAGGGATAGGTAAAGTACACGTACAAGGACATCAGTATCCATGGTACAAGCTGTGAAGGTCCATAGAACATTATTCATTTGGCCCATGAATTAAGCGGATACTAAGGCCAAAGGGTATGATTATAAGCCTTATGCTAGGGACCTGAATGCCTTGCAGTGGTTACTGCGTCGTAGTCTGGGGGAGATCTGTGCAAAATAATGTCTGCATAATGGTGCGGGATGAGTAGATATCTTCAACAGTACGCTACCGACTCCTGTTTATTAGCAAAATACTGTTTAAAAGATGGATAGATATTCATTTTAAACTCTAGATGGCACTTCATCATAACCCTAATGCTAGTTTTGATGTGGCGTCGAAAAAAAAATAAAAAAAAAATAAATACAAATCACAGAATGTCTTTAGGCTCTGCTACATTTCTAAAGCCTGCTATTCTTCCAGATCACCAGACTACAAAGAACTGGAAATTTGTTATCCACTGCATCAACATAGATTTATTTCCCACATAACAAGTTGTTTGTTGTTTCTTCCTTCCAGATTCAGCTGTCAGCCTGATCAGTCTAGTCATTATTGTCAAAACGCTGTACGGTTATTGCAAGTTCAGATTCATCTGTGCTTATAGCAAGCATGTATTAGATTTTAATTTTTTGTTTTGATAGATCGCAAAAATTATTTAACAAACCGTGGTCTATTTTGTAGTCAGATATACAGAAAGCGTTTGTCTAACCTGCTCTAGGAGAAAAAAAAGTAAACTAGTTTCGCCACTCCGCTTTGGCAACCTCCAAAACTGCTTACACTTTGGGTTAATTGTTTTATTAATGTATTTTCTTATGCACAGTGGGTACACTGCATCATCAAGCAGTACTGACATTCCACTAACCTGTCCGGGGGTTGGGGGGGTTCATCGTCGGATCTTTCATCGCGGGACAGTTCATCACGGAATCGCTGAAGGTATTATTGTTTAATATTGGTTAATGTTAATATTAGAGTTGGGGGGTTAGGTATTAGTATTAGGGTTTGGGGGGTTAAAGTTTAGTATTAGGGTTCGGGTGGCTAGGTATTAGTATTAGGGTTCGGGGAAGTTAATGTTAGTATTAGGGTTCGGGGGTTAGTATGTGGGTGCGGGGTAACTTTTATTAGGGGGGTGTATGTTTGTAAGCACGGAACTGTCAGCGCTTACATTTCTGTGAATAAGTGGCCGCGTTCAAACTGCTGCACTAAACTGTCGGCAGTGAAGCAGCCACGTACAACTGTCATAGACCCCCTGTGGGATGAGGTGCATTTAGGAGCAGCTCACAAGTTCTTTATCATGTCCGTATAATTACAGAAGAGACGTTCCCATCCGCATATCAGATTAGTCCCGCCCCCAAAGGGCACAAATGTCTCCTACGCATGACGTATCCAAGACCTCCACATTGGTTGACCTACTTGCCATTGTGAATTTGTCTCTGACCTCTATCCATCCTCATTTGGACAGGAAACCCAAACTCAATTCACTAGTAATTCCTCATCGTCTAATGTTGCATTGTGCTTTGTTGGGCCTCACAAAATGGCAGGACCAATTTACGGAATCATGTGCCACTAGAAGACACTGCAGTTAAAATGCGCGTCTGAAACGACTGTTGGGTATTTAGCTTCAGATATTATTTTAAATGGGTGAACACTTAAATCATTTGTATAACAGGTCCAGGAAGAAGAAAGAAAAAAAGAATCTGAATACAAATACGGAAAATATTTTTAATCATAGAGCCCCTAAATAACCAGACCTCATCCCACATTTACTGAAAATGTCACTTTTTATTTATTTATCTGCAGTAAATTGGTTTCCATCCTAAAGCTGACCTCAATTAATGAGCCTTCCATTGTCACTCCATGACAGCAAGCATATTACATTTACATCAATCTTTATTGGTAACAATAAGACCGAATAAAAACCACAGGCTTTTGTTTGTCAGTGACAATGTGAGCTAAAGCTCTGTTTTGTATATCTGGAATTTACATTTTTTGTCGTTGTTTATTATTGTTGTAAACATACGTTTAGCCAATGTAATTTTGAGGTGTGCAGCCTTAATTAGGCTAGATGCCGACACATTGTTACCGTGTCAGAAACAATAATAAACATTCTATTTTAAATCACAAAATTGTGACCCCCCCCCCCCCCCCCCCCTTGGAGAAAACCGCTAAGACTATTTTCTGTCTCCGGAATGTAATAATGAATTTCATTTTGTTGGTGTCTGAAAGCTTTTTGTACATGGAAGCAGAAAACACATTAACTTGTCAGGTAGAATTTACAATAAAATTATTTGGGAAAGTTAGGAAGAATGATCTTCATATTCAGCATCTGAAACTTATCTCAAGAACGTCCAAAAGCAATTCAATAACTTATATATATATATATATATAAAACTCTTGATCTCTCCCACGGATACTCAAATCACTTATAATACATGTTCTTGGACTTAACCAAATTAATTGGCAGCATATAACAGATTATAGTACCCAACTTAATGGTACTAGTTTTATTGACCTCTGAAAGGATGAAATGCTGAGTTGACCCTGCCTAAAACTGAATCGGATACCTTGGGTTTTGAGCAGGTACTGCAATTTCAGTATTTTGCAACTGAGCTAGCTTAGAACGGTGACACAACTAGACACACCACAGGGTCTAATCAGTAAAATGTGAGATGAACATTTCATCTCTCCTTTGTACCTATACATGTGCAGGTACAAACCTGGTGGAATTCCCCCCTCTACACAAACCTCCCAGGATGTTCCTGCACAATGTATAACTAAATTGATGTCAGGGTTATGATGCATTTTAAACATCCTAATGTTTTTGCCTCCTTCCTCCTCTAGAGGCTTCCCTACTCCTTTGTTTAATTGTATTTCTTCCCCTCTGTTGCCTTCAGGTGGGCTTGTTAACTTTTGCAACACACACCTGCAGTTCAATGCAAAAGCCCTGTTTGCAATAAAGTTGGATGCTTGACTTCTGATCAGCTGTTCCTGATCCTCTGCTAAAGTTGCTCCCTTAAAGGGAAGACTCTGCTTTAGTCACCCTCTCTAGGGTGTTCCTGCTTCAGGCACCCTCTCTTGGGTGTTCCTGCCTCAGGCACCCTCTCTTGGGTGTTCCTGCCTCAGGCACCCTCTCTTGGGTGTTCCTGCTTCAGGCACCCTCTCTTGGGTGTTCCTGCCTCAGGCACCCTCTCTTGGGTGTTCCTGCCTCAGGCAACCTCTCTTGGGTGTTCCTGCCTCAGGCAACCTCTCTTGGGTGTTCCTGCTTCAGGCACCCTCTCTTGGGTGTTCCTGCCTCAGGCACCCTCTCTTGCGTGTTCCTGCATCAGGCACCCTCTCTTGGGTGTTCCTGTTTCAGTCACCCTTCTCAGGCCTCACCCCTTGTTTAACCCCTTAGTGACCGAGTGCTATGTTGCATTTGACGTGCCTTGAAGACCAGAATTCCATTATTTTTGTCATACGTTTACTGAACTGTGAATTTCTTTCTTTGTGTTCAGTCCACCCACACAAATTATGTATCATTTTTTAAAGGACAGATAGGGCTTTCATTTGATACTATTATTTTCATCATATGATATCATTTACTATTAAAAAAAATAGAAAATATGATGAAAATATGCCATAAAAAACAGTTTTTCCAACTTTGACCTGATTTTTTTTTTTACACAATTACAAATGGTAAAAAAGACCCCGTCTATATATTTCTATTATTTGTCCTGAGTTTAGTAATATCAATGTTTCCTTGTTTGTCTATGTTTTATTTCACGTAATATGTTTTCTAACCATTTTCTTCTACAGTGATTTTTTTAACCCGAACCCTAAATTTACCCCAACTCTAAATTTAATCTAACCCTAAATTGACCCCCACCCCTTAATCTAACCCTTGTAATCATCCGAACCCCCATTTAACCCTAATTATTACCCTATTTGGACCCTAACCCTAGATCTAGGTTCAGTAGATCAAGGGTTAGCTTTTTCCATTTATTTATTTATTTAATTTATTTATTTAATTAATTTTCTATTTTTAACTGTAATACCGCCTAACTGCCTGTAGGGGCAGTCAAGTAGCGGTTTCAGAGCGACGGAAGAGATTTTTTTTTTCTCTCTTCCGTCGCTCTCCTCTGGGCATGCTGTATCGGAGGAGCATGCGGATCACCGGGTGATCGCGGTGCCCAGGAGGGCACAGATTGTGTTGCATGATGCCTCGATAGAGGCATCATTGCAACACTCTCACACATAGGCAGTGATAAGCTTTCACTGCCTATGTGTGTTAGCGCGCATACGATCACATTCTCGGTGATCGTATGTGCGCGGGGGGGTCAAGGGGGGGGGCTGAAAGCAGCCTCTGAGAGTAGCTACAGACATGTAGTGTTGCGCTAATGAGCCCAACACTACATGAAAACGGAGGACGTATATATACGTCCTCATGGTCCTTAAGGACCATGCTTTTCAGGACGTATATATACGTCCACATGCGTTAAGGGGTTAACTCTCTATCCCCCTACCTCTGCTTTGTCAACAGTCCTGCTAAAGCTCATTGCTTCTACTGAAGTTCCTACTCAAACCCTTTTCCTATTCGGCAGTCCCTTGCTAAAGTCTCCTTTTGTCTCTGCTTCAGTCCTTATTTCTTTGTTTCCATATCAGTTCTCACCCTGCACAATAAACGACAACATGCAACCAGACACCTCCTCTATCCCTGCACTGAAACTCCTATCTGACCTGGTAAAGGCCCTGACAATCGGTGAGATTAAATGTTCATCTCACTTTTTAGTGAATACACCATGTGTCAAGACGGACAGAGATATAAAAGATTCTATTTTTCTGCTTGCCTTATACATAGAAAATCATAAGATCTAAAACACCATTTGTTCAATGCTTACTTACCAACCTTCAATCTGCCGTGGCGGTCTTGCTGTTGATGCGCCTCCACTTTGATGATGTGCGACATTCTTATGTTACAATGATGTTCGGAATGTTGGCAAGAGGTTGCCATGCATGCTTGATGCCCATTTTTCCCCCAAATCAGACTCTACACACCCACAGTTTCCCCACTAGCTGGCATGTGCCAGCTATGCCAATGACAACGCCCTACAGAGTCCTAGGTTTATTAATAAATATATATTTTGTTGATAATTGTAAGATTTGTCTTTACACGCTCGTTTATCTTTAGTGCAACCTGTGTGGACAAAATTGCGTTAGGAGTTTTTATGCGATTAGGAGACTTTTGTTACGAATACAGAATAACCACTTCATTTTGCTTACATGTTATAGCATCTAATCGACTACTTTGAACACGAGACACACTTAATGGGAATTAAATAACAGACAGATTTCTCGTCACTGGTGCCAAGCTTTCATGCTTATTATATAACCACTATTTCAAGACATAGGTCCACATAAATAGTTGAATTACTTTATCAAGTTGCCTTCACAAAGAGCATGGCATGGGAGAAACAGAGCTATCTTGATGCCATTCTCTGCTTTAATATATCTTCTAATACATCTACATTGCACAACTGGTCAGTTCAGAACACATTGTTGATTTATAGATTAGCCCAATCCTTGGCCCGTTCCTGGTTCATGCAAGATTACCTATGTCATCACGTCACACCTTAGATCATGATCCTGGGAATGGTCCACTCGAAGATTGTACATGCTATGTGACAGAACAAACGTTCCAGAGGTTCTACCGTTGCTGCCTCCAGAGCCAAAACATTTCCAGAATGAATTCACCTACAGGGGTGGAGAGTATCATCTGGAGGTCTGGTTATTTATTCTGCTTAGCATTGTTGTACAGAGCAGGCCATGTCATGGTTAAGTGGCAAACTGGCAACAGGCAAGCAGTGTCAAGATTGTGTCAGGAGTTATTTAATGCAAGGAAATAATACAGCCGCTTGCGGCATCCCAAAGAAATACAGCCACACTGCCTATTCAGAGAGAGTCTATTTGATAGTCCAGCCTTATGGTTAGCTGTCGACTTGTTATCCCTGCAAGCCCAGTTCCCAGCACCTCTGAAACTCGCTGGAGTGACTATGCCATGGCAGATCTTTTCCTCAGACTCCGAGTAATCATGAAGTTACCGAGTTCCAAGAAGACAGGTTGATCTGGTATACAATGCATATCCTATAAAGGCTATCTGCTTTTCAGAGCTTTCGTATCCCACACCGCCCAAAACTGTGCTCTGCAATCTTCCCAGATGCAGTCAGCTTCCTGAAGAAAAGGAGAACATCTTTTTTTTGTAATTTCAGACTGCAGTTAACTCTTTAATACAATTACACATCAGTGTATGGGAAACCCACTTGAACTATTCAAAAGATATGTCCCCTGGTCTTTGCAAAATCGGAAAACTGAGAGAGGCAGCCTGGTGATCATCACACTTTGTCATCAGTGGGTGCCCATGAGGGCAATGAGTGGGAAGGAGGTGATCATTCACTCCCCACTGGAAGCTCACCAATTGGCACTGCCAGGTCATGGAGAATCATCTCACTACATTGCAGTCTGGACACCGGGGTTTGACCAACAACTCAAACACATTTGGCTTCTGGACAGTGCTTCTTCTGAGAATTGTGCAAAAGTCTTTTTAATCACGAAGAAGCCAGCTTCTGTTTATTTATTTTTATAAAAGTTTTTTTATTGAGTCACCAATAAAAATACATAGCAAATATTTGCTGAGGTACATTCTGACAAAAACAGAAGGGTAAGGTCACAGTATTCACGGTACTCAAATGTTATATTTAGTTCACATGAACAAACAAAACGGGTAACTCTTGGCTGATCATGGAAGTAGCACATTTAACACGGACAATATCTGCCATCAGGAACCGTATGAAAATAAAGTCTGTGTCCTTAAATAAGACCATGAGTGTAAGATAAACGTCGTAGGATCGTCTCCGTCTATAGCTTAATCCATGTACGTAAGAAACAATAGCTTATTTTTGTTATTAAGACCGAGTTTTCCTGTTAAACGTGCTTCATTTGCATCTTCGGGAATTGTTCTTTGAGATAAAGTGTCTATCTCACTCTTGTAATGAAACTATTTAATAAGATTTACAGTCTGTTGGTAAGATGTTTACTGGAATTCGGATACCTTTTTATTCAATTTGACTTGAACTTAATGACATTGAATTTTTCACTTGAAGGCTCAACAAATAATCTAATGATTTAAATGTCTTAGGACTTAAGTATTACACTATTTACATTGATTTGCCATGTCATTTTTTTTACAGTTGACAGCTGTAATTAGATACCCATATTGCCTTGCTTCCATTCAAGACTTATTGATGATCTTTGCGTTTCATGGAATCTGTAATGACTCTTGCAAAGAATAATGAACGACAAATGACGGTCTTGTTGATAGTCAAAGCAATGATATACGTGTGTATCGCATAAAACTTTATTCACATAGTTAAGTTGAAAAAGGAGACATCCTTGCTGTGGCCATGGATACCAACTGGGCCATTTTATAGGTCTTAAATGTACAAATGGAAAACCAAAGTTCAGATATATGTCGAAGACATATCTGGTGGTATGTTCTTCCCATTTACCACCAGAGAGTGTTCCTTAATGCTTTTTTGCTACTGTGCTGTGGTTTTGTTTAACTTTACCTGAAGGACAGACACAGCTTTATTCAGCAGAAAAATCACTGATTGCCAGACAAGCAGATTTTTAATGGCATCCAATAGAATTTTGCCAACCGTGGTATCGGAGTTGTTAAAAGGATAGGAGCCGTCAAAACTGGCATTTGTGCTGGCAATAATTAAAAGAAAACGTTTGAAAATTAACCCTATATTTTTTGGAGGTTGGGGAAGCATCTCCGCTTAGTGCTTTTTAATTTAAGACCGGGCCTACTTGGAAGCACTGCATGTCCTTTATCGTTTGAATTTCTACATACATAATAAAGAAATCATGAGCATTGTAAAGCTTCGTCTGTAAATATGGTAGATTTGAACCAAGCCATTATGCATGCCAGATATAAAGTTATGCATGACTGGACTCTTGGGATATTTTGCCAAGCTGTGGCCGCACCCATGACCCTGATAGTTATACCATCATGTTCCAGTATTTATTTGCTAGGCTGTTGGAGCCCTGCATAGGAGACCTTTTCCAACCTGCCCTGTTTGAAATTTCCTTTTCAATTCCCTGCACTTTTTCTCTTTCATGATTACCGTTTTTGCTTGAATATAAGACAAGGTTTTTTTTCCAGAGCAAATGCTCTAAAAAAGACCCCTCGTCTTACATTCGAGGTCATCTTATAATCTGACCTCAAATCGAGGTCAGATTATAAGACTGGGATCCAGGTCCAGAGCTGCAGGGGACCTGGATCCCCCTCTCTAACAGCCGGGGGATGTCTGCACGATGAGCGCGGACTCCCCCTGCTGCTGCCCGGCACGACCACCGGGACTTCTATGATGAAGCCGGCTTCATCATAAAAGTCCCGGCGGAAGTGCCGGGCAGCAGCGGAGGATGTCTGCGCGTATTGTGCAGACATCCTCCACTGCCCCGCTAGCCACCAGAAAGAATCGGGCAGCCGGGGGATGTCTGCACAATAGTGCAGACATCCTCCATGCTGCCCTGACAGGTGTCGGGCAGACATCCCCCGGCTGCCCCCACTAGCCACCAGGGAAAGAAACAAGGTGGGGGGGAGGGGGGAGACACAGACAGACAAGGGGAGGGAGGGATGGGGAAGAGAGAAAAGGGGAGGGAGGGGGAAGAGAGAAAAGGGGAGGGGGGACAGAGAGAAAAGGGGAGGGGGGATAGAGAGAGACAAGGGGAGGGGGAAGAGAGATAGACGTTTGGGGGAGGGAGAGAGAGACAATGCTGGGGGGGAGAGAGGCCGCATTGGCACATAAAAGGAAATAAAAACAAAAAATGCATTTGTATAATATCAATTTTTTATTAAATATTAAAAAGCAATTTACATATATGCAAGTTAAACTTTTTTCCTCTATAGGGTAGTCTTATATTCAGGCTTTTAGTTTTTTTCCTAAAGGAATATACAAAGTTTGGGGGGTCGTCTTATAATCGAGCAAATATGGTAATTCCATTAGTTCAGGATCACAAGACCAGAGTCCACTACTTCTTCTGTATCAGTATAAACCAAACCAACGTATTTGGTACCCGGATCCTACCTTTGTCACACACCCTTAACCATCTTCCTCACGTCTCTCTTGTCCCCTTGCCCATTCCTCCTCGTTGGCAATGTGGTTAGTCAACGTTAGACGATAACTTGATGTGGAATTTTGGTTCAACATTCCATTTACCTTAATCAGAATGTTGTTGGACTGATGCCTATTGAGGCCCCCAAATACTTATGGCAAGTGTCACATTTCTGTGAACTGTTATCCATCCCCACAAGCAATCCTGGTTTGGGGAGCTAGTCATTTGAATTTACAAAAAAAAAACAAAACAAACAGACCATTTGAGCAGCAAATACCTTGTTGTCCTTCAGGAGTCTCTACGGAATAGCGTCTTGGAAAGAACATAATACAAGTGGCAGCCTTGGAATTTATTGAAGCCTGTTTTAGTAGAACACATGAACAAATGTTAAGTAATTACATTTTTTTATAGCATGTATATACTACATTACCAACCATACAACCTTGTGTATACTGTAATAAAAAAAAGTAGGAGGTATTTAAAATATAAAGAAGTACTTCAAATATTTATTTACATCAAAAACCATACTTTATTTTATGTATCGCAATACAATTTACATATTAAATAACACTATAATGATTTGATATAGATTTAGCATGGAAAAAAATAAAAAGTTACAAAAAGGATATAATAATAAAAAATAAAAAAATAAGACACCACATTTCTGACATGGGATGATGAAATAAAATTAAATCGGTGACCAATTGTCTATTCCTACTGCATCCACAGGTGAAATAGTAAAAATAAGAGCAATAAAAAAATAAAAAATAAAACATAAATCCAACTTTCACAAACACTGAACCTCCACCACCCTGCCAAAAATGTTGAATTGTTTCAGTAATTGAATTTAAAGGTTCACAATTCAATATACAGAAAGTATGAATTCACGTGTCCACCACACAACAGAGAAAAAAAAATGGGGGAGAAAAAAAAAAAAAAGTTTAAACTAGAAAAAAATTAGCTTTATATGAAAATATAAAATTCTATGACTTATATACCATAGATACAAAGTTCCCAGAAGAAGCTTATCAAAGCAGGAAAATATTTACAATTATAATTTTTTAGTCTGCTTTCTAAAAATGAAGATAAAGAATGGGTAGACATGAAAGCTTAGCACTCTATTTTAAGAAATAATGGCCGTTTGCTGTATTCAAATGTCTTAACAAAACAGACGTCACTACCCCAAATGTTGGAGAGTTGTGACATTTTATAAAATCGAATGTCTCCTCATTTGGAGACAGGTTCATGGTTTCCTTTTTAATTTTTGTTTTTAAACACTTTTTTTCAGTTTTTTTCTTTTTCTTTTACATTAAATATACTTGATAGAAAATGTGCCCATTTGCAAATAAGTAACAAAAGTACTAGACCGTTTAATGAATAAGACATAAAAGCCATCTTGTCCTTCATCCACGTTACCAGTGTTTTGGGAGAAATTGGTCACTACATCCTACATAGAAGCAACAATAAGGTCATACACAGTGGATTAACGGTAACATATTAAGATCAGAGAGTGCAAAATATTAAAATATACATAAATTACAAATTAATTTGAAGACTATCAATTGGTTTCATATTTATTCCTTCACATAAAACAACTGGCACTATTTTCAAATTAACTATTTAACTTGGTATTTTTTTTTTTTTAATGACCAAAAAAAGGCAAAAAAGTACAGTTCAAAAGAGATTTTTCTATATATTTTTTTACTTTAAATGTGAATTTTATCTTTGGTAATTTGGGTGTTTTAAGTTGATTTAAATATGTTTAGAATGTCATATAAAATCCCCCTATCTAATGACATCCATGATCATTTATAGATTTAGCTTATACTGAACTGCAATATGTGCCTTTGCTATATATTCATTGTAATTTAATGGTGTTTCTCAGCATATACTTTTTAAAAACCCAAAAGTGATAAATTTCAAGACATGAAAGGAAAAAAAAATGGTCATTTTGGTTACAACTAATTCTTGCTCATTTTAGCAATATTTTTAAATATCATTTAAAAATGTAAAAATTTTCTTGAAAACGTATAAAAAAAAATACAAATATTAATTACCTATCACTATAGCTAATTTTACTCTAGGCACATATTTTATGTACTTTATCTTAATTTTTGCCTTTAAAAAAAAACCAAAACAAATAAAATTATGACCTAAAACTAAAAAAGTTATTATAAAAAAGGTACATAAGTTTCATGAATGTAATTTTCCCAGACATGGCAGATTTTCATTCCATGAAAAAAATAAATTATACATATATATATATGTGTGTAACTGATTTAAGCTAAAATATCACATATCCTGGATATTAAAGCAGAAGTGATTTTTTTTTTCAATGTAAGTTTTAAAATATAAAACATTTACAAACACTGCCTTTAACATCATGCCAATTTACAGAGAGGTTATTACACGGACTGCCACATGTTATACATCTATCTAAAAATAGGATTATCTTTCACGATACTGCAGCCAATTATATTTTTGCAGGAAATACAGGAGCAAGAAAGGTAAGTGAACCCTTAGGAATTACCAGCATTTATGTATAAATCTGTCTTAAATATTGTCTGATCTTCATCTTAGTTACAATAATGAGCAACACAGTTTTAACTAATAACACACAATAACGTATATTGTACATCATTCAAACGTTCAGGGGGTCGGCTGGAAAAAAGTATATGAACTCCTAGGCTTACGACATTGATAATCCAACCAATCATGAAATGGGAAGTGAAAGAAGTGAAAAGATCTCACAAATGATCAACAATGGTTAATTTGCATAAAGCTGGTCTGAGTTACAAAGTAATGTCAAAAGAGTTTTTATAATCATTAGTCCGAAAAGTTTAAAAATGGAGATAATTACTCATTAACGGTTGAACAAGAATAAACAGGGTTGAACTGATTGGTGGTCACTAGAAGTGGGTGTCCAGCCAAGATGACAAAGCAGAATGCTCAATGAGGTATAAAAGAACCTACGGGTAACATCTAAAGGCTTGAAGGAATAATTGGAACTGGATGACATCTCTGTTCATGAGTCTATCCTACGCAAATCATTGAGCAGGCATGGAGTCCATAGCAAGACACCACGAAGGAAGCCACTGCTCTTTAAAAAAACAAAAAAAAAACCCCATCGCAGTGCGCCTGAAATTTGCCAAGGGTCACCATGACACTACAAGGACATTGTTTTGTGGACTGATGAAACAAAATTTGAATTGATCGTGAAGAATTTGCATCACAATGTATAGTGTAAAAATGTCACCACATACCAACATAAAAACCATTAACTCAACGGCGGAGGGAGCATCATGATTTGGAGTTGCTTTGCTGCTTTGGTCCTGGACAGCCTTCAAAATCAATAAACTCCCAAGTTTATGAAGGTATCATAAAGGATAATGTGAGGGTGACTGTTTTCCAGCTGAGGCTCAGTTGTAGTTGGGTGATGTAGCAGGACAATGATTCTAAAACATCAAAATAAACCTACTACAGAATTGCATAAACAGAAATCTGCTTTTTCGAGTGGCCCAATCAGAGTCCAGACTTTAACCCAACTGAGTGTCTGTGGAATGACCTCAAGAGAGCCTGTCATACGAGTCATCCTAAGAATATTTATTATGCCCAATTAATGCAGAAAACTAGGTAATTCGAAAGGGTTCGTGTTCTTTTTCTTGCCACTGTAGATTGGGAATAGATTAATTTGTTTCCGCATGGCGGCTCGTTGGCGGCAACTTCTTACATGATGAAAAAAAACCAGTGTGACTTATTTAAAGGCACAGTGTCACAAACATTGTTTGTACTGGGAATGTAGAGATTGACAATTGGCTGTGCACAGTTTAAGCAAATGCATAGATTTAGAAAACTGTGATTTAAATGTGACTTCTATTTATGACATCACCTTGTGCTTTTATATCCAAATAGGGAAACATTTAATTTGCCACGAGGGCCAAATAAGGTAATGTTATCATTTAACAATATTTGTGACAGTTCCAATAATCTAGGCCAGTGACTCCAGATAGTAATGCACATCAATGTTAGAGGCTGTATTTTCTTTTTACTAGCTCAGCAAACCTTTAGATACAAGTTACATTGTGATGTCCAAGGTGGCCATTCACTTAAACTGAACTGACACAAAAAAATACTAAATAATTCACCATCTTGGCAGCTCAGATATTAACGTGTAAAATTTGGATTTCTATTTTAGTGAATAGCTCGCAGGGAAAACAGAATCAACACATTTCGTTCCCGGTTTGACCCTTCATTTCTGCCGGTTGAATATTTAGATTTTTTCTTTTTTTTTTTCTTCATAACATAAACCTCGTCTGGAGAAAGAATTCACTTAAATTTCTTCATGGAATTTGCCATGGACTGACGAACTGTAGAACGACGTGCCATGCACTTTAGTACAACATGGTGTACAGTAATCCAGCTCACAATGGATTAGGACCATGTTGAATGCATTTTTAGCATCTGTCTAATATGTTTTTACAAATTATTTGAAGAAAACTAAGGCCCCCTTAAGAAAGGGATGGTGGGCTAAGACCCCAGTATCCCTTCTGAACTCAAAATATAAAAACATAGAATGTGTTACGGCAGATAAGAATCATTCGGCCCGTCTAGTCTGCCCCATTTTCTGAATACTTTCATTAGTCCCTGCACTTATCTTAAATCTAGGATAGCCTTATGCTGATCCCACATATGCTTACACTCCTTCAAGTGTCAACTGCGCTACCACTTCTGCTCTTAGTAACGTAATACATCCTGATATTACTTTTATACATTTGCCCCTCTATCTTAAGACTAGTGTTCCTCTTGTTGTGGTAGTTTTTTTTTCTTTTAAATATACTCTCTTCCTTTACGGTGTTCATTCCATTTATGTATTTAAATGATTCTATCATATCCCTCCTTTCTTGTCTTTCCCTGAAATATTGGCACTATTGATATAAATTATAATTGAAGATATCACTGCTTGGCCAAGTCTAATCTGTACTACCAGGATCCTCAGTAGTTACACTCATGCTTGAGATGGTTTTTAATCTTTTAAATATACTGGTGTGTCTTACATTTTAGTATTACTCTGTCTAATAGCGTACCCACGGTAGGGTGGTATATTGGAAGAGTTCAATCCAAATTGTGACATAAGAAATATTAAAAGTCAATAAACGAATCATGTTCTATTCATATTTAGACTCACACTAAGAACTAAATGCAAAATGATTAGCATTCCATGAGAAAAAAGCCTCTAGACTTGAAAAAGAACCCGTCGGGGTCCAAAAAAAAATCAATGAAAAAATCACCGTAGTTACAATAAACATCTTCTTTCAGAGTCCCGTGCAACCATGCTAACTTTCTAAGTGTTTTGGGAGCAGTGAGTGGCGTTCCTGCCTTGCACCCGGCTCAGAATTTAGTGCTTCCCTGCTGTATTTACTTGTAGACAATAACAAAGATAAAAAGCAGATGGGCGCGAAAGAGTGGGTACCTTTGAATAAAACAAAACAAAATACAATAGTGCACTAATGCCACACTGTTGCAGTGTAATAGAGAAGTATAAATGGATGCACTCACAAACGTACGTGAGTGTCAATCACATCAAGTGAAACTTGTAGATCCGTAAAAACAGCTTTAATAGTATTCTGCAATGAAAGAAGGTATATACATGTGCAGGACCAGTATGTATACAACAGATACTGGCCCCTAACACTGAGGGAAAAGAGAACTTTCCTCCTGATGAAGCCGTGTCGAGCACGGTGAAACGCGTAGAGGTGACAACAGATCGTGTTCCAGCGCTACATTTCCCATCACCCTTTTGGATGAAAGCTCCGTTGATGTTAATGTCTTCAGGAGCATTTCTATGACTTTTACATCTACTGTCTTGTGAGTTTTTTCAGTGTTAGGGGCCAGTATCTGTTGTATACATACTGGTCCTGCACATGTATATACCTTCTTTCATTGCAGAATACTATTAAAGCTGTTTTTACGGATCTACAAGTTTCACTTGATGTGATTGACACTCACGTACGTTTGTGAGTGCATCCATTTATACTTCTCTATTACACTGCAACAGTGTGGCATTATTGCACTATTGTATTTTGTTTTGTTTTATTCAAAGGTACCCACTCTTTCGTGCCCATCTCCTTTTTATCTTTGTTATTGTATTTGAGCATTTCGGAGTGCTCGAGAAGGCTGCAGCGGGTGTGGTACCACAAGTATTAATTATTTTATACATTTCTTGCACAAGGTTCACTTTACACAAATCACTTATCTGTTTTACTTGTAGACAGACGGTAGTCATTCCCCAGATTTCATGGGACAGGACCCCAAAAAAAATAAAAATAAACCATGACTGACTGACCCATCAACCCTTGGATTATTGGCACCTATGAAACTGGCTGTGTCAAATCTTTAAAAACTTCAGGCATCCCAGTTAAAAAATATAAAAATTGTTCTTGGCTATGCTGTTGTCTAGAGTGGGGATCACGTATTTAACCATCCTTTAATGAGTACTGATAGGTGAATTGGAAAGATCGACAACAAAATCTTACCACCTCATCCCGAAGATTGCAATTAACTTGTCATTTTTAGACACTAAAGTTGCAACAATTATTATATTAGAAAGATTTGAACCCCCCCCCTCTTCAAAATACTCATGTTTGCACAAATGCATCAGTCAGATTTTTACCACAAAGTATTTTTTTTAATGTTAAAACATTGCTTCATCCAATAGAATGAAACTTAAATAATGTTGTAACCAAAAACTCCTAACTTGGTTGGAGCCCCCCCCCCCCCCTCCCTCCACAAAAAATAAATTTCAATATTAGAAATGTTAAAAATTTTATACATACAAATGTCAAACCCAATCAGGGATTGTAATCTCTCTGGTAACCACACCAAAAATCTTCACAAAATAGGTTACCAAACATGACCAAGCCACGTGCTAAATGTAATCACGATGAGCCGGTGACCTTGTGGTACTCAACCAAATGGAGGCCGGTGAATCTTATCCATATACATCCTGTAAATGTACAATATTTCTTAGTTGGCAGTGTAAATTTAAAAGATTCTATACAAAAAAAAGAATAACTAAAAAAAAAAAAAAAAGGCTTTTTGGAGGACTGTTACACCTCAACATAATGTTTTGTGATCCAGCTTTTTGGCCTACATTAAAGAAAATCAAGTGTAATGTGTGTTTTTTTGTATATAAAACGAAAAGTGGCAATGTTTTAAAACATACGAATAAAAAGGCAGTTATGACAGCAATACCAAAATAAAATAAAAAAAAACGTAAAAAACCACAGAGCTAGATTAAAATAATT
Source organism: Pelodytes ibericus (assembly GCA_036172795.1). Classification (NCBI taxonomy): domain Eukaryota; kingdom Metazoa; phylum Chordata; class Amphibia; order Anura; family Pelodytidae; genus Pelodytes; species Pelodytes ibericus. The sequence goes on along the minus strand of CM069865.1, from coordinate 74,272,188 downwards.
CATTATAAAAATTGATTCAGCATCTACCTTGTGTTACAATTTTTTTTTTTAAATGCACCATAACCCAAATAAGCAAGGGTGTGCTAAATATGGTTTCTGGAATGTGATGTTAGGGCATTGTGGTCTATAAGTTGGTTATAGGCAGTAACACTGATCAAATAGTGCAAAGTAGGAGGAGAAAGTGTGGCTCACGCTGTGAAAGGAACAGGAGGTGCGTATGCTCAGTAGGATCCCATTAAGACATAAAATGGCAAAAAATAAATATCAAAATTTTCTTATCAGTGTAGAAAAGTAATTGAGTTATTGTATAACCTATAGTCTGGCAAAAAAAAAAAAAAAAGGCCTCGATAGTCCACTCGGTCTTCGGAAATATTACAAATGTAGCGCCTTTTTAAGGTTCCTTTTAAACAAGGGACTCCATGCTCTGTGACGGGTCCGATTCATCGCTGACCAGTACGGCTCCGTTTTTGTCCAGTGCCATGGGGCCATTTCCATTCTCCTTCGTGCCGATCAAGCTTAGCATTGCCTTGTACAGGAACTGGTACTGATCCTGTGAAATAGGCAACAAATTTAAAATTCGATGAATCAAAAGTTATGGTATTGCACAGGAGAGTGCCAGAAATACATTGTCCAAACAATTACTGCTTAAGTTTTTTTTTTCTTTAAATAATCAATCAGTTACCTTTTACATTAACAAAAGAACACCAGCTCATCCATTCACGATTTGAAATTCCCTGCATAGGATGGTTGTGCTAGCATATACAAATAACGCCTTTAAGAAAGTGTCTAATGCTTTCTTATAAAATAAGTATTTATGACACTATAATAAAGCATTCATAAGAGTAGTGGCTTGTTTATCAGTGGATAAATTTGGTTTCCATCTTGCAGTTCCATCATTTTTGTTCCATATTAAAGCAAAATTGGAGACCATTTCAGTGTGGGTTTTTAAATATTCCTTTGGTTTAGATTTATTTCTACTCATCCCTCTAGAATACCCATTAATTAACCTCAAGCCAATCCCACCTCACTCTCGCTGTCCTCAAACACGGTTAGGAATAGAAAGCTTACAACTCAACCAACTAGAACACACATAAATAATCTCTGGTCAAACCCACCCAGCTCTCACTGTCCTCAAACACTGTTATGAATAGAAAACTTTTAACCCATCCAACTGGAACACATATAATTCATCTCAGGCCAAACCTACCTAGCTCCAACCATTCCTAATACTGTTACTACCACCACCTTCCCTTTGACCTCTTAACTCCTTTATGTGTCTGTTCTTGTTTGTTTAACTTAGCATGCAGTCACCCTCAATGATCTGTACATAGCGCTACGTAAATTATTGGTGCAATATAAATATGTATGTAATATAATTTCTCTGCTTATCATGCCTTGCATTCAGCATCTCCCCTGTCCACCACGAGATAACTAATAGAATAACGTAAGGATTGGCTCTGCTATTATTAGTTTCTTTGTTATGTCACCACCATTCTCAGTGCTGTATTTACCGCGAGGCATCCTAGGCGGATGCCTATGGCGGCAAATTTTGGGGGGCGGCAGCGCCCCCCAGCACTGGAAAAAAAAAAAAAAAAAAAAAAAATCTGGCCCTTTAAAAAAAAAAAAAAAAAACCACACCGTGCTTGCAGGCAGAGACGGAGGTGAGAGGGGATCGCAAGATCCCCCCTCACCAACGCTCTGCCTGCCAGGCTGCACGGGGAGCCGAACAGGCAGCACAGAGAAACCTCCGTGCTGCCTGTTCGGCTCCCCGTGCAGTGTGCCGACACGGAAGTGCCGACAGTCACGTGACGGGCGCGCTGACGTCATACGCGCGCCCGGTCACGTGACCTGTCGGCACAATCGCCGGGAAGCCGAACAGGCAGCATGGAGGGACCATGCTGCCTGCCTGCCAGGGAAAGGTAAGTGCTGATGGGATGTGTGTGTGTGTGACTGTGTGTGATGGGAGACAGTGTGTGTGACTGAGTGTGATGGGAGTCAGAGTGTGTGTGATGGGAGACAGTGTGTGTGACTGAGTGTGATGGGAGTCAGAGTGTGTGTGATTGGAGACAGTGTGTGTGAATCAGAGTGTGTGTGATTGGAGACAGTGTGTGTGAATGAGTGTGATGGGAGTCAGAGTGTGTGTGATGGGAGACAGTGTGTGTGACTGAGTGTGATGGGAGTCAGAGTGTGTGTGATTGGAGACAGTGTGTGTGACTGAGTGTGATGGGAGACAGTGTGATGGGAGTCAGAGTGTGTGTGATGGGAAACAGTGTGTGTGACTGAGCGTGATGGGAGACTGTGTGTGACTGAGTGTGATGGGAGTCAGAGTGTGTGTGATCTGTGTGTGATGGGAGACAGTGTGTGTGCGTGATGGGAGTAGGAGTGTGTGACTGAGTGTGATGGGAGTAGGAGTGTGTGACTGAGTGTGATGGGAGTGTAAGCTTGATGTGAGTCTGAATGATGGGGCATGTCTTAGGTGTGTAACGTGGGTGTGCAGCTTGGGTAGGGGGGTGCCCGGATTTTGTCTGCCTAGGGCAGCACAAAATCAAGATACACCACTGACCATTCTCCTAAGCACTAGGAACTCTTGGCCATGAGCAGAACCATTTTGTCAGGGTATCGGCATAAATATAAAAGGCCATATTTATTCACTAGATGTCTCTCTGCACCCAACATGAAGTCAGTTAAAAGATCCTGCTTAAAATAAAAGACTTCGGTATCTTTTTTTTTAAATTTGTTTTGACATAACTAGTAAAATTGTGGACACAGGATAATTCTTCAGGTGTATTCAGAAATGTTTTGTGTCTAAGGTTACCAAATGGACAAGAGAGCACACCGATGATCGGCCATCATATTGGGTTCTGCCCTTTTGGTTTTTTTTTGTCTTGTCAACTTACAATATCTGTGAATACGCCCGGTCTCATGAGATTGATCATTTTGGCCACCTGGTAAACATCCACGGCATTTTCATTCTCCAGCTGCTGGGATAACGTAGCGAGTGCACAAAGGGATCCCGCGGATACGGCTCCAAACCTACGAATCGAGAATATAGCATCAAACATCGTCAAGCTCAACAAGAGAAACTAACAAGTACAATACCTTTTATGTTTAAAGGAACGAGCAGGCATGATGCTAAGCTTGTTTGGATATCATTTGCAGGTTCAATGGCATTTTTCAGGGGCACAGAAATGCCTCTGTTTACCATAAACCAAAATATCTGTCCGTTAAAATGAGTTTTCTTTCCCAGTACCTGCGTATAGGATACAACATCACATAAACATTGTGTGTACTGTGAATGTTTTTAAAAAGTATTTAGTGCGGTAGCAGAATTGCCAGCACATGCATGGGTTTTTAACTGTGAATGTAGAGAATACAAAATGATCTATACATTGTGTTAAGAAAATTGCAAGGAAATGCCTAAATTAGGAGACAAATGTCTTCTAAATGTGTCAGTGGAGTCTTTTTATGACATTACCTGTGGCTGGGTATGCAAATGAACTGGTTTTCAAAGGGAAATGTGTAATTTGCATACCAAGGTCATAAGCAGGAGACTTAATTTAAAGGGCAACTGTAGACAAAAAAATAATAATTCATGTTTAATTTAAAGATTACATCAAGTGTAGATGGTGTGTGTAGAGAGGCTTTAAGGAAAGAATACAGCACCTTATTGAGCACTCGTTGCTTCATATAGCTCTAACAGGGGGCAGACATGTTGTATAGAATCTTGGGTCAGATCTGCATTAATCTTTATGCAGATGAATGAAGATCTGCCCCAAGATTCCAAACAATATGTCTGCCCCCTGTTAGAAATATATGAAGCAAAGAGGGCTCACTAAAGTTAATTGTTTTGCATTCTTTCATAAAAATATTTCTATGTAAAATGCCTTCTCTTGATGCGATCTTTCAACTAAGCACAACTTTATTTGCTGTCCCACATTGTTCTCCTAATTTAGCCATTTGCTTGCCATTTTACTAACACAATGAAAAGATCATTTTCAATCCTTTTTATTCTCTACATTCACAGTACAAATAATGTTCAGATGGTGCAGTATAGAAATCTGTTTCAGATGCGTCTGTGCTGTGCAAATTCGGAGTTGACTTTTTTCCCCCCTCACTCTATTAAAACAGTACAGTGCAAATCACCACATGCCCAAATCCCCCTTAGCTGTTAGCTTGCTAACCTAATTACGCTAAACAAGGTTGAATCCTGAAGCCGTTACCAGCTCCACAGAAGGCCTACATTTTGCTATTAAAAAAACATCTTATTCTGTCACAGGAGTCTTCTCGTCCAATTAGTCCAGTTGCAGAGAGTCCTACAGGAATGTACCAGTCTAATTACTGACCCTGACTTAGTTTTGGCATCCGTGTCCCGCCACTTCATTTCATTTGTATCTGTTGTCACGTTTCATACTGAGAAAATTGCCACTGAAAAGTAACATGCGGCTAATGAGGTTAAGGGCGTCATTATTTCGCCTTTTGTCCAGATTGTTAAAAAAAAAACCCAAAAAAAAAAAAACAACTCCCTCTCAAGAGACTTCGCAGACAAAATTCTAAAGAAGAAAAAAAAATAACTACAAAGAACGGCTTTATGGTGTCCGTGAGAATACAGAACCATCTAATAAACACTCTGTAACAATTCTAATGAACAAATGCCTTTAAAGTCATTTGTCAAAGTGAAACGCGCAGGATTGGAGTAGATTGTTACAAGGGCTTGAGCCACTGAAGCATATGCTTTCACAATTTTCTCTCTCTTAACACTAATTCGTTTTTTTTTCAACCCAAGCATGTGAGAGGGCAGGAAATCTCTATTGAAGTTTAATTACGGAGGGGTGTATCAATATTATGATGTAGACACAGAGTTATACAGAATGTTACAGAGCACTGACACGGTATTTATCGGCATGTCAATGTTCTAAGCAAGAACCAACAGTGGAAAAGAAGAGATCTGTGAACCTAACTTCCCTGCTCTATAACCTGCCTACAATAACGCAAATATGAAACTTTCAACTGAACTGGCCATCTTGTTTTAGGTGCTGTTAAAGCAAACCTATTTTTGGTCTTCATTATGGTCTTTGAGACTAGGCACCCAACTGCGGTCCCCCAGCTGTGGCTGGGCTATAACTATTATCATTCTCTGCCATTCTAGAAAGCTGGTGGGGAATTATGGCATTGGTAGTTCAGCAGCAGCTAGAAGGCCACAGTCAAAAGCCTAGGTCTGCGAACAGGGGTGGGGGAACCTGTGGCCCCTCCAGATGTTCCAGAACAACATTTCCCATGCTCCTCTGCCAGCCTCTTAGCTTAAAGAGCAGTAGGGGTTATGTAGTTCATCAGCAGCTGGAGGGCCGCAAGTTCCCCATCCCTGTCTTAGAGAAGAGCTATATGAACATACCTTCTTAATAATAGTCTAGTTCATTGGAAAGAAATCTATTTATGTCATCTTTCCTCCATGCTACAAATGTAAACACACTCCCGCACCTATATATTGAAATTAGGGGCGTATCGTGCCCCTGAGCGACAGGTGTGCTGCCAATCCGGAGCACACCTGTCACTCGGGCACAATGTATCTTGTGTATTTCCAGGGGTTTATGTGCTGCAAACAGACAGAACACAAACCCACGGAAATACACAAGATTCATCCGAGGGGCCGACACCAGCTGCGAATTCGGCAACAGAGTCACTCACTCTGTTGCCAATTCGACCAGCACGAAAAGTCTCCCGAATGTATTTCCTGGGTTTGTTTACTCTCTGTTCGGAGCACACCAACTCCAGAAATAGAGCGTGGCTCTGTGCTAGGTGTGTGCCTTCGGAGCATCCGCGCTTGACTGAAATCCTTTAGTCATTCACGCTACTTTTTATACTTTAAACGGCGCACAAGTTTGTCCCCCTCCTCATTTTATTTTCCATTATAGAATAAAATAGAAAAATAAGGGAAAACATCTTTGAATGTATTTCTTACTCATAGACAAAGACATCCAGGAATCAATCCTGCTTGATGCATCTGGTAATGTTTAACCTGCATAGTGTATAAATCTCTTTCAAAGTTTCCTGCTCTAGTCCTCATTTTTTTTTTTTACCTGCGCCAATCGTGTGCAGTAACAGTTTCAATCTGAAACTAGTAACTGCATTTATGTCGGTTTTTTGACAGCATGATTGAAGGTCTTTTAAAACTTTAATCTACTGCATAGACTGTTCGAGGAAGTTTTTCCTAAAATAATTTCTTTTATGATTTCAGTGCACCAATGCTTAAAAAAAAAAAAAATACTAATAGATCCTATTCCGCTTCTCATTGAACACGAGACGTGCATTTGTCCAAGCTTAGAAGAGGACATTTGCATGGAAATGGACTAGATAATTTTTAAAAATGGGATGCCGGCAATTTGGTAACATATGGAGAGAGGGCTAATGACTTGCAAATTTTTTAGAGAAGAATTTGAGAACCTCAAACTACAAACAAATTAAGGCACAAATCATCAAATTAATGTTATACCAGCTTGGCATTTCCAAATTCATATTTCTCAAACTAATTTGTGGATCTAATTAATTCTGAGTTTTCAGTTCTATGCATGCAGGGCTTTTTTTTTTTTTTTTTAATTTTTGGAAAATGAATGGATGGGAAAAAATAATAATTTTCAGCTACATTTCCTTAAGTGATAATTACGAAGAAAAAAGAAATACTGTAGCTAATGTGCATTAAAAATAATAATAAAAAATAAGCCTCACAATGTATGATAAATGTGCCAGAGAAGCAATTTACTGATAAGTAACTCAATTAATATGGTTATAAACTCTGCATTACTTGCTGTATTTCTAAAACCAAAATCGTAAAAGTAATGATGTCTCTAGTCTGGTACAAAACAATAATTAATATTCCCACATAACTGGGCTGTAAACTGTCTGGAATGGTTAAATGATAATAATTAGAAGTATACACATATAATTTTTTTAAATTAGGTGACTTGTTTTTTTCCCTAGCATGCTAGGATTTATTTCTCACCTATTTTTACTGTAATATGACTATTTGCATACATATATACAGGCAATGGGGGTTATGTATAAAGTCTGTAAAGTATCATTTATTAAAAGAATAAATAAATAAAAGTGCAGTTGTCATTTGTTATGTAGACTGGCATTTTGTTATACATCCCGACGTTTTCAGAGTGCAGGAGAAGAACCTCCTTCGAACTCTGTTCTCAGAGACCAATCAGGTGCTGATTGTATATACATGGGTTGTGCACGGAGTACAAGCCATGTTCAGGACAGTGGGAGGCGGCTCAGACTCCTGTGATTTGTCGTGCTTCTGCTTTATACATGGTTGGACACAGAGATTGTGCGGGTGTAGGCGCTATGTTCAGATGCCCCTTGTTTATACATAATCCAGTGTGTTAAAGTAAATACTAAGATTTATTGATGTAGATGCAAAACAATTATTTAAGAGCACAGGTATCCGGAGTAGCCAAGATGTCCGGCAAGATTGGTTGGGACAGTTAATTCAAAAATACGTGAAAGAAAATCTATCCCTATTAAGTGAGGTGGGTGAAAATACAATTAAACTGCAGGCTTGCCAAAAACTGTTCATCTTACTTCAGTTACCATCTTTTTGAAGTGGGAGTTATGGAAAATTGTAATCATTTAAAGGGACTGTATCACCTAAACACTGTTTTTACTGTGAGTGAAGAGAGTACAAAAAAAAAAATGTTATAAATAATCTATACACTGTATTAGCAAAATTGCAAGTAAATATCTCAATTTGGAGAAAAAAATGTGTTTTAAATGTGTCTGGAGTCTCCTGGTTATGACCCACCCAAGAATGGTGCATGTTTCCCCGAGAATTGGATATATTCGACACACTAGCCTATCAGCGCATGATGTTGGCTCACGCATTATTTTCAATGCCTACAATTGTCCTGATCATTGTATCATCTGGTATAAATCCAAAAGTCCTTTTCTGACAGCTCGTAGCCCGTCTGGATTTGTTTGTTTCTTTACAGTCATTTCTTTTCTGTATCCAATGACATTTCCCTGGCTATTCATCCGAGTCTAATGCAACGGATCAGCTACGGAGTTATATAGCTGCCAAATACGCAAGAATCTTTGCTGTCGAAGTCGTGTAAATGAGTGTAAATCACAGTAAAAATGGCCACCAATTTCTGGCTTCTATTTCTTTATTTCAGTTATGTATCGGCCATTATAGCTACAGAGGCCATTGAGTAGCTGACACCTTTTCCCGCAGGTGGTATGTGCCTTGTAATAGATTACAGGAATGACTGACAAGCATCAACCATTGAAGACATCCAGTCCACAACATCGGGAGTGCTGTAGATTTCTTATTCTAAGATTAAGTATAGGAGGAATGCAAGAAACAAATCTCACCTTGCCACAGGGGAAAAAAGGTTTAGCGTTTCCTTAAAGGGGATAATTTATAATCAGGAAAAATAGTTCTTCTGGATGTGTCTTTGAGGTTCATCCCTTCCTATTTGTTGTGTGCCATGCCAGGGTAGTTGTTACCGTGCTTTTTTTCACGAGCTAGAGGCGGTGGAGCCGGCCTCATATCATTTATTGTGTATCATACCGGTATCATAGAAAGCAATGGTCATTTTCTGTTCCTTCCCATCATCTGCTAATAGGCCTACCTGCTCTTCCCATCCCTCCGCTAATGGGCCTGCCTGCTCTTCTTGCTCCTCCCATCCCTCAGCTGATGGGCTTGCCTGCTCTTCCTGCTCCTCCCATCCCTCCGCTGATGGGCTTGCCTGCTCTTCTTGCTCCTCCCATCCCTCCGCTGATGGGCCTGCCTGCTCTTCCTGCTCCTCCCATCCCTCCGCTGATGGGCCTGCCTGCTCTTCCTGCTTCTCCCATCCCTCCGCTGATGGGCCTGCCTGCTTTTCCCCACCCTCCACTGATGGGCCGGCTCCATTCCATCATGCCCAGGCGAGTTAGCGTCACAACTACATGAACCAAACATTGTATTGCATATCATAACTTTCACGGATACATACTCGTCATGCACAATGGTAGGTCCATCTCTCGTTAGTGCTTCTTCTTTGATGACATTAATCAGTTCAAAAGCACTGCTAATCGGGGCATCCGGGTTAGGCCATTTTGGACACTGAAAGTGACGTACTTCCAAAACATAATCATCCTACAAAAGAAAGAAAAAACACGATAACAGCTGATAACATACCCAAATCTATTATAATGAAAACACAAGGAATTTGTTATTTTGTGTCAGGGTTTGGTTTGATTATCTACTCAGAAATATAATTCTGGGGCAAACTGTAAAAAGTCAAGAAATCAGTAAGGAAACCTTACCACCAAACGAATATTTATACAAACCCTCGTAGCTGCTAAAGTTATTTCAACCTCTATAATAAATAATACAGTGCCAATTTATCCAATGTAAATTGTAGGGGAGGATTGGCAACTTTTGGCCCAGGTGGTAAAAACTAGTTTGTGGTCCCTAGTGGCACTTCACCAGTGACTTGTACCTGGTATGCGGACAGAACAGGTACAGAAATGAATAGACAAGCAAGCCAATTGTATAGAAAGACAGGCGGACAGATAGAGCAGTGGTTGGGCCCCAAACTTTTTCCACCTCAGACCCAAAAATCTAGAGGGAAGACGAAGGCTGCGAAGGTGGAGTTGGGGAGGGACTCTCCTCTCACACATGTGCTTGTGTACAAGGTCTGTGTGGAAAGGCCAGCATATGGTCCTATCTGACCTTTGGTCTTTCTTTTCTATTGATCCAGAGCCTCATCTGAGAAGGATGGCTACCATAGCATAGCACATCTAAAAGTAAAAAAAAGGGTGCAGTCTTGGGCCTTTGAGTCAGGTGACAAAATGGCACAGGGGGCAATTGCACCCTCCCATGGTCCCTATTGCAAGTCCCTCCATTAGTTTTTGCAAAGTACATATGGAATTAAAAATAAATAAATCTTGAAAAACTTTTTTTTTTAAATGGTGATATGGTATCATTAACCCCTTCACGCTTGTAGGACATTCTATATACAGGTGCCTAGACAACTAGATAAACATGTGCCTTGATGCCTGTTGGATGGCATAGAATATCCTGTAGAATCTGCTGCAAGAACTAGGAGTGGACACACCATGATGTCACAAAGTCTTGCTATTTTGGCAGGCATCCATAGGGTTTTAAGGACCCTGATCAGGTCTCTTAATATGTGTCTAGTCTCACTCTGTGATCATGGCCAGTCGCAAAAAGATGCCATTTTGGCAGACCACCGCACCAGCAGGCATGAAGGGGTTAACTCCATTTAGGGTCTTTAAACAACGCACAAATCAATGGGTTCTCCGTATTCTCCTCACCTGTGTTGCTTCAAGAATGAAGTCATGGATGATAATTTGTTCTTCATTAGAGAGACACAACCTATCTTTGCTGATGAGGGTAACAGTAAAGGTCTCACAGTTCATAGATTCCTCTCTGCTCGGCCAGTAGACAAATTCATCTTCAGCCTAAAAAATAAACAAAACACACATATATTAACTGGGCACGGATTGAATTATCGGCGTTCCTAATATTCCTACTGGGGTCAAATTATTACGGTTACGTATCTTTTCCAACAAAGGCCATAGGAGTTCCAGGGATTGTGTGACATCATCTGCCCAGCACTTAAAGAGTTAAGTCACTTTTGCAGATCTTTAGCTTTCCCAATATGATAATTAGCTGTGTTGCTCTTTTCTTCCAAAAAACATTTTTACGCAGTGATATTTCACAGCAAGATCAACTTTTCAGAGAGTGTCTTCCCCCCCCTCCCTCCCCCTTCAGCTGCCACAGCTTCCCCCCTCCCACTTTGCAAATTAGCTTCTCAATATCACAAACATGATGAAGTATTCATTAAGATTGGAAAACAAAAATCACACTCCTTGACCGATAACATTAAGAAGTACATTTGACAGATGTTCCATTTCTGGCCAATTTAGTGTTCGTTAAGTACATTTAAGAAATAGCAGACACGCAGAATTAACCCATTTCGCAGAAAGAAAAAAAAAAAAAAGAAAAAAAATACAAGGAATCACAGAAGATTAATTTCAGGGAATATGTTCATTTACAGAATGAGCAAAGGAATACAAATTAGCTCTTCAACTCTCTCTGTGCCAAAAGAATAAACATAATTATTGTACAGTCTACCAGATCAACCCCTAGAAGGCCAATGATCCCCTTTTGTCTGCGTTACAAAAAAACATACGCCGGGGTCTTTAAGAATGGGATGCATCTGATTTCTGTAGCCCCCTGCCAATGCAAAATGAGTAGGTCGTCCCCTGTCATAGAGGGAACATGAAGGAGCATTCAGTTATGATGACAGACCAGTGACAGCTAACCTTTGGCACGGTTGTCGAAGCCAGTACCTGTGACATTACATTAGCTGGAGTGCCAAAGGTGAGCCATCACTGTTACATCAATGTTGGTCTATTTAATAATCCCCTTGCTGGGTTAAGGGATGGGGGGGGGGGGGGGTTAAAAAGAAAGAAATTGAAATTACGTTTCTTGGCCCAAACATGGTCAGGGCTGTGGGCCATACATCTGATCTGGAACAACTTGTTAAAGTCATTGCACTGTTGAGTTAAGCAATAACAATAATCTGGGTGATTTCCCATCCCTAGAGGTAATGCCCTCCCCCCCCCCCCCCCCACCCCCACCATCACACAATTAAAAGGTCATCTGATCAGGATTGATGCAGGGCTTCATTGAACACCTATTACAAGTGCTTAATTGTAGTTCACGAGAAGAAGAGGTCTCTAATGTGCACTGCGGAGCAGAGCAGAAGATATGATGTGGAATTTAATTTCTGTTAAATAGAGCTACTACACAAGTTAAGTCTTTTCACGGGCTTCAAACCAATATCCGCTATTTCACCTATTACTGTGAAACGAGTCCTTTAAAATACTTGCAAAAATAGATCTGCTACAGAGTATTTGACAAAGCCAATTTTCTACAGTGCATAGCAATTGAGCTCTATGTTGTGTTAGAAATGTATCCATTAACAGATATTATATTTATCCTTTCTCTCTTCGTGTGAGCAGTGCATTCCTAGCACAATAGATGACCTACATGCAAGCAGAAAGCCTTGCGTACAAACATAATTTTCTCTATACATTTGCTAGATTTTGATCTTTAAAGTTCACCCATGTTATTCTTTCTTTCATGACAGGTACACTTTACCTCGGTAAAGGTTTTTAAGATCAAAAGAAAGAAAAACTCAAATGGTATAAAGCTATGAATTAAAATGTCTACATTCTTTTAAAAGAAAGTCATTTTTCTTGTACACAAGTATGTTTCTGATATTCTGGAATGCATATGGAACTGCAATTATTTGGAAATTACTTTGTTGTTCTAATGCAAACTTGGGGACAGCATATCCAGTGTACTTGCTACAATGAGCATATCCTGATCACTCTCAGTCTGCTGTAACACTCAACAGGAAGTGCAGAGTGCAAAGAAAATAACTTTCCCCCAGACAAAGGGAATACATTTCCAGGCACATTGTGTTCCAGGCACAATGGTTTAGGACCTCCAACATGTAAATCATTGAATATTATGTTTTTTTTCCCTTAAAGATAGTTTTGTATGTAGCTGGTTACATTAAAAAACATATTATGTTTTTTTTTTCCAGATAAAGCACCTGATTTTCATTTTTGCTCTACCTCGTCCTTTAATTCTCCCCCTTCTGTTCATAATTCATTTGCTACACCCCCTTAAGATTGTATTAAATTGAAAGGAATCTCTGAATTTAGAACACAATTGGGAAAATACCTACATTTAAATATGTAAACTTATGGCCAAAATATAATAACACTTAACGGGACTCCAAGACATGTCTTATACTGTGAATGTAGGAATAAAAAATAACCTAAACATGGCATTAGAAAATGCATTGAGTAGGAGACAAATGGGTTTTAAATGTGCGTGTCTCTTGTGTATGACATCACCCTGCGGCTTGATATGCAAATTAAACATTTTTTTACTTAAAAAGTATTTAATTTGTATAAACAGGACACACTAGAGGAAGTAGGTCAGCTGCCGGGCAGAGAATAAACTGGGGTGTGCTGTCAAAAGTACCTCACACTAGGAACAATTAATGTTTCACTTATAATAGATTAGTGTCCCTTTAACAGTGGCATCCAACCAACTTGGTACCAGCCTGCCTGTAAAATACCACAAACTGGCATGCCGTCCATTACTATGAGTAAAAAAAATTAACAAATAAACAAATAAATAGTCATTTAGTGTCCATTTAAAAACCCCCTATCTTTACAGAAAGGGTTATTTTAACTTAGACAATAGCAAGACACAGATGTCATTAATTGTAAGAAGCCAATTAGTGTCCGACTTGCACTTGCAGGGAAGATTCCAGTTTGTCTACCCTCTAATTATAAATTTGGTGTTTTGATTAATCACTGCGTACACAGCTGCATGGCGTGGATAAGACCCGTGTAATTGCATTTGCGAACAGAGACTTTTTCAGATCGCGACGGAGTTTGGCGGCACCGCTCGCCAGTAGCGCCGCTAACAATCACTTCGAAAAATGAAGAGCACTTGTTATATTTACGCACTGGTGTAATGAGTCTGTTTTTCTTTCTTTCTCCTTTGACAGCCACGTTTTCAGGCATGTCCTAATGATGACAGCCCACTCACGCCAACTATATAAGCCGATTTATTACGGCGGTAACCTAATGCGGTTCTAATTTACTAGAGTATATTGCGTCTACCTGTTGCATTGAGAAATTTGCATTAGAGGCGGACAAAAGAGAATCTCATCTGACACAATTAAAGATAAGTAAATTGATTGTGTGCTGTGTTATAAATTAGCAGTGGCTTAACTGCGCCATGCCGTTAACAGGAGAAAAAAAAGAGGAAATGGTGTTTTAAGTATGTATGTGTTTAGAGGTTAATCATTATAGGGCAGGGAATAATCTATTTGGTCAAACTTGAATTGCTTCTTTAAATTTTTATTGGATAGGGTCTTTAACACGAGGGAAAAAAAGAAACGTGTAGCGAATTGGAGAAACGCAGTCTATGGTGAAAGCTTAGATTATGGATGACTGGGAATCATGGGATATGTAGTTGCCAGACATCTGCAGTGCCAAGGTTAATCATCACTGGCTCCGACTGATCGGTGGCGCTTAAGAAACTGGGGGAAGGAAGGAAAGTAATAGGGTTGATGGAGGCCCTAAAGAATTTTTTTTTTTTTTAAATAATCACCTCTGCTGGTAAACCTTCCCACCGTGGGCAGTGATGTCCTCCCTAGCCCCTATTGCTATAGTAGAGACTATGGGTATCGTGATATGATATTGAGTTTGGTTACTTTCAGTCTTTACTGGAGAGAGCACGACTAGTGGCAGAGCTGAGGATCCCTTTGAGACTTAAATGACTGACCTCCCTCATCACCCAGTGTGCCTCTTTCTCAAATTCTTTTCTTTAATGTCATTTTTTTTTATTTATTAAAAGCACTTTATAAACATCCTTGAGTAGAATCAAGAATCAACATATTCTCTTGAAAACTAGCTCTTATTCCCCTACAGCTGGAATATACCCAAGCCCCTTTTCCACACAAATTCTTATATATGAAATATATAATTCATCACTTTACTTTTCTTGTCCCCAACACAAATGCCCTTTCCTATCCAGCCCGATCCTTCTCTTTTATTGTATTTTAATTCTTCCTGATTCTATTGTGCTTGTGTGTGTCTGTGTGTCTGCTTGTGTGTGTGTGTTTCAATCAATTGTGATCATTGCATATCTGTCGCTTAATGTCCGTTCAACAATCTTTGTAAACATAAGGTCACTATGAGAAATAGGCAATGTTTCTTGGAACAAAAAAGGTTTGTTTACTGTTGTATACATGTTTATGTTTATAGGTTTAGTACAAAATCCAAGGTCTGTTCTTACTGCATTGTGCAAAGACGTTTGCTTGGGGAACCAAGACTACAGTATTGTTCAATAACAATCCAAATCGGAACAGTTGGAACAAGACAAACAATCTTCTTCAGGGATGCAGCATTCAGCTCTGTGCTAAACAGAGTTTAACCCTATGGGTGAAAAATTAAGTATTTTTCAACCCGCGGATCGTCAAAAAGGTAACTTCGGAAAATATTGTACCTTCATATAGACTGACTGACCGAAATTAACTTACCAGGCTTTGATTATCTGGTAGCATCACAATGATTTGTGCATTATGATCCCAAATCATTCTCCAGAAATCTTTAGTTGTATGTGGCATGGGATGTTGGGTTATAATAAACTCATTGCTCCTTAAATAACCCTGTAAGACAAACATTGATCACATATAAAAGAGCAATACAAAAAAAAAAATTACAATCACAAAAAAAACAAAAAACTTTAATGCTTTAACATCAATTCAATTTAGGTAATAACACAGGTCAGATAATTACAAATAGATGAGCATTAAAATGATGAATAAAAAGTGGTCTTTCGGCAGCAGACAGGGGGGTGCCATGTTTACTCTCATCTGTGGATCTCTTGATCAACAACCCGATTTAGAATGCTAAGAAGCCAATGAGAATTAAGCTTTGGATTTCAAATGTTCCAGTTTGTCTCTCTCATTATTTGTTTTGGCTACAGCACTGGGGTTTTTTGCTGATCCCATAACTTTATTACCGTATATTACGCAGCTGATCGATTTTAAAAAATCTTTAAAGAGGAAACAAATAATCTCTTGTAGAGAGTACTAAGTTAGTACATATAGTTTACTACAGCATCTAAAAATGTCCCTGTGATATGAAAGAGATCCTCACAAAGCAACAAGAAAGTGAAGATGACCTATTTCGTTTACGCTTTAGCATTGTTTTTTTTTCTTTTTGAGAAAAGAATTAGAGCATTTTAATATACTTTAGATGCTGTAACAAACGCTGAGGTTGGCAACTGGGGTTTATCTCTACCTAAATGGCCTTGGGGCTTTTTCAGTATCCCTTGTCTAATACCCAGTCTGGATTTTTAACATAGAGCTCAACTGGTCCTAGAATAAACAATAAATATCTCAACCTCGACCAAGTTGAGTCTGGTTCAAAAGGCCAGCCAATCAAATGATCCACAGAAAGGTGTCAAGTGTGGATATTTTTTATTGAAATGAACGTGCAAACCATCAAGAGCTTTAAAATGTCATTAAATAAGGATAGAGGCAAGATTGGAGTACAGGTTGGTGAGGATTAAATAAAGATTTAGGAAAAGATGGGGTACTGGTCTGAGAGGGTTAAATGATAGAGGGAAGGCTGTTGAACAGGTTGGGAGGGTTAAATGAAAATAGAGGGAAGGATGGAGTACAGGTTGGGAAAAGTTAAATGTATATAGAGGGAAGACTGGAGTATGGGTTTGGAAGAGTTAAATGAAGATAGAGGGAAGGCTGGAGCACCGGTTGGGGAGAGTTACATGAAGATATAGGGAAGGCTGAAGTACTGGTCAGAGTATTAAATATAACTTTAGGAAAAGCTGGGTTACTGGTCTGAGATGGTTAAATGAAGATAGAGGGAAGGCTGGAGCACACGTTGGGGAGAGTTAAATGACGATAGAGGGAAGGCTGGAGCACAGGTTGGGGAGAGTTAAATGACGATAGAGGGAAGGCTGGAGCACAGGTTGGGGAGAGTTAAATGAAGATAGAGGGAAGGCTGGAGCACAGGTTGGTGGGAGTTAAATGAAGATAGAGGGAAGGCTGAAGCACAGGTTGGGGAGAGTTAAATGAAGATAGAGGGAAGGCTGGAGCACAGGTTGGGGAGAGTTAAATGAAGATAGAGGGAAGGCTGGAGCACAGGTTGGTGGGAGTTAAATGAAGATAGAGGGAAGGCTGGAGCACAGGTTGGGGAGAATTAAATGATAATGGAGAGAAGGCTGGAGCACAGGTTGGTGGGAGTTAAATGAAGATAGAGGGAAGGCTGAAGCACAGGTTGGGGAGAGTTAAATGAAGATAGAGGGAAGGCTGGAGCACAGGTTGGGGAGAGTTAAATGAAGATAGAGGGAAGGCTGGAGCACAGGTTGGGGAGAGTTAAATGAAGATAGAGGGAAGGCTGGAGCACAGGTTGGGGAGAATTAAATGATAATGGAGAGAAGGCTGGAGCACAGGTTGGGGAGAGTTAAATGAAGATAGAGGGAAGGCTGGAGCACAGGTTGGGGAGAGTTAAATGAAGATAGAGGGAAGGCTGGAGCACAGGTTGGGGAGAGTTAAATGAAGATAGAGGGAAGGCTGGAGCACAGGTTGGGGAGAGTTAAATGAAGATAGAGGGAAGGCTGGAGCACAGGTTGGGGAGAGTTAAATGAAGATAGAGGGAAGGCTGGAGCACAGGTTGGGGAGAGTTAAATGAAGATAGAGGGAAGGCTGGAGCACAGGTTGGGGAGAGTTAAATGACGATAGAGGGAAGGCTGGAGCACAGGTTGGGGAGAGTTAAATGACGATAGAGGGAAGGCTGGAGCACAGGTTGGGGAGAGTTAAATGAAGATAGAGGGAAGGCTGGAGCACAGGTTGGTGGGAGTTAAATGAAGATAGAGGGAAGGCTGAAGCACAGGTTGGGGAGAGTTAAATGAAGATAGAGGGAAGGCTGGAGCACAGGTTGGGGAGAATTAAATGATAATGGAGAGAAGGCTGGAGCACAGGTTGGGGAGAGTTAAATGAAGATAGAGGGAAGGCTGGAGCACAGGTTGGGGAGAGTTAAATGAAGATAGAGGGAAGGCTGGAGCACAGGTTGGGGAGAGTTAAATGAAGATAGAGGGAAGGCTGGAGCACACGTTGGGGAGAGTTAAATGACGATAGAGGGAAGGCTGGAGCACAGGTTGGGGAGAGTTAAATGAAGATAGAGGGAAGGCTGAAGCACAGGTTGGGGAGAGTTAAATGAAGATAGAGGGAAGGCTGGAGCACAGGTTGGTGGGAGTTAAATGAAGATAGAGGGAAGGCTGAAGCACAGGTTGGGGAGAGTTAAATGAAGATAGAGGGAAGGCTGGAGCACAGGTTGGGGAGAGTTAAATGAAGATAGAGGGAAGGCTGGAGCACAGGTTGGGGAGAGTTAAATGAAGATAGAGGGAAGGCTGGAGTAGAGGTTGTGGAGGGTCTGGCATCTTTCTTCTGGATGATGTGACCGCTTCCTGAGTGATGTGCTGCAGTGTAAAGATCAGACTTTACACCCCTTTCCCTATTCTTCCCAAGCCAGAGCGAGAGGGATAAGAAATCACATGCCTGTACTCTGACCTGCACACAGCACTTTGAGCTGGAGTAGTTGTTTTAGTTTAGATCCTTGCTTAACAGAGGCATAATTTATACAACCAGATGCAGCTATCAATGTCAAGTCAGCCGCCAGACCAGCCACATCTTTGGACAGCCTACAGGGATATATCCCACTAGGTCAGTCTGGCACTGGAACTAGTGCGGCTTTCCGTACAAATACTGGATGCTGCAGGAACCATTTCTCATGGTGGAAAATCAACCATCTACATGTCAGGCGAAAATTACACTTTCAGTGAAAAATCAGTCACAAACAAACGTCCGTTTGTCACACACACGTATTTATTTACAAAACCGATCATTCCCGGCATGTTTTTTTTTCCCCCTCACCATGATATACGAGGCGTTGATGTAATCTGTTCCTTTCATTCCCGGTAATGGTGCCAGACCCACTCTCGCACGTTCCGCTGAGAAGAAAAAAAAATATATATAAAATTAAAATAACAAAATCAATAGATCTCTCCTAACAGAATACACCCGTGCTACCAAGGAAGGTTTACGGGAAGATGGAAGAGTTGGCTTTTAGCGAGTTTAACATGGCCGTAGCGAGCAGATGAAATAATTACAATTTGTGCTGAACCTCACTTTGGTTTTAATTCGTTGACAATAAAATGATGACATAACCACAGAGGGAGTATGGCAGTCATAAAGGCCGAGTCCTTGAAACATAACCTCATAACTTAACAGCAACATTGTATCCGGCTTCAAAAATAAATCTTCCCAACATCACATGATGCAATTATCGCTCGTATAGAAAGCGCACCTATTCTGGATAATTCATTGTTTAAAATGGAAAGCCTTGCTGCACTTGTGCTAGACAAATTCCTAGCAAATGTATAGAATCTTTTATTTAAAAGGTACAGGCTTGTAGGTGCACAACCACCGGCCAGCAAAAGGTAGGCATCACTCTACCACAGTGTATAGTTTGCCTCTCCTACGATATATACATGATGTATGGACGTCGAGTTTCGGTTGCGTACATGCAAGTGTGCATCCTTTAGCATTTTGTGTTGGTGGGTTCGGTGGAAGAGCCTTTCAGGACAGTGTAAATATTATATTATACAAAAATTGTTACTCCATTGAAGAGCACTGGTACCTACACATCGCATCAACAGACCTATTTTTTTCCCCCACAGTTATCCCCACATTACTGTTTAAATCACTAGCACAAGGAATTCTGGGCAAGGACATTTAAATGTGGACCTTATCTGCTGGGAGGTATACATAGGTCCAACTATTCTCTACTGACTTTTTGATTATACAATGGAGGGGGTCCTTATGCCATAACCTTAACTGGTGATATGAGGAACTTCTAGGGGTTTTTTTTGGACCCCAAGCGTGAAATCAGGCTTTTCAATCTTCCCTCAGATACTGTGGGGACCTCCTGAGCAAGTAGGGGGCCATAAGATCGTTATATGCTAGCCCAACCGCTTTGGCTGCTCATAAAACATTGAAGAAAACAGTGTACGGCTCATATAGGACAATACTGTTTTACAATAAAGCTTTGCGCCGAGCAAGGAAACAAAAAATCGGGACTGGAAATGTAGGAAATTATATATTAATGCAGCAACAATGAACACAAACATTCTATGTAATCAACGAACATCGGAATAGGCCCTTACCTGGTACAACCGACGAGTTCCTATTCTTTTCTTTGTTGCAATCTTTCTGTGCGCTGAAGCATTCGACATACTTTGCATTACACTGTGTAACCAACTGAAAAAACACACAGCACAGGCTAATGTGAGTTATTTAGTGGGCAACATGGCACAAAAACCAACTGCAATTTTCTTCAGTTTGTTAAAAAAAGAAACAAAAAAAAAACCCGGGTATTGTATAACTAAATTATATATTTTTACTAGAGGTAGCATTTATTGAAGTGGACTTTTCACCCAATATCTTTTAACCCCAAATCACCCTTTATTTTTTCTCCATGGATTGGGTTAACATTTTTAAATGCAGATTTTATTTAGGTTTGTAAACCTCCCTAGCATGGAGCAGTTATTCAAGAGCAACTTTGTTTAAATTACTGACCTACTTAAACTCAGTACTGCTGCCAGTAACTGCAAAAACAAAATGCTTTTTTTTCTCATTTTTTGGAAATAAAAAATGTCACAATAAATTTAAATGGAATACAAAATATACACGTTGCTGGGAAAAATGCTTTTCAAAGTTTCAAGGGACATGTAAAAAAAAAAAAAAAAAAGGCGTCTTAAAGGCGAAATAAGAACAAACAAAACAAAAACTAGGGTTATTGTTATATGCAGAGTAAATGAAAAATTGTTGATTTACCAAAAAAAAAAAACAACATTGAAAAAAAAGTATCCTGTGCATGAAAACTGCAATATTTTCTTATGCCCCAGCTCAATATAATATTTCACGACTAATTCATACTTTTCTCCGAAGACTCAAGAAGAGAGGTAGGATTCTCGGCCAGAGCCTGTATGTCATCAATGTACCTTTACTCCCACTGAATATTAGTCCCTTTACCCTGCGATAAGGAAAGGTTACGGCAATTTTATTTCCCCTCCTGTGATATTCATACCCTGAATTGCATTTCCAGCCTCGTCTTCCCTCCTGCTGAAGGTGTCAAGATTGTGTTCACATAACTATGGAGCTGGTTCGAACTCACTTCAGTCTCTTTCCCCAGAATAGCCTCTAACAAAGCATCATGAATAAAGACATACTGTTCCTGAAAAAAAGAAAAAGAAGAAAGGATCATGGTGTTTTATTAAGAAGTACAACTGATAAAGCACACATTAACCCTTCGGGGGGAGATGTTCCACGTAATTAGGACTGTCATATTTATGTGCTTATCGGAATACATTTGCTGCCTGCCGCAGCCACAATTCCCTTGAATAGGATACTAGTAGTTTGAATTCAGCACAAAACAAACCCCTCACGGATGCTCTAGGAATTGTGAGATCCATCATCCCAAAAAACCTGTTTCTCACAGCATGAATTATTCATGCCTGAAATTCTCTGTTAGCCAGGAAGACATAGCCTTACGGTACTTAATTGACCATTTCACTTCTGGAAAAGCTTGTGATCCGTTGCCTTGTTAGATGGGATATTACATCCCCATAAATATTCTAGCTGGGGGGAATAAAAAAAAAAATCTAGAGGCATGGAATCTGCACTCACTGCAAAAAAACCAAACAAACAAACAGTCACTTTGTTGTGCATGGAGTTCTAGGGAGATTTTACAAGTGCGCAGTGCATGTAACAGGCAGACTGTATAACAAGGCAGTCTGCAGAATACCTGATCGCAGATCTGAAGACAGAAATTCAATGTTGCTTACAGGCAAAATAAAAATAAAATGAAAATAAAAATGAAGGCAGAGCATAGTGACTTCTGTAGGCATTGAATTAAATTAAAAGTCCAAATATCCCGGTGTAATTAGGGTGTTTAAAGGGACAGTATCACCAACAAAAAATAGTTTTTACTTTGAATGTAGAAAATGAAAAATGATTGAAAATGATCTATACATTGTGTTAGCAAAATCACAAGCAAATGCCTAAATCTGGAGAGAAAATGTGTTTTTAAATGCGTCTGTGGAGTCTCCTGCTTATGACATCACCTGTGGCCTAATATGCAAATGTACTGGGTTTCAGTGGCAATAGAGTAATTTGCATATTAGGGGACACTAGCAAAGAGAGCCAGTCACCAACCAGTGTCTCTTTTAGGATCCTTTTTGGTATTGGGTAAGAAGTCTTATACTTTATCTGTTCTACAAGGTTCTCAGATGAAATAAAAGAACACACTGCCAAACACATATCTACTTTACAAAGAGAGCAAACCCAACCGTTACACAATCTTTACCTCTGTTTGGACGAGGTAGTTGCGCTGAGTTCTGATGTGTTTCAGAAAGCCCAGAGCATTCACTGTGCTTTTGTCTTTTATCTGTTGTAACATGCTGTCTATTACAATGTATGTACCAGTTCTTCCAACTCCGGCGCTATAAAAGAGGGAAAATGAAAATATAAATATTACTATATCAGACACTTGAGTTCCCAACACAGCCATATTTGGCTTAAAGAATCGATACCTTTCAAACATGCTGCACAAAATAAAGTTAAACATGCAGTTACCATCCAAGAATACACTGCAAATTCTTATAGCAGTCCGCAAATAAACTGGTGTTACATCAAGTAGCTAGCATGCCCAGACAACTTACCATCTCATTAAATACACTGTAATAATAATAATAATGACTTTATAATTTAGTTCTATCATATTCACACCACCCACAATGCATGTGAGATGGCTAAGTGGACTAATGCATCAACGGCACAATCTGTTTAATCCTTTTGCAGGTTCCATTCCGAGCAGGGTCAACTCAGACTTTCACATTTCTCGGCTTCAGAAAAGGAGTCCCATTAAATTTTAGTGGGACGAAGGTGAAAATAATAAAATATCTAAAATATCTCAGTGTATTTTTCCCAGTTAAATATTATTATTATTATTATTCCAAAACCTTTACTTTTCCTTTAAACTCACCCCCCCCCCCCCCCCCATGCACAGTAACTCGTGGCTTCAACCAGCAAGCTCCGTTGATGGGTCTATTGGGCCATGACTTAACTCCACCCACACTTTCTGTTGCTTCCCTCGAAGACATGTACTAATATACTTTACCGATCCCACCATGACCCGCTCCCCGCCCCCCCCCAAACATACCTGCAATGGACAAGGACTGGCCCCATATCGGGAAGTTGGGCAGCAGAGGATCTTCGTACAAACGTCAGTACAGGCAAGGCATACTGTGGCACACCCATATCAGGCCACTGTGTGTAGTGATACTGCATGACCGTTCTCTCATTGTGACGGCCTTTCGGATTGCCCTTCTGACCCTGCATGCAAGCACGATATACCTTTAGGCCACAAGGGAGTTAAAGAAGTGTGTGCACAAACAAACAGGATTAATATCATCAAAACCACTCCAACTGCCAATTGCATTCAAATACAATAAACGGAAAACTGCAGGTAATCGATATGGGAAATGTCAAACTTTAGGCCAATGTAGCAGAGTTGGAAAAGTTCACCAATGCAGCTGTATCTAGGGTTGCCACCTGGCCGGTCAATATCCTGGCATATTAATTGTCTATATCCTGCCATATTAAGTGGCAATATCCTGGCATATTAAGTGGCTATATCCTTGCATATTAATTGGCAATATCCTGGCATATTAAATGACAATATCCTGGCATATTAAGTGGCATAATCCTGTCATATTAACTGGGAATACACTGGCATATTAATTGGCAATATCCTGGCATATTAATTGGCAATATCCTGGCATATTAATTGGCAATATCCTGGCATATTAATTGGCAATATCCTGGCATATTAAATGACAATATCCTGGCATATTAAATGACAATATCCTGGCATATTAAGTGGCAATAGAGTGGCAAAATCCAGGCATATTAAAATGGGAAAAGAATGGCATATTGAGGGGCAAAATACTGTAATATTAAATGGCAAAAGAATGGCATATTGAGGGGCAAAATACTGGCATATTAAATGGCTAAATCCTGGTATATTGAGGGTCTAAATCCTGGCATATTGAGGGGCAAAATATTACTGGCATATTGAGTGGCAAAATATTACTGGTATATTGACCAACTGCTCCCAACCACCCTCCATATTACATTAACATATAACCTGTTTGTGAGGGTAGGTGGGGCGAGTGGGAGATATTGTCGGGGGGTAGGGAGAGTTCGTGAGAGAGAGTGAGAGTGACAGTCTGTGAGAGAGTGAGTAAATGTCTGTGTGCGAGCAAGAGAGACAGTCTGTGTATGAGAAACTGTGTGAGAAACGTGTGTGTGTGTGAGACAGTGTGTGCGAGAAAGCTTGTTTGCGAGTGTGAGAGACAGCTTGTGTGTATATGATATACAAATATATATATATATATTTTATATATATATACACACACGCTTCTCACTGGCATGATATACAAATAATATATATAATTTCAGTGATAATCCGCCCCATTTGTGGCCCCACCCCTCATGGCCTCTCCCTCTTGTAGCTCCGCCCATACATGGCCGGTATTTTTTTTGAGGAAAAGGTGGCAACCCTAGCTATATCTTGAGAGAATCTTTCCCACTCGGCTACTTTCGCCTTAAGTTTGGAACTCCCGTCTAAGTTCCCTGCAATTCTCTCTTTATTGAATAGACACTATAGAAATAAAGGTTAAAAAGTGCTGTTTTGTGGCTTTAAAATTGCCAACATAGTACATGGCATGATCTGTAAAAAGATCATATAAAAATATCAGTAAATTGCATTAAAATAGTTTTATATAATCCATACAAAAGTAGAAGACGATCGAAGTAGAAATCCTACAAAAATATCATTGCTGGCAAGATGGCTCATGTGCTAATGCACCATCTGTGGAACCTGTTCAACCCTCAGCGTGGCAAGGCCAATTCAGCCCTTCATCCTTTCGAGGCTGACAAGATGAGGACCATTAAATTGGGCAAAAGTAATATCCCTAGGACGTACTTCAAATATCAGAGAATACTTGAATGTACCTTTCTTGTTTAAACGCTTTAGTATTATTATCAATTAGACATAATGTTTATTGTTACTTATCTATTTCTACCTGACTCCCAATGTATCGAGTATTGTGAGGATCAGAGAAAATACAAGTCCAATCCATTAAAATATCAATGCACAACCCAAAAATGGCTAATCTTTCATTAAGCTGCTTTGAAAACACGTATTCCAGAAGAAAAAAATTGGAGATTTTGTCATACCGTTTGGCCATTTCATGCTTAGCCCATCACCGACACGAAGCACTCCAATATTGGGGGGGGGGGGGGGGGGTCTTACACATGATGCAATATATAAAGCACCTGTGGCTGGGGGTTTTGTAGGAATATTTGAAGCCTGATGAGTTTTTGGGTATAGAACCCCAACCACCCACTGGTGCTCTATATAAGGCGTTCTAGTGTAGGACCCACCAATTTTGGAGTAGTTTGGCGCCGTGGTGGGCTAAGAATGATATAGCCATATGATGTGACAAAATCTCAATTTTTGTTTTTCTACGTTAGGTGTTTTTAAACATGTGCCTTTCATGTAATAGAGTATATTTGCATCCTATGTATGTTTTCTGTTTACAGGAGCCAAGTAGAGTCAAGTTGATAGTACATTGGTGTGTGGTTCGTACTACTGGTACTTTTGAGGCAACTCTACACTAACCCAAAATGTATCATTCACTTCCCATAATGCATTTCTTTCTGGATTCTCAATGGTCGATCATCGGTCTGCTACAAATGTGCCTTGTAAAATATATGTATCAACTATTGTTCTCCTTGAGAACCAGACTTCTTCTCTGTGAAGTTCCCTTTAACTAGTAATACTTTTAAAAAAAGCAGATAACATTTAGCTAGCCACAATAATAAAACATAGCTTGAAAAGGAGGTAAATCAATGAAAAAAGTATGTCCCCTACCTTTTTCATCTTTACATTCCTTATGGTGAAGCGACGGACGGTGTAACATGCGTAGACTCTTGTGCTTTTTAAGGTGACAATGATATTTCCGTATTCTTCAGTGTTTTCGGTTGGCCAGTACTGATCGCACTTTCTCTACAAATACCCAAGCAGAGTTACATCTTCAGTGCAGAATAATTATAATGATACATTCACTGCCCCCCCCCCCCCCCCAAATATCAGAGACTGTGGAACGGAGACATGTGTTTTAGAATCTTGGGTCCAGATTGGTCAGATCTTTCTTCATCAAACTGAAGATTCTAAACGTCGTGTCCGCCCTGTGACAGAGCTTATACGCACTAGAGTACTTTTGTTGTATTCTTTTATTGAACCATTTCTATGTAAAACGGCTGCACTTTTTCAATTAAAAAGAACTTTAAACACCTGCAGTTTGACTATACTTCTCGAATGTTAAGGTTGAATAGTAATAGTTTTTGAAAGTGCCAATAACAAAATTAGTTCTGCTTATACCCCACTTTCTTAACTTATAAAAAGAACAAAAAATTGGTTGTGATTATATTTAAGAGGACAATACTGCAGCCTCAACTGACAACGCAATCATAGACAACCAATATAAAAATGGATAGACGTGGATTTGGATACATGATGGTCCTGGTATGTCCCAAAATGTAAATAAGCAGCGTGAAAAACAAAAATCCTATTAAATTCTGATTCAGAAGGATAAATATGTTTTCAAAATAAAAGCCATATGTTTCCTTTAAAACAATTCACAATATATAGTTTGCATGAGTGCACTAAAAAAGAACAAAAAATGGCTAAACACACACACAAAAAATATAGTAAAAAAGGTTCTTGTCCTGAATGGGTGAAAGGACATTATATTCAGTACCTTTCACAAGGGTTAAATGCTGCTCAATGTGACACACTCAAAAGTTCATTGACTATCCAGGCTCATTTGGTTATAAAATGCAATATCTGAGCACTGCGCAAACTATACCCGCTGAAGCTAAAAGGCTCATTGATTAAAGTATCTTCAAAATGTCAATGGTTAGTTAAGGCTCTAATAGAGCACAGTGCTCCTCAACTCTCCTGTAAATTAATCAAGATGCTTATATTAAAAGAATAACATTTGAGGAATAAGAAAACCAGAATATATTCCCAGAGGAGCAGCTTACGTTATGATGCATGAAACCATTATTCCCAAAATGTCTCAGCCAGAAAACGAAACTACAGACATCCAATTAGCTTTGATACATCTGGTAGTGTTCAACCTGTATTTGGTAGTAGTTGTTTTTTTTTTGCATTGATAGAATTCTTAGTAATCTGTTTCTAGCCCTATTTTCTTTACATTGCAAGACCATCACTTGCACGGAGAGACTGTGCACCAACTGCTTCATTTAGAAGCTGGCAAACTTCTCCCTGGTTTTTGACAGCAGTAATGCTTGACATCACTTACATCCTGCAAATGTAGTTTGAGCATCCGCATGAAGCTCTATGGGGTTTGCTCCCTGGGCATGTTGGGGACAGCATTTGATGGTGGAATGTTCAATACATCTGGGAACCTTTTTTGATTATCCATTTGGCCCGTCCTCCTTAATTAGATAAAGCAGAAATACTCTTACCCGCCCTTTTTCCACAAGGTTGGTTATCATGATAATTATTCCGGTGTTTTGCTCCCAAACCATCCTCCAGAAGTCTTCAAAAGTGGACTTGAGGGGTCCCTGGGTAGCGATGTAGGCCTTTGCTTTGTTGTAACCCTTTAAAAAAAAAAAGTCAACCAAACTGAAGATGAAAGCATGCTCATGGCAAACATATTAACTATTAATAGAGAAGAAAAAAGAAATAACTTGTATGGATTGAATACATGATGTGTGATGTCCTTTGATGCCCCAAAAAAGAAAAAATCACAACATACAAAATAATTAATAAAAGATATTTCAGCAAGAGACATTGACAGATGAAGTAGAAGAGTTTTAAATGGACATAGGCAACTTACATCAACATAATTAGCATTAATGTAATCACTGTGCTTTGAGTCTTTACCAGCTAACGGCCTTAATTTCACCCG
Organism: Pelodytes ibericus; assembly: GCA_036172795.1. Taxonomy (NCBI): domain Eukaryota; kingdom Metazoa; phylum Chordata; class Amphibia; order Anura; family Pelodytidae; genus Pelodytes; species Pelodytes ibericus. Next base: position 74,244,428 of record CM069865.1, on the reverse strand, counting down.
GCTATGGTCATCTACAAGAAAAAAAACAGATAAATGAAATGGGAGAGTTAAAGAGAATTCAAAGTCATTAATATCTACAGTTGGATGATCCCAATCGGAATGGTACACAGCGAGCTCTTTGAGTGGAAGATAGCTTTGAAGATTTAGTGTTCGTAAGATGTAAAAGTTCTATATTTTGATACCCGAAGCATTTAACTAAACGTGTACGGGATTACTTTTCAATGTTTAAATTGCATATCTGTCAATAAATGTGTGCTTTATCCGGATTCAGAAATCTCCATTTGTAGGTAAATCGTGTGCAAAATTGGATATGCTGCCCCCTATTCACAATGTACGCAAGTATATTACTCTGAACTTAACCCCTTCGTGACGCATGGTTCTTGCGTCCCAAAGGTCACGCTTTGTTCCTGGCCACTGATCACAAGGTGATCGGTAGCCAGGAACACTGTGGCAGACACCCAATCAGGGTCTTAATAGACCCTGTGGGTCCCTGCCAAAAAATTGCAAGACCTCCGGACGTCACGTAAAATCAGAATGGCATAGTACGTCCTAACGTCACAAAGGGGTTAAGCTAAGCCAAGGGCCCAAAAACCTATGTGTACAACAATGCAGCAAGATAAAGCCTTTGTAGGGGAGGAGCTGATATATCAGTGTGAACTGCAACTCTTGAAACCAAACACCATGCAAACATATTAAATGATGGTTATAAGTCAACAAGCTGGCAGAAAATAACTTTTTCTTTTCCTTAGCAAAATTAATTTTTAAATCATTCACAAATCTTTAGAAAAGTAAAAATCAGTAGGTTATCTGGGTTATCTACACATAAAGTAAGACAAGTGGAAGGAGGTTACCAAACCCGGTCACCAAACCTTGTGAATCCGCGCAGTGTAACCAGACACTGGAGAAGGAAAATCGGGACCGTGCCATGTAGTCGGACATACTGGGAGGCCTGAACTCACGTGTCACCTCAATAGCGGATAGCATATAGCAGATTCCTATCACTGTACTGATCAATAATTTAAATTCATTATAATGGACTCCACAAGATCTAGCCTTTCCCATGGCGTCCTGGGTGCTCATCAAGGAGAGACTCTTATAAAACTATCTTATGTAGTGGTCTGCACGGGGAAAGATTACGTTTGTGGAGGTCCATACAACATCATTCAAATGTTCCTCACCAAGTTCACTCATGGTGTCCACCAAGGACAATGGTGAGTCTTCTGTAAGTCTTCATTTCGCAGTCCTGAAATTTGGATTTTTAAGAGTCCCTCAATAAAATGGAGAGGCAGTGACCCAACGGGCAAGTCACCACCTACGGGTGGCTCACACCTGACCACGAAGATCTTTTTTTTTTTTTTTTTTTAGTTTTTGTGCTCTACGACTTTGCTTCTTAAACCCTGGTATGGTTTACCAATGCTTAGGGAACACAGCTAGATTGTGGGTGGTTCGTGAGGACAGGTTTGAGAAGCACCGATCTAAGATTTGGCGCCGCAAAGCATCTACTTACAGGCGACAATGTTGATGTATCTGTTTTTATGCTTGTTGTCAGGATGATTGGAATGTTCTGCCGTAATGTTCATGTCTACTGTGCACCGCTGGACTTCCTATGGTGGGTAACAAAGAAAAGTAGGAGACAAGTTAGTTGCATTCACAGAAACCTTTTTAGATAGTACTTTACTACAAAGCTACCATTTTATTTTGATTTAAAGAAGCTACGTCGTGCAGAGAAAAAGATACAGATCTCTCATCAGTTTTTTTCCTATTTTTTTTTTATAGAAATGCAACCCAAGTATCAGAGAATTATTGCTGTATCGACAAACCGGCCTCTCTCTCTCCAAGCCTCCTTATTGGGTGTGACAGAATTTAGAGGCCTGGATGAAACGGATTTGAATGTAAAACTACAGGAGAATGGGGAATCGTTTAAAAGAACAAATAAGTACATTTCACATATAAAAAAAGACGTGTACAACAAAATAAGATATGAGGAACTGCCCCTTTAATTTTGCATACTTTATAGTCAATAAAAAAAATTATTAACACTTGATTTTTTTATGTAATTGTTATTTTTTTGTTACTGAAATAATGACCCAGTCTCCGCCTCAATAGCATTAATTCTACACCAGTGATTCACAGCACCCTGGCTCCCAGGCGATTCAAACAGCGTGCGGTCCGTCCAAATGGATTCCTGATCGATATACCATCATTTTTGACAGTAACACTTAGATGCCATGCTTTGCAAACCAAACAAACCATACAAGTTAAACGCCGCAACTCACAAGGTCAAAACGAGGGACCTCTGTGTGCAGCTAAAATTAGGACAAGGGTTAAATTAATTATATTTTCGTGTGGCCTTTTTTCGAAAAAGACCAAACTCTTGAGATTATTGCATTCCCAAATTAATACTTTCAACTTGTGAACGGAGATATGGGATGCGCCGAAGAAAGAAAATAATTATCAGCCGACAGCTGTTACAGGAACCAGGGGTAGCGTGGCAGATATATTATGCAAACAGCAGATGTGGCTATTTTCTCTATATAATAAAGAGGGGGATGGGGAGGGGGGGGGAATCTATCCTATGGAATGCACAAATAAATAGATAAACAAAAACACACAAAGTGTGTCTATGTATGCATATACAATCTGGGACAGGATACCTCCCCCATGCAGAAAATTCCCAATGGATATAAAAAATTTTTTTTTTAAAAAAGATAAGATTTTGGCCAAACAAACAGGCCAATCCTCCCTCATCAATTGAGGAACTTTTTATTATGGTTGCCAACTTTTTTGCAAAAAAAAAAAAAAAATACTGGCCATGCTGTCACCTCGTAGACTTAACATTGGCCTCATGCACATTTTTTTTTACTGGCCTGCCGGTAAATTACCAGCAGCCATGTGCCAACCCTGGGCGGTACTGCTGAAATGTTCGAAAAAGAGGCACGTCCCACTGCACCATTAAGATATTAAAACCATTGGAAAATGTGGCCAAAAACATTTCGCATCAAACAACAATTTGGAGTTTTGTTGAAAAGATGGAGAACAGAAAATTAAGTGGGGGGGGGGGGGGGGGGGACGACAAATAAGAGGTCGGGATAAAGAGGAAAGAAAAAGAGCAGGAGAATATTTAACCCCTTCATGACTGTACTTTTGTCCATCTCGTGCCCTTCCTGACAATGGCCATCTTAACACTTCTCTTTCTTGTTTGCGTTTAGCTGTAATTTTCCTCTTTCATTAACCATACCCACACAAATTATATATTTGTTTTGGATTATATTAATTTGATTATATCCTACAATTTGCTATAAAGAAAATAAATACAATAGATTGGCATGGGTCAAGGAGAGACTGGCTTTGACAGCTAAACACATCCGATCGCTGTGATAGGCTATCACAGCGATCAGGTGTGACGTCGGGGTCCGCCACAGACATCGCCGGAGTGCCTCGGGTTCGAGGCACACAACCATGTTATTTTCACAAAAATCATTGTATGTCAGCAGACAAACAATCGCAACCGCAGTACGTGCCCGGCACTTCCTATGTCACTGAGGGAGATACTGGCAGGCCAGTATTCGGCCCATCTAGTCTGCCCAATTTTCAAAATACCTTTATGAGTCCCCAGTTCCCTATCTTATATCTAGGATAGCCAGACTACCTCACTATTTTATAATTACAATAAAAGTTGTATTTTTGCACAATTACTGAATCAGTTGTAGAATCTATAAAGCATCTTCTCTATGAACAAGTTCTCAAAGAGTTCTGAAAGACATTTATGTCTATCTCAGCAAATAAGTCATTTTTTTCCCGGTGTTTTGCTAACATAATATTTAATGTTTAAATACTTCCACAGTGTTTGCAGTGTATTACGCTCCTGTCAGACATATGTGCAGGATTAGTATTATTTTTTTTATTAAAGAAAACATTTTGTTTTGGGCTGTAACAATCCGATTCCCCATGTATGCATTAAAAAAAAAAGAAAGAATTATAGCGATGTTAAAAACAGAGATTAAAATACTTGCAGTAACAACACACAATTGAGTTTGTACCAGTGATCTGACACTGAGGAGAAGCAGAGCCTAATTACAGTCAGATCAAGTTTATAGATACGCCGTGGATTATTTTGAATAATTAAATGGTGTCAAAACCAGCTGTGATATACAGTGGTGTATCTTGATTTTGTGCTGCCCTAGGCAGACAAAATCCGGGCACCCCCCTACCCAAGCTGCACACCCACGTTACACACATAAGACATGCCCCATCATTCAGACTCACATCAAGCTCACACTCCCATCACACTCAGTCACACACTCCTACTCCCATCACACTCAGTCACACACTCCTACTCCCATCACGCACACTCTGACTCCCATCACACTCAGTCACACACACTGTCCCCCATCACACACACTCTGACTCCCATCACACTCAGTCACACACACTGTCTCCTATCACACACACTCTGACTCCCATCACACTCAGTCACACACACTGTCTCCCATCACACACACTCTGACTCCCATCACACTCACTCTGACTCCCATCACACTCAGTCACACACAGTCTCCCATCACACACACTCTGATTCCCATCACACTCAGTCACACACACACACACACACTGTCTCCCATCACACACACTCTGACTCCCATCACACTCAGTCACACACACTGTCTCCCATCACACACACTCTGACTCCCATCACACTCAGTCACACACACTGTCTCCCATCACACACAGTCACACACACTGTCTCCCATCACACACACTCTGACTCCCATCACACTCACTCTGACTCCCATCACACTCAGTCACACACAGTCTCCCATCACACACACTCTGATTCCCATCACACTCAGTCACACACACACACACACACTGTCTCCCATCACACACACTCTGACTCCCATCACACTCAGTCACACACACTGTCTCCCATCACACACACTCTGACTCCCATCACACTCAGTCACTCACACACACACACACACACACAGTCTCCCATCAGCACTTACCTTTCCCTGGCAGGCAGGCAGCATGGTCCCTCCATGCTGCCTGTTCGGCTTCCCGGCGATTGTGCCGACAGGTCACGTGACCGGGCGCGCGTATGACGTCAGCGCGCCCGTCACGTGACTGTCGGCACTTCCGTGTCAGCACACTGCACGGGGAGCTGAACAGGCAGCACGGAGGTTTCTCTGTGCTGCCTGTTCGGCTCCCCGTGCAGCCTGGCAGGCAGAGCGATGGTGAGGGGGAGTCTTCCGATCCCTTCTCACCTCCGTCTCTGCCTGCAAGCGCGGTGGGGTTTTTTTTTTTAAAGGGCCGGATTTTTTTTTTTTTTTCTCCAGTGCTGGGGGGCGCTGCCGCCCCCCAAAATTTGCCGCCATAGGCATCCGCCTAGGATGCCTCGCGGTAAATACAGCACTGGTGATATACAGCACCAGGGATTTCAATTCATAAATAATTGAAGAGAAGGACTACACATGTGATCTTCCTGATCACAGCCCAGCTCCCTGGAGAATCAGTGTTTGCCCTGAATACCATCAACATTGTTAGAGCTCTCAATATCTCTGCCTAGCCAGCTAAATCAAAAGGGATTTACCCAGCACAAGAAAAACAGAGTTTCTACGGTGAGTTAAGATTTTGCACAAAAGGGACAAAAACAAAATAATATAAATCTCTATGATTTAGAAATGACAATTTGTGTGTTACGGATTTTTTTTTTTCTTTCTGGGAGATAAATGGATCTTACTGCACCACAACATAGGTCATCTCTAGCCAGGGGCAGAAAAGCCTAATCATTCGTGCGACCAGGAATAGAGAGAGAGCTCGGCTGATGCACGTCCTGTAAGCAAAGACGTCAATCATTGTACTGGTTCTTGACACGTTGGCACTACCTTGACCTGGCAGGCTGAAATGTAAGCTCACTCCCAACAATATTTCACCACTATAAAATTCAAGCGTTGGACACTTTCCTAATAAAAATGTTACTTTGGGACTATGTCACCATTACACATGGGTGTATTGATTAAATAGCTGGTAATATTAGCCAAATTAGGCCTAGTTTTTCCATTTTGCTATGAATTGTGTTGGAATTTTACCGCAAATCCTAGTTTAGTGAATACAATCCATGGAATGTTTACAAACAGATCCATTTATATATATATATATTTGTAAAATGCTACAAAGAAAGGGAACAAATAGTGAGTAGGCTCTCGTGAGATACCAAACAATGTAGAAGATAGTGGGCAGCCACTCATATTGTATAGATGGTTTTCTTATTTATACATTATTTATCTTCCTATTTTTTCACATAACAATTCTCTATATCATATAGACACACAAAAATATTTAAAATATTCTTCAGAATATATATATATATATATATATATATATATATTTATATATATATATATATATATATATATATATATATATATATATATATACCGTATTTATCGGCGTATAACACGCACTTTTTCTCCCTGAAAATAGGGAGAAAATGGTGTGTGCGTGTTATACACCGAAAAAAAAAAATAATCTAAAACTTACCTCGTTCCTGCTCTGTCCCCCTTTGCTCTGAAGCTGCGTGGCTGTGAGGGAAGCGTTGTGAGCTCCCCTCCAGCCGCGCGGTCAATAAAGTCTGTTTTTTTTAAAACAAACTTTATTGACCGCGCGGCTGAAGGGAAGCTCACAATGCTTCCCTCACAGCCACGCAGCTTCAGAGCACCGGGGAACAGAGCAGCAAAGAGGTAAGTACTGGGGTCTGGGGAAGGGGGGGGAGGAGGGTGGCATAACGGGCATACTAAGGGGCAATATCCTGGCATATTGGGGGCAATATCATGGCATATTAAATGGCATATTGGGGGCAATATCCTGGCATAATAAATGGCATATTGGGGGAAATATCCTGCATCTTAAATGGCATATTGGGGCAATATCAGGCATATTAAATGGCATATTGGGGGCAATATCCTGCATATTAAATGGCATATTGGGGGCAATATCCTGCATATTAAATGGCATATTGGGGGCAATATCCTGCATACTAAATGGCATATTGGGGGCAATATCTGGCATATTAAAATGGCATATTAGGGGCAATATCCTGCATATTAGGGGCAATATCCTGCATATTAAATGGCATATTGGGGGCAATATCCTGGCTTATTAAAATGGCATATTGGGCTTCAAAGTTCTTAATTTAAGTTCTTAAGTTTTTTTCCTGAAATTTCCTTCTTAAAATTAGGTGCGTGTTATACGCCGGCGCGTGTTATACGCCGATAAATACGGTATATATATATATACACACAAAATTATTTAACAATTTTATCAGCATCTTATACAAATTAAAATTACAGTACAAAACACATTGGGTGGCATGTATAAACACGGCACACATGCAGATGGCGCTAAATACTGGCACAATCAGTGCCAGTATCACTTTGCCTATTTCTGAATTATATTGTAACTGCTATAAAGTTTGTTGGTGCTATATAAATTACTAATAATACGTTTAGTTTCAAAATAAGTACAGGTTCTACAGAGAATGGAGTTAAAATGTGTGGAAAGTTAAAATGTGGAGCGGGTAATCTCATAATAAGAGCCTTATTTTTTTTTTTTTCTCTACAAATTAGTGATATTTGGAGTCACTGGCAGTTTTCTTTACATTATTTGATGCTCGTAGAAGCAAAGAGGACAATGGATAACACCAAACTTAAAACACAGTGACTAAAATCAATAATCCAGGGTAGCAGGTGGTGTGTGTGATGGACTGTAATAATCACCAAATAGAAAAAGTGTTTAATGTATAAAAAAAAAAAAAAAAGGGGGGGGGGGTGAGCCTGGGGGATTACCCAGACAGACCACTGTAGTAGCTTTGAGTCAAAAATATAAAAAGTATGTTTTTATCTATAGCAATTTCAGGTATATACATTTGGAATTGAATTAAAGTTGTGTGTACTTCCAGTAGGTGTTCAACATTATTTGTACTGGCCAGAATATTACCCCTCCAGGTTTGAAAGATGGTCTTCTCGGAGTGCACTAAAACCCCCTCTTTCATTACAATCCTGTTTTGACTGGACACACATTTGGCCCAGCTCAAAAATGATGAAAGAAGCATTGATCATCTAGTACCATCGCTGCATTGTTAAATTGAAGAATCTCTTTTTCACGCCAAGAGCCTGACTCTCCAATGTGTGGGCAGCATCTGCATCCCACACCGCTAGCATCCAGCGGAATCATACATCTCACTTACTGGTAATCAAAACGACTGCATCCATATAAAAATTATTTACGGCTATTGTTTCAAAACGCACAAGCAGAACGCAGTTCAGAAGGTAAATCATACCCCCCCCCCCCCTCAAAATAATAACTATAAAACGGTTTGTGAATTATTATTTTTTTTCCCCCTTGCTTTTGGCAAATAAGATGCCTACATTTTGTTTAAGATAAAGAAAAAGAAAATACCTCAAAGTCTTCTGAAAATCCATGCTGATTATTAGAATAGAGTTCCGTGATATGCTTAACAAATTGCTTAACTGGAATGGCGTCCATGTCATCTGTAGGGGGGGAAAAAAATGGTATCATAATGGAATCCCACGTTATTTTAACTTAAAATATTAAGAACAATATTTTACTGAGCTTTTAAAATGAAAGCTTCTGATCTCAGGCTTCTGGCGTCTTAATTCTTGAGGTAAAGTCTCATGAAACATTGAGAGGAAAGATGGAAAAAGTACTTAAGCGATTTCTAGATTAAAAAAAAAATATATATATATATATATATCTATCTGCTGACGGTAGTTTGACAACGACACTTAAATTTACGTGTTAGAAGCATTTAAGGCTATAAATTAAAACGAAAAACTGGAGATATCCATTCGTAGAGCTGTCAAAAAAACTTTTTTCGACTGTCTGCCAGCAAACTGCTAAGTCTATTTTATGGAAAGTAAAGGTTTTAAAAGCATTCCCTAAATGCAGACAACCGATTAACATCAGATCAAACCTAAGGAAAAAACCCAAACTGCAGGCAGCAATCAGGAGATTATAAATCTTTAATAAACCACATTTCTCCAATGGAAGACAGAAAAAAAAAAAAAAAAGGATCATCCTCTATCCTGTGGCCCAGGCAGCGGGACAGAATTTAGCTCCACTTATAAGTCTATCAGTACAGACAAAAGGAAAAAGATTCAGTCACCTAAAAAATGGTTTATGATGTGAATAAAGTGTGGGGGGAAAGTTTATGTGAAGTCTCCTTTCTATGACATCTGTGACTTGTAATGCAAATGAACGGCTTTTGTATGGGAATGGTGTCATTTGCATATGAAGCCACACTGTGATGTCATACACAGGAGACACCCCAGATGCATATAAATGCAGTGTTCTAAGAATGCATGCTTTTTTTTTTGTTTTGCCAACATGTGGATTAAATCTTTTGTCATCATTTGTTTATTCTCTACATTCACAGTCTACACGGTGCTTAGGTGACAGAGTCCTTTTAACTCAGACTACGATTGTATACTTTTTTTTCTCCAAATGTAAGTCTAAACAATACGTCTAAACAGAGGGAGAGGCAGAGAAAGATGTGGAGATTCGTGGGGAAAAAAATCCATTTCTGCTTGGGTGTCTGGATCACAATGAGATACTGTAATTGAACAAAAGTCATTTGCAATCAAAGGGCTTTTGATCAACAGAAATACAATATATTGTGACATTTTGCTCTATACCAGAACAGCCAGGAGTGTCATTCCTACACATATAAATATGCTCTTTAAAATTTAAAGATTATTCATTAAGTTTATGTGAATTTTCTGTATAAAGAAGTAGAGCTGGAATTCCTTGCAGGTATGGTGATTATAAGATACTGAGAGCTAAAATTGAAGGTGGTTATGGACAATGGTGTTAGTAGGTGAGAACAGACATTCAGCACCAAATATCTGCTAAGTATGGGTAGGCTTGCCACCGAGACGCGTATCAGCAAAAAAGCAAATTAGTCACTGCAATGGAATTGTGTATGATATTTGGAAGCCTATTATTTAAGCTTCAAGCGTTTACGCAATGAGGGTGATGTATTAACATGGTGCACACGCAGGTGGCGCTATATACGTGTGCGTCGATGTATAAAATCAGACTCACAACAGATGTCTGCGCCCCCTCTGATGGTCCCACACTTCCGGGTTACTCTTGCGCTCAATTAACTGGTGCAGTTCATGTACAAAGAATCAGGCCTAATTTGTGTTGGAGAATCTACTGCACTTATAATGGGTTTACAGCAATTATGGATTTACAGCAATTGCTATGGGTTTACAGCAATTATTATATTTTGCAAAGGTGACCGTTTCACTGCTTTTAAGCAAGCACTTTACAAAGCACATTGAGACCTTTTTTCCAAGTAATTGCAGGCAGGTAAAACGCTACACAAATCAGGTGTGTATTATTTAGGCTTTTCAGAGGTCAATACAATAGCCGCTACTTTTCCTTCCACTGGAGATAACATATTTGAGGTCTATTCCTGAAATGTACATTAAATCATTTTTTGTTTTAATAAACTAGAAGAGCTGCTATGTTTTTATGAGGGCTTGGATTATCTTTTAATCTGAACCTCTGAAACCATAAAAAACACATATTTCACGAAATCTAAAACTTTCAGTATGAAATCTTTGCCGGTGGTGTTTTAAGGACATGAATCCATCCTTCTAAGGGGAGGTCCGTGTGAACGAAGATTACCCATCTGGTGATCTGGCGTGAGTTTGCGAACTTCGATATCACAGGAGGTTCATGAAGGGGGTGGTACCCAAAGGGAACAGGGAACCCTGTGAGATGGAGCTCCAGCCTACCTGGTAGAGATATCCTTTCTCTGCAGGTCACTTCTTGTATGTTATTACTATGCATGTCCTCTAGACATATATTACTTATGTGACATATTTGAGTCCAGACTAATTAGGTATGTTCTACAGTATGTAGTAATAGTAGTGATTTTTGGGTAATTATGGGTTTCCACCGTGTAGACACAGACCTCCAAAAAAGAGCAGAGAGACAGCGTCTCACGCGTTCCACCTAAACCGGCTTGAGTAAGCCTATGCTGTATTTGTTATTTAATTTTTTTCTACAATAAAGTTAATGTGTAACCTACTTTTTGAAAAGTGCTGGACTTCATCTACAATTGTGCAGCCACCGTGTGCGCCTCTATCTTTGCTATTTTTTTTTTGGATGTCTGCAACTATGTTACATGGACTAGGTAAGTGTTGGCAAACTGGAAGTTTTCTTGCTTCTTAAGAGCCCTCAATAGTTTTATCGTAGCCCCCGGTCTACAGGGGATAAAAACTTTTTTTTAGAACGCATCATTCGATTTAAATATGCTCACATCCATAAAGTAGGTTTCTGAATAATGTAATATCCAACCCATTCATTAGCAGAAGAACACTTGGCCCACATCATCTTCAGAAAGTGGGTAGGTGGGCAGCAACATGTAAGGGTACTGCTCTGTAAACACAAAGTTTCAGCTCGGTCTAGTTTAAATGCCATTCTTACAGAGTAAGAACAAGTTCAATGAATATCATTGGGATGGGGCATGGCTAGAAAACACCTATCTGCAAACATGCATGAGGTTTATTAAAGAGCAGGTGTTTGCTTCTTAAGAAAAAAAAAATACTTAGTGCCCCTTTAAGATATTAAGGGATAAGTCTATGCGCTAATCAGGCATTTGTATAAATCATTTTCAAGGCTTACTCATCATAACCTTGGTTACATTTGGATAGAATAACTGCATCGCCTACGATCGCTTGGAAGTAGCCAACTACATTACAGCGAGGAAGTGCGTCTGGGAACATGACTGATCGGATGCTCATTGTTGGGTCTGATGCGGCTAGATTTACTCCTGTGCCAGACTGACGTTATCCAGACAGACGCGGCGGTTCCATCTCGTCTTCAACCTCGCTCTTGCAGGTCCCAGTAAAAAGACCACAAAATATATTAAGCAGCCATTCTAGCTCACTTGCTGGCTGCCAGATTCTATAGGCGAGAGCAACATGCTTTCTATAGGATTAGCATTTGCCTACCTTGCAGTGGTGGTGGTAGCACTGTGACAGTGTGATTTCTGTGGGGGAAAGCAGGACTTCTTGCTTGTTTGGTGTGTGTAGGTTTGTACTTGATAAGGCTACCAATAGACTATAGTGGCATAAAGGCAGCAGGCAATCAAATAGAAGGTATAGGTTTGGGAAGTACAGATTCTATAATGCTCTGGCAGCCCTAACACTGACTGAGGATATGTTCCCAAACAGGGTGATACATATAGAGTGTTTATTTGCATTAGAGATGGAGTTAAACCCAATAAAAGTGTATGATTTTAAACTTTTATCGCCAGACTTACACATAGACCAATTTGGCCAGAAGTAGAAGAATTTGGGCCATATTTGGTTCAGGGATTCTGTTCTGGTAATCCTATGGGTTTGCCCTATTCAATATGGGCCAAAATAACCCAAAACTGTACCCAAAATCGTCTAGAACAGACCGGCATTTCAATTCTCCAATTCAGAACTTGACCCTTGGGGCCTTAAATATTGCCCCCCAGGGGCCATAAATAATATTGGCCCTTAGGGGCCATCAGGCCTCCCTGCTCCCATATAACAATTATAAATAGGCCACCAAAGTGGTCCAACCCATATGTATACCCTGTTTCTCTTCCACATGTGGATAGGTTGCCACCAGGCCAGTATTTTACTGGCAGGCCCAATGTTTGGCATTGGCCCAATGTTAAGTCTGTGGAGACAGTAGCAAGGCCGGTGTTTTCTGAAGAAAAGGTAACCCTACATGTGGATCTGTGTCCTTTAGAGGGTACCCAGTCCAGAAACTGTTCGGTTTTCTCTTATTCTGGATGGTGCTTGCTCTCTTGATTCATCATGGCTGAGATTGGAAGAGGAGCACACACATTAAGAACAGTATAGATTCCTTTTCTTGTATATAAGTCTAATAGAAAGAGAGCTCTATTTTTGGAGCTCCAGTAGTAACCTCTCCTAATCCAGTGCAGTGGAGCCCAACTTCCTAATAACCCTGGGGGAATATCACTATTTCCAAGCATAAAATTGTAATAACATTAGCGCACTATTTGGAAAATCACAGGGAAGAACAGAAAATATTACATTAAAAGTTTTTTTTTTCTAATTTAAAAAAATAAAATAAAAAAATCCTTTGATAGAGTTACATGTTTGTTATTTGACAATCAAATTGCAAACAGGATGTATTAAAAGCTGTATTACATGCTTCTCAGAAATACTGCAATCAGTTTAAGGTCATGCGAAAGTCCTTTTTGCTCAGTGATGGGAAACACATTGGAACAGAGAAAATTGGATGGGGATTTTCTCCTCTTCCTAATGGTTTCTGGGGTCCGGCTTTCAATCAGTGTTACAATCTGTTATATTTAACCAAGACATAAAATCCTAGACAGGCTACAATAGTTGTTAAAAAAAAAAAACTCACACAAATGGGTCAACACTGCTGTTCCAATATATTATACAAACTATCCTTCCCAAGGATAAGGACGTAAACTTTTGCCTAATTCTTTATACATGGACAGTGCCAGTGTTCTGACAATAAATAGAGGAATGGAGGATTTTACCACGACTGGTATTTTACCAAGCGGTCTGTCGCATCACAATTCTGTCCGAGATGCCAACTACACTCCCCATGATGGCTCCAACGCAATGAAATGTGAGCGATTAGACCCGGAGAGTTAAAGTTCAAGTAAGGGTAAGGATTAGGGTCCACTCTCGGGTGGGGGTGTGTGTTTGGGGTTGGATTAAAGGTAAAGGTTAGGATTAATGGTGTAGATTACAGATAACCCCACCCCTAACCCCCCCTGGAGTAATTTATGTACCTGGGTGGGGAAAAAAAAAAAAAAAAGATAAGAGTTAACTCTACTCCTTACCCTCACTGTAACCCAAACCCCTCTGGTCTATGCATTCATATTTCACACGGTTGGAGGTGGGATGCACCATGGGAAGTGTAGTTGTCGGCATATCCTCCCAGCTGTCAAATCTGTGATGTGATGTGAGTGACAACACTGTTGCAACCAGCGGAGAAAGTGTGAAACCAGTGGAGGCGGCGCAGACTCCCAAAATTTGTCGGGGGTTTGATTTACGCAAAGGGGCACATGCCAATAGTGCCAGTATTTGGCGCTCTCTGTGCGTGTTAATACACAGCCCCCAAAGTCTGGCGTTTTCCGTGATGATGTCACTGGATTTGGCGTTGGAATCCAGTGACCTCCTAGTGGTCCTGAGCTAAAGAAGGCATTGGTTTACTGTGCTGCCCAGGCTGGAAAACATATTATATTAAATTGTAATTTACATTTATATTAAGCTAAGGTATAATATGGCTGATACATTTTAACACAAAGGCACCTCCTCTGCCTGAACCTGCCACTTACTATCAATGTTAAACACATCTGCCCTTCCCAGACAGTTCAGCAAACTTGTTTTTCCCCATAGTACAATTCTATCACTACTGCAAGGGATTCTGGGTAAGCAAATAAGCTCATCTTAGTCATTCACTTTATACATGTCGTTGACAACCGTATTGGCATATCCCTACCTAGAATCCCTTGCGGGGCTAATGGTTTATGATGTCATCTCACAGTGCCCTCAATTTCTAAAAAACTTTGAAACGACTGGACACAGATTTGATTCCACCGCCACTGCTCCTTTGAGGGGAGTGGAGTTAATTGCCAGTATCGATAGGGGGGGTTGGGTGGGGGGTCACGAGAAGGATATCTTATATGGCCTCTCGATCTTGGTGTACGTCAATTATCCAAATTCGTAACATTTTCTTTCATTGTATCTTCTAAAGATCCCAGTCAAGAGTATCCCCCCTCCCAAAAAAAAGTGTTACTAGATAGATAATTAATTCAAAACTGTTAAATAAGTCATACATTGTAAAACAGGTCTTTCTGATCCTTTGTGGTTCAGCAATATTTAAACATCATTAAATATTAATTCCCACTAATTAAAATACAGCCTACACTTTATTAAGCAAAATGATACAATGGGGAGAGGCATAAACCTGGAGCTTCGGTCCCAGACAAAACACATAACTTCACTAGGCAGTACATTGTATTAAAAAGGGACCAGTAAAAAAAAAAATGATATATACCTATGTATATATATATGAACCACCAAGAAGATAATCTGTATGCAGATGACAAATCACGTTCATTTCAATATATACAAAGCTTTTACAAGTAAATAAATATAAAATAAAACAAGTATTTCCCAGACAAAGGAACAGGAAGAGATGTGAATCAATACTGGCTTTCGAGCCTGATTAAACCGTGAATGAGAACAGACATGAGGATTTTTAATTCTAGGTGGCAGTGAAACTATTGTCATGGGGGCAAGGTAGGGTCCAATTACCTAATTATTAGTGAGATGAAAATAGGGAGAAGGGTATATATTATGGTTTAAACCTGCTCATGTCTTGTCAAAGTTAATAAAGTTTCCATTTGTTGGTTTTTTTTTGTGTTGGTTTTTTTATTTTTTTTTATTTAAAAACCTTTATTGCACGGAAACCTACAGCTGAGATTTTATTTATAAGATCATTGATTTATAAACCACTGGTTTATTCCTTCATCTTGTATTGTGTAATATAAAGAGACCAAGATTAGAAGATACATTCCAAACTTTTAGAAACATTTAGGAACAATTATTCACACAGTGTTTGATAGTATGTATGTGTATGTATGTATGTATGTATGTATGTATGTATGTATGTATGTATATATATATATATATATATATATATATATATATATATATACACACACACACACACACACACACACACACACACACACATACACATACACACACACACACACATATATTATATACAGTGATTAATGATGTAATAAAAGCACACACCACCCCCTAATTATAGGATGCATTTTATAACAACGCAAAAACCCTGATTGCCAATTATCTGCTGCTTAATTGGATTCTTACATTCTAATAATCAATAAATAGGATCCATTAAAAATAAATCAATATCTGTATAAAAGGATTTAAAAAAAAACACCACAGTACAGTTTGCGGAGACCAGGTATATGCAGTTACCTGCCCTCAATGTATACGCTAAGTATGTGCTTTAAACTTCTTAACCAAGAATGCTCCAGAGGCTGAGCTGTATGGGACTAAATGTAAACATAGTGTCTATTCACTAAAAGGTGAGATGAACATTACTTTCGATGCAGCTATGCATGAATAGCGACAAACATGAGGAACTGCTGGGGGAATAGAGCTGGCCATGTATAACGCATTGTTAGCTTTTCATTAACCATAGCCAGCTGAGCCCTTCTAGGAGGAGAAGCTCACCAAGAATGGTCCTGCACAGTGGATGGTGGAGTTGGTGAGATGAAATGTTCAACTCACCTGCAACTCACCTTAAGTTGGCTCAGACAGAATGTAGGCGTCATTGCTTCGTACTGAACTAATATTAAAAAAAGACAGCATCCAGGCATGTCACCGAAAGAGAAAAGAATGGGAAGGAGGTCCCTAGCGACATTCATGCATAGGACCTTTAACCATGTAATTATGTAATTTCCAGTCCTGCTAATTAATCAGCAGACAAAAAAAAAAAAAATAATACACGTGTGTGCCATACCTGGAATTGGAATGATGGGAATATTTTCATTAGGAATGACACGTGGGGAACTACTTTCTTCCACATAGAAATGGGCAGTCTGGAAACACTTTCTGTAAGGATAGAGAGATGTGTATTAAAGATCTTTATATACTTTTTTCCATAAATTAAAAAAAAAAAAAAATTAAAACAAATTTTGCTCAATTCATACAGCATATGTAACGGTTTATAATAGAAAGGCTACATTTATTTATAGGACTTTCCCAATTCTGCGGCAGCAAATTATGGAAAGACAGTAGGATTTTTTTTTTTTTTTTACAGCACTGAAGAGGTTAATTGTCTGTCTTTTCTCTGTTTAACCACTAAACTAAAAACACACAATTGATCAGGAAAAAAAAAACAAAACAAAAAAAACTTGCAATAGTTTGCAACGATAACGCGAAAAAATCAAAAACACAAAATAAAAAATAACTTCAGAAGTGAACATTAATCTCGCAAGACCCTTCCTTTCTAATTAATGCTACAAAGTGCCGGGTGATTGTTTGTTCCCAGGCTTCCTGTAATCACACATCTGTTTACAACACAAACAGAGAACAGGTTTGATAAGGGCCTTGACACAAATTGGGCAAAAGAGGCCCCCCACAACATGCAAGCAAGGATAGAACTGGAAGTTATACAGGGGGGGGGGGGGGGGGGGGAGAATACAGCAACAATTTACCTGTACTTAAAGCAAAGTAGGGAGCACAGGCTGGTCATCATTGACAAGACACTAAGCAGGAAAACATAGAGAGCTCCAAACAGCTTTAGCATGGTGATGCCGAGTGAGGCAGGGTTGGGTATCGTCATGGCTCAGTGCTGAGCAATCAGGGGGCCGGAGTTGAATATTTAATGAGCCCAGCTCAGTGTGAGCTATTGTGGTAAGAGAAAGGGGGGGGGGGGGGTCTTTTCATGTCTGCCTGCACTACTTCACAATAGCCCTTAACATAAGATAGAACGAGACTCCGCTCTCTCTCTTGCACAGACTTAATGAACTGCACTCCTGCACCTGTCTGGGGGATGATTTCATCCATCATATCTTGTAGGGAAAGGGTGGGGAAGGTTTTTTGTTTTTTTCAAAGTATATAAAACAATACAACACAAACAAAGACAAATTATAGGTCTATAATGCTTCAAATAATCCAAAACACGATACAAGTGATGGACAATTTGCAGATTTCAAAGGGAATTGCATTAAAAAGGTAAGATTGTAACTGTGGTTTCAGTAAATGAATACATAATTTCTACAAACCTTTGGAATGGAGTTTAACTTATTGATCAGTGCGTATATTTTTGGGAATAGGCATAAAGTTAAAATTCTAGGAATTAATGTACTTAGTTACGTGGATAGCGAAGGATTTATTGTTACCGTTTGCAATATACAATTAATTGTAGCTTATGTTTCATAGATTAGGTGCGAAACTTTAAAATAGTACTAAGCGCCAGGACGGAGGGGAGTTTTATACAATGGTAAATATTCTGAACAAACAAATGATCAGCGTTAACTTTTTCGCTACCAAAGATTCACGTAATTAGTATGTCTCGTAAAAATAGGTCTGGCGGCAGTCCTGCCCATCTTCTAAAGTCCTCCTCATTTCACAGCACACAGAGCTAGCTCAGTATTCCAAGCAAATGAAACAAAGTTCAAAAAAGAGAAGCGGAATTCACAACATCCCTCCCCAGCCAATCGGGATGCCGGGGGCGGAGTTTGGGAGTTTGAGTGTCAGAGCTACCCCCAAATACACAGTGGTGCTATCACTCAAAAGGGACAGTGCTCTACTGCACATGCATGGCGGCACTGTCAGTCGTCCTGACTGCTCTACTCACCTACCTCATAGATACCAGAGAAGGTGGTCAAAGACTGCATAATTGTTCTGAATTCCACTGTCCCGCCGAGCTCTACCTCTGCCCCGAAGAGACGCCCAAAATTGGGTCTATTCCGAGCAAAACGGGACAAATGGGGGTATTCCACAAATCACTTGCATAGAAGTGATCATGAAAACTGTGGCCAAGGGATGGAGCCAGTCTTTTGTCAATGACATCACTGAATTTATACCCACCCCCAGTGAAATAATTTTTAAATATAGAACTGGTGGAGAACTGTTATTTGTTTCAAGTTAAAAATAACGTCTAACAAATAAAGTACAGCATACAGAAAATAGGGGGGGGGGGGGGGGGAGGAATTGTATGTGCAAGCATTCCCCAGTCCGCAAGGAAAGTCCTGTTTATTGCAAGCTTGATACTGGATTTCATTAATGGTTGTGAAACTGAAATGAATTGGCACAGGGTTAAAATAAATAAATAAATGAAAAATAAGTATAAAAGCATACGGCATTCTCATGATGCTCAGTCAATTCCTTGGTTTGCTGAGTGTCTTGGGGGGTGGTAATCCACAGCAGTAAGAAAGATAAATAAATTTATATATATATATATATATACCCCTACCCGAAACAAAATATTTCAAAAAGTCTGATGAGCACGAAAGTTCTCAGTTCGCCTCGTTAGATAAGTAGGACCATAATTACTATGCAGTCACATTTAATGAAGGATCTCACATCCCTGGTGGGCTTCAGTGGGCGTTCCACGTGTTTTGCTGTACGTTGCCAAGATAAACACCACGTGGTTTGACTCATTAATGCAGCACAAACTCTGCTCCTGCTGTTTGAGGACTAGGAATTTATCTCCACCCTGCTGTATTATGAATAGCTGACCTATCTGGGTCACCAGGAATACTGCGCAGGTGACAAGTGATAGGAGGGTGAAATATAGAACGCGGCTTTCATTGGAAGACAAAGGGCTAAATACGAAGAATCTCCGCTAAACAAACATTCCTAGTAAATAGCAACAATATTGGACGACGAAACAATGTTGCAGTCAACCCGCAGTGAAGGACAATCCCCGCCGAAGGTGCTGAGAGTTCTAAGGAACGTACAGATAAGGGAGCGCATGGATCAAGTTACACAGCATCCATACAGAAAATTAAAACTAAAAAAAACCCCAAACTTCCTGAATTATTACATTAAAGGGACAGATCCATCTACAGCATTAAAAAAAAAAAAAGGAATTTCGAGATGCTACGTAATGTAAAGAAAAATATATAGATGTTTTACTATTTATTCCATAAAACTTCCTATGCCCTAACAAATGTTTTAACTGGTGCGCATGGGTGGTTGACTGGCAAGTGGAGTGTCAGCTTAACTGCGCTTATGGAGTGGAGCTCACATGGCTCCCCCAAGGCCACACATCCTACCGTTGAGAAGTAGGATGCTATAATGCAAATGGTCAATCCTGGGAGACAAACGCTGACATTGTACTGGCAACCTTTGACCTCATTAACTCCTAGCTTGGAGGAGCTAATATTTAAAGTTTATGTGCTTTTTAAAAGTTCCAATCTCTCATTCATGGACCTCATGATCCATGGTCAATTATTCTGGATGTAAAGGCAAGATCACCTCTAGTCCTCAGTAATCTATGATATCAGCATGGACAGGAGCACACAAAAGTTTCAGAGCTGAGTTCTACCACCATGCAGAACGCGTTGGGAGCAAGATCACCTTGCTCCCTCCGATGTCCCACAGGCAGTGCACTCAACATAGTGCTCGGTTTAGAGCTCTATGAATAAGGTACAATCGCTTAGATATAAGCACAGATATACCGTAATAGGTGTGTTTAGACAGTATGTTCTGGATCTCTAGGATGTGTTTAGACAGTATGTACTTGATTTATAAGCCCGATAGCCATATTGCGAGTTTACATCCAATTTGCCACAACGAGAAAGATCTTTCAAGAACAGATCTGAAACATAGCAAGTGGAATGCAAGATTGTCTCGTGGCCAAGTATTCCACCGAACTAAAACAGCATTACAATCTGCAATGAATAATGACCGGCTGCCCAAAGTTTTACACATAAGAATATCTAACTCACAAGCAGGAATACTAAAAGCATTGAATGGTCTCTCAATAAGGGATGAACGACAGACCCTATTAAAGAAATGCCTGCTACAATAAATCTTAGCCAGACGTTTAATGTTTGGCGAAAGGTTTATGCAGCCTACGAGATACAGTCTTTAAAATGCATACTGCAACAAAACTGAATTCTTGTATTAAAAATCAAAGGCAAAGAGGTGCACTATAAATTGAGGTCTCCGTCTTAATATTCGTCCTTTATAATAACTTTTTTTTTTTTTTTTTTGCTAATTGTCTAGGGTTTCTCTCTTGCTGGTGATAAATCCCTCTAGTCTATTACTGTGAACTCCAAGCAGTAAACAACAATTTTATTGTGCAACTAGCTCACTAAGCCCCGTGGATATAGCAATAGTCAAACACAATCACATTTAGAAGATGTAGTTTTTGGATCAGAACTTCAATTTAAGGTTTTTAGCCTTTAGCAATTTAGGATTTGTGGTCCTGGCTTCCTAAATAAATAATAATAATAAAAAAATTGCAGACATTAAAAAGCTTTCTGATTTAGTTTAAGGAATCTGTCTGTTTGGTGACAAATTGTACTTGTACACAGAAACCTAGAATGTGTCGGCAAATAAGAACCATTTGTTCCATCTAGTCCGCCCAATTTTCTAAATACTTTTATAAGTCCCCAGTTCCCTATCTTATATCTGGGATAGCCTTGTGCCTATCCCACGCATGCTTAAACTCCTTCACTGCCTTTACCTCTACCACTTCTACTGGAAGACTATTCCATGTATCCACTACCCTCTCAGTAATGTAATACTTTCATTAGTCCCTGGCCTTATCTTATATCTAGGATAGCCTTATACCTATCCCATGCATGCTTAAACTCCCTAACTATATTAACCTCTACCACTTCTACTGGAAGACTATTCCATACATCCACTACCCTCTCAGTAAAGTAATACTTTCATTAGTCCCTGGCCTTATCTTATATCTAGGATAGCCTTGTGTCTATCACACGCATGCTTAAACTCCTTCACTGTATTAACCTCTACCACTTCTACTGGAAGACTATTCCATACATCCACTACCCTCTCAGTAATGTAATACTTTCATTAGTCCCTGGCCTTATCTTAT
Source organism: Pelodytes ibericus (assembly GCA_036172795.1). Classification (NCBI taxonomy): domain Eukaryota; kingdom Metazoa; phylum Chordata; class Amphibia; order Anura; family Pelodytidae; genus Pelodytes; species Pelodytes ibericus. The sequence continues at coordinate 74,222,732 of CM069865.1, read as the reverse complement.
ATCTAGGATAGCCTTATACCTATCCCATGCATGCTTAAACTCCTTCACTGTATTAACCTCTACCACTTCTACTGGAAGACTATTCCATGCATCCACTACCCTCTCAGTAAAGTAATACTTCCATTAGTCCCTGGCCTTATCTTATATCTAGGATAGCCTTATACCTATCCCATGCATGCTTAAACTCCTTCACTGTATTAACCTCTACCACTTCTACTGGAAGGCTATTCCATACATCCACTACCCTCTCAGTAATGTAATACTTTCATTAGTCCCTGGCCTTCTCTTATATCTAGGATAGCCTTATACCTATCCCATGCATGCTTAAACTCCTTCACAGTGTTTACCTCTACCACTTCTGCTGGAAGACTATTCCATGTATCCACTACCCTCTCAGTAAAGTAATACTTCCCGATTTACTTTGAAATCGTTGCCCCTCTAATTTAAGACTATTTCCTCTAGTTGTGGTTTTTTTTCTTCTTCTAAATATACTCTCATACTTTACATAAGAAAATATATATATATAAAATAATTGCCCCCAGAACATAATTTTTTTTGCTTTACTTTTACATTAGATCTATTGGCATTTAATGGTTTTAATCTTAAAAGGTACTTTCACCTAAACATTGTTCATCATTTTACTGAAGAGAATAAACAAATATGGAAAAAATGATCTATACATTGTGCTAGAAGAACTGGAAGCAAATGCATAATGGAGAAACATGGGCTCCTGCTTATGACATCACTGTGAGCTTGGTATGCAAATGAACTAGATTCAATGGGTGATTTGCATATCAAGCCACATACAATGTCATAAGCAGATGGCAATGCAGACACATTTAAAACAGATTTTTCTCTTAATATGTACAGTTTGCTTGCTAAAACAATGTAGACATTTTTTTTTTTTATTCTCAACATTCACAATTGTCAGTGTTTAGGGCAGGGGTGTCCAAGTTTATTCTGCAAAGGGCCACTTCGCTAGAAATGTATGCATGCGTGGGCCGCATTCATTTTTCATTGATTCAGAGAATAATATATATAATTATATACATGTGTGTGTATGTATATATATATATTTCACACTAATGTGCAGTGGTCACATTAACTACAAACACACGCATGCATACGCAGTCACACTTACCCCCCCTTCCTACACACACAGTCACACTTTCCCCACACACACATATATACACACATACTCACATACATACACTTACCCCACACACATACACATTTATACACACACTTACCAAGCAGTTTTCTTTAAAACTGGACTGTGGAGGTTGTGGGCTCCCAGTTTTCTTCATGCTGCCGGTGCGCTTCTTCCCTCCCTCTGACCCTTGCGCATGACCTCACGCGCAGGGTAGAGGAGGGGATATGCGCACGAGAGCAGCACCGCTGCTGCACACCGCACGGGAAGCTGTATCGGGGAACGAAGTTCCCTACACAGAGCGTGTAGGGAACTTCGTTCCCCGACACAGCTTCTTGTGCGGTGTGCAGTTCAAGTTGCGTCTACCGGAGCAGAGCTCAGGCGGGTCGCACCTCGATGCCCGGCGGGCCGCACGTTGGACGTTTAGGGGATAGAGTATCTTTGAAGCATAAAGGGGGAATTTTTATACAGCATTTTTTGGCGTTAAGTGCTCATAGTGGAGCAATCCCCGGTGACGACTACAGAAGAACTACAGATTATTATTATTAATTATAACAACAATAGACACATCTCAACTATTTAAAATAAATAAAATAAGTTTAATTTGTTGCTATTGTATGGCAGCTGCCAATTTAGAGGCCTATGTGCTAAGGACACAAAATCTACAGTATCACATCACCAGTAAGCGAGATACTATATGCATTTAGTAGTTATTTCTTTTCACTGAAGGTTAATGCTGTTAAAAAACCAAAACAAAAGATAGAACAGAAAAACACATACAAACATTAATGAAGCAAGGCCATCACCTAAGCTCTCATTGTCACTCTTTAAATATGTATACACACAGATAAGGAACTTTAAATATTTATACTTTTTATGTCTGAGGCTACTTATTTGAAAAAGAAGGACTGACTTGCTAAAAAACAAACAAAAACAAAAAAAAAAAAAACACTTTGTGATGTGCTATGGTTCCCTCTAAACAACTCATTATTTGGAGTCTTTAAGGGAATAAAACGTGTGGATCCTGGCAGTATCGCTCTTCCTACCTTCTGCCTCCAGCAAATGGGGATGCCTAGGGGGAGGGGTTTGTGGGGTAGAGTGTCCGTGCTACCGCTCATGTGTAGTAACTCTGTCAGTCAAACTTTTAGCGCTACTGCACTAGGGTTACCACCTTTTCTTGAAAACAAACAATGGCCTTGCTATTGTCTCCATAGACTTAACGTGGGCCTGAATCCAATTTTTTTTTTTTATTGGCCTGCTGGTAAAATACTTGCTGGGTGAAAACCATATACTGAACACGTGCAGACATCTGCACATTATTCCTTATTCTGGTGCCCCAGCCCACCAGAGAATTCAGGATTGCAGTCCAGAATCGGGACTGACCCATTTGAGAGGCATGCAGCATGAATGCATAGGAAACGGTTTGGAAAAATGCCAAATTTACTGACCAGCATTATCATTTTACTGTATGGAAGAAAAATTATCAAGGCCTATTTTCTTACCACCTCACTGATGCTTTATTAAAACAGGAAAATGGTAATGCTAGTCAAATAATTGTTTGTACCCCATCTGCAATCCTCTGACGGTGTCGTTCTCAAGTGGGCTCCCCAATGTCTAGGGGCGACCAGGGCACACCTGCTTCTCAGGAGAGTTTGCCCACCTCTTTAAACTTTCTCTCTATTGTCTCTTAATTGCCAACTCACTTGACCCACAGTCTAGTTTGCTGCCTCATTAAATATTATGATTGTAGGAAAACAATCTGGCTCTGGAAAAATAGGTCATCTTAGATATTGTATTCAGTCTCTGAATGGGCAAACACATACACAAAAAAAAAAAGCCCTAGCAAATAAACTTCTAGGAGGTTATCCACTAAAAGGTGAGTTGAGGTGAGGCGACCCGAACATCTCATCTCACCTATTTAGTGACAAACCTGGCAAGTTTCCCCCCACTAAGCAAACTCACCAAGTTTGTCCGTGAACAGTATAAAGCTAAACTGGTGAGATGAAATGTTCATCTCACTTCAATTCACCTGCAACTCACCGTTTATTTTAGTGACTAGCCCCCTCGGTCACTCTTAACGGTACCCGCGGTCTGCAATTCTTGTGCATTTGTAATAAACGGTTTTGTGAGTTAGAACCTCTTTGTAAACATTGGACTTCTGTTTTTACACGCCAACTTTGCCGACCCTGTATAAACCCAACAGCCAAGTCCCACAGCTTTTATAAGACGTCCGAATGATTGCTTTGAAGATTAAATTGTTCTTATGATGGACCATCAGCTGTCTCTCCCCCTTGAATTGTAGGATTGTGTTTTCTTGCAGTTTGCCGATCACCATCACTATCCGGGCAGAGCTCGGGAATTCTCCATCATGTATCCGGGAACGTAAATATAATGACTGGATACTCGAGATTCTTTTTTAGAGCACACCTTGACAGTGGGAATTTAATACTGCTCCTATTGCACCAGTAATAAATGACCAGGCTCGCTCCATGGCGTATAAAACAATTTATGGTGTCAAGTTTCGGAAGGTCAGCAGAGCGAAGGCTGGTTTAATAGAGGTCACAGAGGACCAGTGAAGTTTAATTGTACACATAATGCAATGTCTGTCAGTTCCTTTATGTAATGGGACATCGGTTTCTCTGTTTGATGCAGATGTTCATTTTTTTTTTTTCAACCAGCTCGTCAATTAGCGCGGTTGATAAGATGGTATGTCCAGTGTTTGGAGCAGTCGCGGGACGCAATCGGATGAGAAACGTTTTTATTTTTTTTTATTTTATTCTTTTAATTGAATCGTGGTGATTGTGTATTTGCTTCTGCCCGGAGGTCACATTCAAACAGAGATGTATGTGTCAGGAGAAAACCATTACGTTTTAAAGCCGCATTTTCAAAAAGTCACCAAGAACAGTTACAAGCATTTTAGTAAGTGAGCCATGCAAAAGCAAGGCTAGTAGATTAACTATTCCAGGCGGTGGAAACATACAGTGTATAAATATATAACAAGGCGGAGCTGCAGGCCAACTGGCAGAGGTATAGAAGCCAGGAGGTAGACCGCCCAGGTTATAGGCGCTTCCTCCACACTGCCCACTCCTCAAATAAATTAGGAACCAGACTCCTTTTGACCATTTATTCCACAAGCAATGGTTCAACCATACAGTCCCCTCCCCCCAAGCATGGTGATTCCGTGCACCCGCGTAAAGCGAAGTGTGTGCTTGCTTATTCCTTGATTGTGATACTATGACAAGCCTCAAATAGACACACGATAATAAAATGTCCACTATGCATGGGTGGGGAAGGGTGGTCCAGTTGCACCTGATGGCATACACCCAACCGAGACAGGTCCACCATGTTGCAATAGGCAATATAGAGTGTCTGCGGCAAGCATTACATTGTCAGTCACAAAGTCCAGTAAATGATAATCCTAACCAATATTGGTGCCTAACCCTGATGCCTCTGCTACCCACTGAATTTCAAAATTAGGGGTCTTTCCCATCACCTTTAACCCGCCATGACTTATTTTTATAGAGCATAATAAATGCATATTAATGCTTTATTACACCAGGTTTTACTGGCTATATCCCTTTAAGATCGCCGACCGCTACTTCAGGGTAGTGATAATGGTGCTTATACAGCCTTTATACTGCTAGACGAAGCCATTTGCCTTTGAAAAGTGTGTAAAGTCTAATAGCTACAAATACAACTACACAAGTATATCCCACACCAATGCATTTTTAATAACAAACCGCAATATTAAAAAAAAAAATAAAAAAAATCCGAAACATCAATATTAACTTCTTTAGAATATTTTATAAAGCAGATTTTTTTTATAACGGGCAGCTTAGCATGGCAAAGAACCTGGAGTTGCACCTCATACAAAAAGCGCATAGCGGAAGAAGCGTTACGCACTCCAGCACTATCTTAACAGCTGCAGCTGTGTTTCTCCAAATATATTTACAGAACGTAAACACATTAACTCTGCATAAACACCTTGATTTAATAGGGGAGAGAGATAGGACGTCTACTTTGACTTAGGCAAGAGTGTCGATAGCTCCTACCTTCAAAGTAAGAGTCCCTTTTTCAAATATAATAACATTCTGAAGCCTGACAAACCATTTCCCTAGGCTCTCTCTGAATGTGGCTGTGTAGTTGCGGATATGGGCTTGTGGTTGACACAAGATCATTGTAGGTCAGTGCGTTGAAATGCCAACGTGCAAGAAATGGGGCAGGGGCCAAAATTAAATAACAACTGAAACATAGAAATATAAAATGTATTGCCAGATAAGAGCCATTTGGTCCAATTTTCGAAATACTTTTATTAGTGCCTGGCCTTATCTTTTATCTGGGATAGCCTTGTGTTTATCCCACGTATGCTTAAACTCCTTCACTGTATTTACCTCTACCACTTCCGCTGGAAGGCTATTCCATACATCCACTACCCTCTCAGTAAAGTAATACTTCCTGATATTACTTTTAAATCTGTGCCCCTCTAATTTTAGACTATTGGGGTTATGTAGAAAAACTCCCACACTGCATTGTGTCAGGAGTATTCTAAAAAGGCGCAATCACCGTTTGCAGTGTGGGAGCGGGGCCTAATCCGGCACTTTCATGTACAGGAAATTGGCAAAAAACTGAGCTCCAGCCACACCGCTACAGGACAGTTATGTGTCCCAGGTCCTCCCTGTATTCTATGGGCATTTCCACTATCTGCCCCTAGTGGCAGCATTACCTGTGGTTGGGCATCTTGCTCCACTATGACGCTCTTAGCTGGGCCTCAATATACATCTTATTGTTTGCAGCTCTGCCCTATACGTTGCTGTCCTGCAGCCCAGTCTGCGCCTGCCCTCCAGTCCAGCCCAGTCTGCGCCTGCCCTCCAGTCCAGCCCAGCCCACGCCTGCCCTCCAGTCCAGCCCAGCCCGTGCCTGCCCTCCAGTCCAGCCCAGCCGGTGCCTGCCCTCCAGTCCAGCCCAGCCCGTGCCTGCCCTCCAGTCCAGCCCAGCCCGTGCTTGCCCTCCAGTCCAGCCCAGCCCGTGCTTGCCCTCCAGTCCAGCCCAGCCCGCGCCTGCCCTCCAGTCCAGCCCAGCCCGCGCCTGCCCTCCAGTCCAGCCCAGTCTGCGCCTGCCCTCCAGTCCAGCCCAGCCCGTGCCTGCCCTCCAGTCCAGCCCAGTCTGCGCCTGCCCTCCAGTCCAGCCCAGTCTGCGCCTGCCCTCCAGTCCAGCCCAGCCCGCGCCTGCCCTCCAGTCCAGCCCAGTCTGCGCCTGCCCTCCAGTCCAGCCCAGTCTGCGCCTGCCCTCCAGTCCAGCCCAGCCCGCGCCTGCCCTCCAGTCCAGCCCAGCCCGCGCCTGCCCTCCAGTCCAGTCCAGTGTGCGCCTGCCCTCCAGCCCAGTCTGTGCGTGCCTGTGGTTGTGACACCCTGAACTATATGGGACAGGAACCACAAAAACAGAACTATCCCATCAGATACCGCACGACTGGTAACTATGCATGATTCAACAGAGAATGTTGGAGAGTGTTTTGCCTTTCAGCCACTGCTATACAGTGGACCACAAAATGTACAGGCTGTACAGGACTCACGTGTTGGATTAAAAGCATACCTCCCAATCTGCCTCACTGTCAGCGTGGGATGGTGAGCTGCGAGGGTGTAGAATTCTCGCTCTCCTTCCATGCCCCAGTGAATCGGAACATTGGAGAAGGATGCTGGGACTGCCCTCTGGGACTTTTGAGGGTAGATATGGAGAGATCTGCTTGCAACCTAGAGGTAGTAGGATATGGACGATCCAGGAGGTATTAGGAAGGGGGGAAAGATGGGGGCGAAGGTGCATTTGGGGACCGGATACCAAATCAATGTAGATTCTTTTACCTTTGGCATTATACAATATAACATACACTTTTTACAATAGGGATACATGTGGATATATTTGTATCACTTCACCTGCCGTGAGATATTACTCAATCGAAATCTAAAGCAGGACACCGTTGGAATAAATTTAGTTTTTCTTCCTGCAGCTCCAGGGAGGGTATGGCAAAAAATAAGTCGCTCAAATGCCTAATCCTCCTTCAAAAGACATAAGAGCCTCTAAATGCCAGCCGCAATGCAATATAACATCATTCATGAAGACCGCTAATAAAGCCTGACTGGGCGGAATGACATGTTAGACTACATAACCGGAGCTCAAATCAAAGTCGTCCACCCTTGCCACCAATGGAAAGAAAAAAAAGGTCGACATTTAAATTAGCTCTGGAAATATGAATGTTGGGAGTATTTCAGACACACGAAAAGCCTCATTCTGGCACCGAGTCAAAAAAATGAAACAAAAAATAACATCCTCTACTGAGCTCAGAATTTCTATTTCTTCCCCTGTAGGCATAGATTTACTTTGGGAACAAAAATAAGTCTGAGATTCTGGGCAGTTCTCTCATTTTAGCTCTGGAAAAAAAAGGGGTTAAGGAAGGGATACAGTCAAAAAGGGTTGAAATCTTCCAAATACACAACAGGCAACAAGGATTTCAAAGAAAAATGAAGAGATATCTTACCTCCAGTAAACCAGAACAGCTATGAGAAGGATGAGACACAAGAAGGTTAAGGCTGAAACTACCATCAGGGGTATGATCCATTCCATCTTGCTCGGAGATGGGCGGCTGGCCATGCTGGAGTTATGGTGGTCTGCAGAGTAAATTCACAATAACAGAGAGTGATAAACAACTTAACATTTTACTCACACGTAATGTCATTTTAGAAACAGAAAATAACCTAAACATTATTAGCAACCTTTAACAAATATGACTACTGGACCAGCAATTACAATTTACAATTTAAGTAACTTTGAAGTTTATTTTGTTATTTTTTTTTTTTTTAGATATGGTGTGGATTTAACTAAGCACTAAAATCTGTAGTTTTGTAACATGCAATGTTCAATATTATCCATTGAGGTTTTTTTTTTTTTCTCTAGTGCCCCAATGCATTTCGCACATTTCAAGCCATGTGGTAAGATATCAAAATTGGCAGAGAAGAACATTCACATCTGGTCATCTGAGCTCTGATGTACAAGGTACAGGTCAGGGAAATCTGACACACTGGGGGTTTCTGGGTAGAGAGCAATTCTGTATCCAAATTCTAAAAAAGATTCCTGCGGATTGCTCCAGTGTTAGAAGGTCACCCCAGGATTGGCCTCTCTGTCCAAAAATAACACACAGTTCTTAAAGCAACGGGAACGTGCTTTCTTGCAAGATCACCTTTTGTACAACATCATGGTTCTTTTAACAAGGCATTAGACAAAAGTTGTGCCACCCTCTTCACCCTCCTTTAAAAATAGGGCAATGGAACTAGAACATCTCCCTGGGGAAGTCATTGGTTAGTAGTGAGAAACAGACAAAGTTTATAGTACAGGCACATTTATAATATATACCTTTTTAAGCTTCCCACGTGTGTACGCTCTACTTTAAGTTCATACTTTGAATATTAGTAAATAAAATGATAAACACAAATGATGCATGCGTTGTGTTAGAAGAAATGAGAGGAAATAAATACATAGAAAAACACTTTAAATGTGTTCGTGGCATCTCCTGTTTATGACATCACTTGTGGCTTCATATGCAAATGTACTGCTTTTCAATGTTTAACCCCTTCGTGACGCATGGTGCTTGCGTCCCAAACGACGCAAGCACCAAAACGTCACGATTTGTTCCTGGCCACCGATCACAAGGTGATAGGTAGCCAGGAACACTCTGGCAGAGACCCGATCAGGGTCTTAATAGACCCTGTGGGTCCCTGCCAAAAAATCGCGAGACCTCAGGACGTCACGTGTGACGTCACGGAGGCGTGCCCAAACCCGGAAGTTCGGGCACAGCGCGATTTAGCAAAATGTAGGCGGTGCTCGCTTTGAGCACCGGCTACATTTTCCCAGTCGGACTGAGGCCACTCAAAGTGGCCTCAGATGACAGGTGGGATCCCGCTGTAAGTGCCTGCAGCGGGATCCCAAAACAGCTCATCGCGGGGAGCCGCGATGAGCTGTTTAATACAGGACGTACTATGCCGTCCTAACGACTTTAAGGCACTTTAAGGGGTTAATTGGCATATTGGGCCACAGATGTCGTCATAGACAGGAGACGGGGCCAGTTTATTTGTTTATCAAGTCACAGGTGATGTCATTAGCAGTAGACACCACAGACACATTTAAAATACAGTTTAGGCATTTGCTTGCAGTTTTGCTCATCCAATGTATAGACCATTTTCAATATTGTTTTTATTCTCTACATACACAGTAAAAACAATGTTTAGGTGATACAGTCCCTTTAATCTATGGATTTGCATGCAATTCTGCTAACAGTGAGGTTTATGGATAAGGTAAATTTTGGGGCAAAAAATGGCCCAGTCACCAGGGAAACTAAATGTTCCTGCTGATTAGATCACGTTTGCCTCAGAAATGTATTTTATACATAAACCCCATAAGCAGATCTTTAAAAAAAAAAAAATAAATAAAGTTATCCTTTACATATAAACAAAGATGAAAACAGGCTTTGTATTAGAATTTCTTGGGTTTGTGTGCTCTTTTACTCCAAGCAAAATAATACTAAACAACTTTCTGAAGAAATAATTAAATGTGTCCGTGCCCCTGCCCAATTCATCAAACCCACAAATTGACCTTACCTGCCCATTTGGGGTACCTTTGCAATAAAGCACACAATGTCATTTAACAATGGGGAACTTAATTAGGGCATGAATTAGAAATTGGCAGAACACTAATTAATGGAAGTGACCAGGTGTCACACAGCAAGACTCCAATACCTAAAATTAATATCAGATTGTGCACAAATTTAAAAAAAAAAAAAAAAAAAGGTTATTTGGGAACACAGGGGACAGAGACATGAGATGCTGCTGGCTCTACACAGAAGCATTGTGTTTTACGAACTAGGGCACCTACCAGCTCAGAGAGATACTGGCTTCAAGCAGCCACATTAGGCAGCAGTGCTAATCAGTCAAAGGCACAAGTATAATAAACTACATGTAGTGTAGATTTATACATTTCCTAAAAATACATTGAGATGTTTAGAGGGACAGAAAAAAACAAAACACTTCTGCCAGATTATTATCGACAGGAAAGCAGCAAGGATCCCAATATTTTTAAATGCGTGTGGTTTAAAGGTATATTCGGGGGGGGGGGGGGGGGGAAAGGGGGGATACATGGAAAGACAAAAAGGGTCATACTTGGGCGTAGGAATTTTCCTGAGCATAGAAGGGCGATGGATGAATTGAAGTGGCTTCCAGACGACAAGGTCGGACCAGTAGAACAGGGAGTTTAAGAATTATTTGTTCAATCAAATAAACCCACAGTGTTAAGTATTAATGTCTTAATAGGGAATGTTAGTCTAGATGGTTTTATTTATTTTCGATTTTTATAGCACCTAAATGTAGCCATTTATGTAAAATAGAAGATTTCTATTCATAGAACTTTTTTCCAGACTTGTGCCGAATATAAACGCAGTGCCAATACCATTAAATCATGGTGCGTGTATGTATAAATACATACATACATATATGTAAATAAACTATTATTGCCTAATTTTTTCCCCAGTTCATACTTTAGTGTACACACCTCGGCATGAATCAAAAGGGATAGCTACTTGTAGCTCCTTTGGTCTACAAATCCCATACTTATGACCAACTGTAGTTCCATCGGTGAAATGAGTCAGGCTTAAGTTTGCTGTGCTACAAAGTAGTGAGCCATTGCGAAGATGTTATATTGCATATTCACGGAGAGGTTACAATAAACGGTTTGGAAGAGTCTTCGCAGTGCTGGGCATGTTTTCTTTGTGTATTGGATTGACTACAGTCTACAGATCCCATCATGATTACATGGTAAGGACAAAAATGTTTTAACTGGGTAATGGCAGAACACAAACTTAAATATTTTTTTTTATTTTTTTTACTTTTTCTTGTTCCATTAAAGCCATGCTTGGAATTTTGGGAAACTAGTGTACTTTTTAGACTACACAGATTTATCTCCCTGAAAGCGCTCTCTCCATTGATGTGTGCCAGGAATGATTGTGTAGTTTATTTAATCTTCTGCTTTTGCTTATGTTTTAGGGTAATTATACATTTTAAAGACAATTAAAAACGGAAACGAGCCTCATTTGTATTTTTGTGTTTTTATCTCATTCATCTTTAAATACCTGTTTTATGAGTGGTTTTAAAATTTCTCATGGGGGCCATTTTGAATTTAATTATATGTTGGTTTAACTGCTGATTTTTTGGAACATCATATCTTTATGGGTAGATCAAAATTCATATTGTGTTAGTTACAATCCTGCCGTCGTAAAACATGCCATCGTTTGTGGACATTTCCTTCTTTTACCCTCCACTATCTTAAATTGCATCCCAGTAGTCCAAAACTAAAAGAAAGGAGTGAAGTAATAATGCAAGTATTGATAAACATAGACTCACATTTTAATGTTATCTGGTTGCGGGCATCTTTGGGGCTACAAGCCGGTCAGACTAGAATATAAACACAAACACCTTCTCTCCTCTCCGGCAGAACTGCCATGCCGACCTCACCTGTCAAATTATTATTACCGGACGCGTTTCGCCGACGAACTTAGACCTACGTCTAATGATAATCATTTCACAGCCAAGGTTGGCAAGCTGCTTCTCAAGTTTCTTTAAGTCCGTTTGTATGATATGTGGTTTTAAACGTTTGGAACTAAAATGGTCTAAAAAAATGTATTTTTTAAGCAGAAGCAGGTAACCGGATACAAGTGAATAAATTAAGAATACAGATATTTAAATTCATATCAACATATACAATTATGATCTTTATCGATGAAAAAGGTAGGTAATTTTTGAAGCCGGTGTCGTCCTTTAATTCATGGTGCAATTTTCATCTTTATTATAATGATTATACATAAGGAAGTTATTTACAAAAGGTTTTATTTGGGCAGTTTTGCCTAGAAAAAAAATGTACTCTCAATTTTGTCATTGAGAGGTATTTAATGCCAACAATTTTATACATTACAGTAATTAATCATGACTGGATAAAAAAAAAATCCTTACTAAAAATTATTTTCTTCTCTTTTTTATACACTTTTGCACAGAATTGGCTGTGATTAAAATCTGTCTGAGATCAGCATGTTGAGAAGGAGGTGAATAAATCAGATTTACCAACAAAGGGATTAGGACAGTGATAGAAGAAGAAGGATACATTTTGATTTGTTTTATTTAGTCCACAGTTAAAACAGTGGACTAAATAATAACGATAATTTTAAAAAGCTTCATTTAATTGTTACATGTTTAAAATAACAAAGTTCTACTCTATCGATACATGGGATACACTTAAATGCTCTAAAAATTTAGAAACAAGAAGCCAGGTGCATTCTGGGAACTATGCGCAGGTCCGTTTTGTCTGGCCTAGTTTAGCAATGCAGGTAATTATCCTGGGTACGGCTAGGGGTTGTTTTTCTAGAAGAAACCATTTTTGGAATACAGACCTGAAATGTTTGGACTCTTTCCCTGGCTATCAAAGTCTACAAATATTGGTCAAGCTTCGTTTCAATGGATTCAAGTAGAGGTTTCATTTTGAAATCAGGCCAGATTTAGGAAAGTTGACATGCCACTGATGATGTATAGGATATTTAGGGGAGGCCATGATAAGAGCCTTAATTTAACAAAAAATGTGCAGATCAGGTAAATAACTGGAATGGCTACATTTTGCATCAAAAAATGTTTTATTAAGAAACAACAAATCTAAGTAAACTAAAAGGTTCATACTTATAAACAGTGTACAACACAATGTAACAAAATAAAACCCCCAAAATAAATATCAGCTATTTCAATATTACCCCAAATGTTGCCTGTTGGGATAAATTGATTTTTTTTTTTTTTTTAAAAGATTAAACCATGGTTGCAATTTTGTCAAACGATTTAAGTCATATCTGTTCTATCCCAGCCCCTCATGGTCCATCGCTAGGATTTCATTTAAATACATACCTAAACATTTCGCTTAGAGATCATTTGTTTCATTACATTTAAAAAAAACAAAAAAAAAACAGAAATGGATCAGCCTGCAGGCCCGGGATGAACGTTTCTGTTCCATAAAATTTTGTTAGACATATAATCAATATTTCATTTATAACAAGTCATCTACTTGAGAAAGAGAGAGAGAGAGAGAGAGAGAGAGAGAGAGAGAACCATTTTTTCACACTTGTCCACTTAGAGAAAATGATCCAAAAAAGAATGTTATGTGTCTTCAGGGAACTTGACTTTGCAAATGGACAGATCAGTTTGTTTTTTTTAAATTTTGGATGTAAAAATAACTTTGTTAAGTAATTATTATTTAAAATAAAATAACAATAAAAAAAAATCAGGATGTAGATGACAGCAAATTGCATAAATCTCAGCTCGCATAGAAAGTGGAGTTTATATCACCTTGTATGGAATGCGTGCAATTTGTTTTTAAAATGCTTTGGAAACTCTAAATCGGAGTTTATGCTAAAAATCATTCAAAATCCGATGAGGTAAAACGGAACTGATTTACGCCTCACTCAATCTCATCCTGCACAATTTGTCACTGTAAATTGTTAACAAATTGCCTATAAATGTATGTATAAAACGGTCTGACAAGGAGATACATCATTCCGAAATGCCATGTGTGGTGCGCGCTCTCAAAAAATTTCGTCGTCTTGCCTATCTTAACGCACTTTCTAAGCCGAGAGATGAAAACTGGTTAACTAAACTTTTAGATTATAAAACCAGATTTGATTAAAAATCAGACGTTGACCATATGTAAGCTCCTTTCTAATCACAGACGAAGGCTGAAAGTATAATGTGGACCATGCATGGGGGGGGGGGGGGGAACCCCATTCTAATGCAATGTTCTAAAAGGGGTCGAAACAGTGGAAACATTCCGTTTAGAACCTTACCATGGACTTGACCTTGATACATTTAATGTTCTATAACGGGAACAAATGGAATTCAAAAATATAAAAAGGTAAACATCATCTGGTTTAATATTGTGTTATCCTAGACTGAAAAATAAGTTACAAAGTTTTTTTTATTTTTATTTTTTAACAATATGCTCAGTATATAGAGATTAAATTCAGAGGACACTGTGTGGGGCTACGTTTGCACTCTTACGAGGGCCAAACTAGGTGTTTTAATTCAAGCTACTGTTAAGGAAAATGAATTTTGCACTTTCTGATTAATAATATTCATCATTAAATGAGATTTAATCATAAAATTGCAACGTATGCATAGAGATAGGATTACCTGCATCTTTCAGAAAAGAACTGCTCTGCCCTCTACAGGTCAGAGAAGAAAACCAATCAAATCAGATTATCTTTAATAAACCAGCATTAAAACGATCACATTTTTTTTAGTCTGTAAATTCCATAAGTCGGTATCTCTTAAACCCATCACCATCCTTCACTTCAAATACAAGAATTTCAAATTTAAGACCTCAGTCACAAATCTGTGTAATGTGAAATTAGTTGGGGGGTCAATTTTGTGATCGAACTTGGAGATGGAGATCTGGGTTAAGTCAGATAATATTAAAGTGGGAGTTACCTGCAATCCTCAAAATTCACTAGAGATATATTTTCCGTGAAAACAAAAAAAATGATAGGATGAGTAAACGCATCAAGAGGCAAATTCAAACTAAGAAATTTTTTTTTAAAAAAAAAATCAAAAAAAAAAATCAAAATAAAAAATCAGGTAATTGTTACAGTAGAAGGTTAGGATGAGTGTAAGAGATGGGAATCATTTCAGTAATGACACAATATATTACTTCACATGATATGTTACTTTAAATGTCACGGTATGAATTCACTTAAAATCTAGAAGACATTCCAAGTGATAAATGCTGTAAGAATACAAAATGGCACCAAAAAAAAAAGGAATAACATTCTGATTACAGAATTTATTTTCGAATACTGAAAACTCTTGTTGTAACAACATTGTCAGGTTAAGCTTTTTAACACTTATTTAGGGTTTGTGTTTCCAAGATTGGGATAATGTGTCATTGTTTTGGTGTTGGCTACACACAGGTCATACTTCATAAAATATAAATATATAGGCTGTATAGGTGGCTTGTAGCTTTAGTAATATGAATTAAGATTGTCTTCTGTATCCTATGGGATGCACGCGTTAATTTTGTGATATTGTTTGTTTCAAGAACTAACATTTCAGTAAATAAAATTATGATGTGCTGGGGGGAGGGTCTAGCAAGATGGGGGGGGGGGGGGTCAAAGAGGCATGACTCTATAGGCTGGGCTGACTTTTCAATTCTTAATGTTCCAATGCATGGGCCGCAATCTTCCTCAAACGAGGCTCTGGCTGGGATCTATTGGCATAGTATGGCCTCCACACAGACCCCATCCACACCAGTGTGCGAGTTCCTCCTGTTCTCCACCTTCACAGCCTTTCTCCCCCTCTGCATTTTGCCGTGTGAGGTAGAGAAGGGCCAGTGGAAACTGGATACAAATGGATGTCTTCTCTGACTTTCTATATCTGAGGTGTTTTACCTCTCTATTTGTGTCTCTCTTTTATGATAATGGTTGGGCTGATGAAGCTATGCCATGGGCTACTAAATAGTTTCCCACCCAGGCCAAAAGCTGATCATGATCTGTCCACCCAGCTTGCCCCACCCCACTTGACACTGTCCTCCCAGACCAACTACTGATTTTTATCGCCTATATCGCGCTCTTTTGGTCACTTCACATTTTTTGTGTCACCAATTTGTTTGGTGTCTATTTACCTTCTTCGCTGCTGTCCACGGTTTGTTTAAATGTTTGGAGCAGGCTTGCTTTTCCTGTTATTTTTTAAAAATGTCTCCAATACCCTCCCTTCCATGTACTCTTGCCCTTTACTTTTCCCACTGAAGAGATACGTTTCACACACATTACTGGCTGACCTGACCATAATAATGTCTCTGGCAAGACGCCAGCCAGTTTGCAGTGCTACGCGCCAGTAGAGGGGTGGGTAGACAATAAAAATGCACATATCTTTCTCATTGGAAACACAGACTCAATGTCACCCTACTTCCTACTTTGGATAACAGACTTGCAAGAAAATGTAATCCCATCAATCTTAACCAGACTCCTTGAGCCCTGTTTAGACTTTTCAAAAACAAAGCTGTATACATTTTACTAATTTACCGTACAAATATCACACTGATAAAGCCTTAGAAAGCATTGGTATAGGCAAGCCTTGCACACTTTTTGCTAACATCCATCCACATTAAAGATTAATTGGAAATGGCTTATACAGTTATTTTTTTTTAACCCCCTTGGGTTGTATATTCTGCCATTGTCTGGGAGACAGATACCCTTAAAAGGTGGAAATGGGACAAAAACAGCTGCAGCAACAACAAAAAACAAACCCTTTTTTTTTTTGCAAAAACAAACAAAAAACCATGTTTGTTTTTTTTTCCTGATGTCCAATGCCTACAATTCACGCACAGCACTTGGAAAACGATACTAATGTAACCCCCTTTTTGGCAGAGGCACCACAAAAAAAAAGGAACATGTGAGACATTCAAGGTGGGATCGAGGGATATCATGGAATGGATTGGTAGGACAGAAATCTCGCTATAGCTCTATGCAAGTGCACTGTACCTGTTCCCTGGCTTTACTACTTGGTTTAGTAAATTTCTGATTGTCTGAAAAAAATATCACCTTTAGAAAAGTTATACAGTATGTGTTTTACACAAGATTCAGACCCTCATAACACCCTTTTCCATGTCTCCGGGAGAGAGACGCCATTGAGTTCTGGATTGTAATTTTTCCAGTTATTTGTTATTGTAAAGGATTGTGTTCAGGTATGAAATCTCTCCATCACAAATTCAAAATACAAACCAAGTCAAGGATGAGAGAGCCTTCATCTACCACCTGAGGTTACGCCTTTGGGACCATGCAGCAGATCAACACATTAGTTCCTTACCGCCATGTTTACTACTCAAATCCATTATTTCCCATTACCTCAACTTCCTCAGCCCATCACCTTACTTCTCTGTCCCCATATTGCCATCTCTTCATCATTCTGTTGACCTTGCTTCACTCCTTCACCAAGGTATGACCTTGCTTCACTCCTTCACCAAGGTATGACCTTGCTTCACTCCTTCACCAAGGTATGACCTTGCTTCACTCCTTCACCCTGGTATGACCTTGCTTCACTCCTTCACCCTGGTATGACCTTGCTTCACTCCTTCACCCTGGTATGACCTTGCTTCACTCCTTCACCCTGGTATGACCTTGCTTCACTCCTTCACCCTGGTATGACCTTGCTTCACTCCTTCACCCTGGTATGACCTTGCTTCACTCCTTCACCCTGGTATGACCTTGCTTCACTCCTTCACCAAGGTATGACCTTGCTTCACTCCTTCAAAGACCCCCCCCCCACACTAGTTTGTGACTCTGTTCTACAGCTTAGCTTTTTTGCCCTTTCTTACAAATTTTTCAAGACTTGAGTGGTTCTGTATACGTTTTTGAGAGTTATACTAAGGAATAATTTACAGAGGACTAAGAAATCCCTCTGTAGACAAAGCAAACAATCCCGGCACTAAACCTTATCTTTAAAAAGAAGGGTGTGTATAAAAATGTATAGAAATGTCTATATATGTATCCCAACTACACGCTCCTGACAGTAGTATCAATATTTTACATTTTCCCCACAAGTTTTTATTTTTATTTTTTTAAGAACTTCAGCCAAATTAAGGAGGGCCCCTCAACAAAAACACACGCAACAGGATTGTTAGTGGACACATCTGGTGGCACGGCCTTTAAAGCGTAACCACCTTATATCAGAAACAAAAGATATAAAACAAAAAAAAGGGTCAAGTTGTTCAATTATTGAAAGAAGTGTAAATCAACGACAGGTCAGTATAAAAGAAAGG
The DNA here is from genome assembly GCA_036172795.1 of Pelodytes ibericus. NCBI lineage: Eukaryota > Metazoa > Chordata > Amphibia > Anura > Pelodytidae > Pelodytes > Pelodytes ibericus. The sequence continues at coordinate 74,204,707 of CM069865.1, read as the reverse complement.
AAAATCTGCCGAAAAAAGATGACTTGTACAGTACAGTTAGTTTGCATTATTTACATTTCATTCACCAAAAGGGAAAAAAAAAAAAGATACATTTTTAGTAAGAAAAGTCAGTGGATTTAAGGACAGACAGGAAATTCAAGTAGCCTTTAAAAAGGGCCTGGAGATCATAGATCAAGTCACCAACCTGGGTTCACTGTGATGAATCTGTTCTCTGGAGACTTGTCATCAATAAAGTGGTCGTCTATAGAAGATGACCCTGGTATCTTTGTGGTTTGGTCCATGTCATAGTAATCTTCTGTGGTTTGCAAGGGGACTGTATCTCCTGCCGTAGTATTCAAGTCTGTGTCATCATCAACTAATAAAGTAGCATTTTGTTTTTGCTCTGTATCTGACAAAGTTTCATTTGAACCAACCTCTCCCTCTTTATCAATGGGAACAGAGGTTGGGGTGGATTCCGTTTGATTTTGTGCCTCAGAAGTGTGGGTAGTTGTGTTTTTTGCCTTCTTTTCAGTTTCTTTTTCACCGTCATCAGAGTCTCGATCGCCATCCTCCCCCTCGCCCTTCTCATCTTTTTCTCCTTCCTCCGCCTTTTCGCTAGATTTGGTGGGGGAAGCATCGCTATCTGAGCCTGCGGACGGTAAAGGTTCAGTAGTGGAAACAACAGTTTTTATGGTCTGTTTACTGGCAGATGAAGAAGCAGGAAGGCGAGTAGGCCACACCGTGCTAGAAAAGGAAGGCAAACCACCACCACTAAAGCCAAGGCCTGCAAGCAAAGTACTGGTAACCACAGAGGCCACCGTAGCCTGACTCCCACTGGAAGAAGGGCCCATCCCAGTTGCCATGGAAACAAAAGAAAAGGGAATGCCAGAAGAGGTCCACGTAGAAGATCCAGAACTGATTGGCGCCATGTCAGCAGAAGAAGCCGGAGAAGCAGTAGGCTTGAGAAGATCACCAAAAGAGAGAAAGAAGAGATAGTCAGCGTACCTGAGACATTATTCTTATTAAGCTTTCTTCTCATTTTTTCTTCCCGAACATTCCCACTCTCCCCATTCTGCATTAAAAGAACCAACATATGTTGTATTGAAATACTATAAAAACAAGTTCTGTACATGTATACATTTGGTTCACAAAAGGATGGATACAGGATCAGAAGTACTGTTTGGCACATGTTCTTTCACCTAAATGTACAGGTTTGGACTGCATACCTGGAGAAGCCATATTCGAGCTCAGATCACAAGGCTACACCTAAAATGTCTCACTCTCAATGGTGCAATACAAGGTGCAGAAAAGTCTGAGTGAGTAGCATAGAAAAATTAGATGGCAAGAACTGGGCTGGGAGTTTGAAGCATTTTGCATGAAAGTCCTTATTCATAGCTTACAAATAAGTTCCCAGTTCAGCTCCTGCCATTAACTTAAAGGTGCTGTTCTACATAGAATGTTTTTTTTGGTACATTTTTAAAGTACATTTTAATGTGTCAAATTACTTTATTTTATATATTTTTTAAAAGCATGTCTTTCTTCTGTAGTTTGGAGAACTGGTCCTTCCTGGGATCGCATATTTTGTCCATCAAGCTCCCTTTGCCCCTGTATGCCCTCTAAAAGCTGACATCACTACAAGCATAGTTCAGAGCAGGATGCTGCATGGTCCTAAACCCCTCCCTCTACTCCAACACATAAGGCAGCCAGTGTTGCAGTTCTTGGTGGACATCTTGTGTAACATCATTGTGCTAACATCTGCCCTGCTCAGCTACTGCTGTCATGTGCTCTCCTTATAAATAGAAATGGTGTATGAATATTTTTGTTATCTAGCTAGCTTAAATTAGCTCAAAGCTAGCAGGGACGAGCTGATATCCAAGTAGTGTAAGGGGCCTCTTCACTGCTTATCCATTTTTAAAAAGCAAATGCATTTTTTAAAAAAACATTTCACCCCTTCTATATATGCCAACAGACCATGATTTGTCAGGACTGTCCTATCAAATATCGTGGTGACGTTTCAGAAAGCATAGTGAATCCAGCAATTCCAGAATACGGTCTGGGAGTCAGGAACTCTGTGCTTCATTTGATGGTGTGATATGCTTTGACTAAGGCATGACATGCTTGTGATGATGTGATATGCCTGCTATTGTACACAGTACTGGAGACCGTATCTCCAGAAGGATATTGATACTTTGGAGAGAGTTCAGAGAAGGGCTACTAAACCGGTTCATGTGTTGAAGGATAAAACTTACCAGGAAAGGTTAAAGCATCTTAACATGTATAGCTTGGAGGAAAGACGTAACAGGGGGGATATGATAGAAACATTTATATACATAAAGGGAATCAACACAGTAAAGGAAGAGAGTATATTTAAAAGAAGAAAAACTACCACAACTAGAGGACATAGTCTTAAATTAGAGGGGCAACGATTTAAAAGTAATATCAGGAAGTATTACTTTACTGAGAGGGTAGTGGATGTATGGAATTGCCTTCCAGCAGAAGTGGTAGAGGATTTTAAGCATGTGTGGGATAGACACAAGGCTATAAGACCGGGAACGGGGGACTAATAAAAGTACTTTAAAAAGAAATTGGGCAGACTAGATGGACCGAATGGTTCTTATCTGCCGACACATTCTATGTTTCTATGTGCTTGCACTGTTGTATGACACATGCTATGCCATTGATATCATGCTTGCGAGATTATTTATTAAATAAAATTACCAGGAAGGATACACTGAGATTACCCTGGTGTTCAAGTATCTATAATTTGAGACACAGTAGTTCCAGGTTGTCACGCGCTGAATCAGAGTGGGGGGCTCGCTGCTAGTTAAGGTGCCCCCGTGCTGATCCAATACAAAAACGAGGGTCTCTCTCTGTGCGCTAGCAGAGAGAGCCAGTCGCCGACCAGACTGTTTCCTGCTTCCTATGGAAACATGGCAGCTGTCGGTCAGAGGATAAACTAGCGTGTACTATCAAAAGTACATGCCAGCTCATCCTCATACTAGGGACAAATTTCACTTGTGCTTCTATATTAGAAGCACAAGTGAAAAATAACTTTAGTGTTCCTTTAATATGTAGGTGATAATTCACGTTAGTGCATCTTTGTCAAGGGTGCAAGCAGATTTTATTTATACTGCTTACAAACCAACAAATATGTTGATGTAAATACTAAGTGCTCTTTAAGTCAGCCGTCTTACATTTACCTGAAATGTTTTCTCTGCATTAATAGTAAAAAAAAAAAAAAAACTGTATAACTTGACCCATATGCTAACCACTAGTTTTCTCCCACTCTTTCACCTTCGTCTCCTCCCAACCTTGCACCTCCGTCTCCTCCCAACCTAGCACCTTCGTCTCCTCCCAACCTAGCACCTTCGTCTCCTCCCAACCTTGCACCTTCGTCTCCTCCCAACCTTGCACCTTCGTCTCCTCCCACTCTTTCACCTTCGTCTCCTCCCAACCTAGCACCTTCGTCTCCTCCCAACCTTGCACCTTCGTCTCCTCCCAACCTTGCACCTTCGTCTCCTCCCAACCTTGCACCTTCGTCTCCTCCCAACCTTGCACCTTCGTCTCCTCCCAACCTAGCACCTTCGTCTCCTCCCAACCTTGCACCTTCGTCTCCTCCCACTCTTTCACCTTCGTCTCCTCCCAACCTTGCACCTTCGTCTCCTCCCAACCTTGCACCTTCGTCTCCTCCCAACCTAGCACCTTCGTCTCCTCCCAACCTTGCACCTTCGTCTCCTCCCAACCTTGCACCTTCGTCTCCTCCCACTCTTTCACCTTCGTCTCCTCCCAACCTAGCACCTTCGTCTCCTCCCAACCTAGCACCTTCGTCTCCTCCCAACCTTGCACCTTCGTCTCCTCCCAACCTAGCACCTTCGTCTCCTCCCAACCTTGCACCTTCGTCTCCTCCCAACCTTGCACCTTCGTCTCCTCCCAACCTTGCACCTTCGTCTCCTCCCACTCTTTCACCTTCGTCTCCTCCCAACCTAGCACCTTCGTCTCCTCCCAACCTAGCACCTTCGTCTCCTCCCAACCTTGCACCTTCGTCTCCTCCCAACCTAGCACCTTCGTCTCCTCCCAACCTAGCACCTTCGTCTCCTCCCAACCTTGCACCTTCGTCTCCTCCCAACCTTGCACCTTCGTCTCCTCCCAACCTTGCACCTTCGTCTCCTCCCACTCTTTCACCTTCGTCTCCTCCCAACCTTGCACCTTCGTCTCCTCCCAACCTTGCACCTTCGTCTCCTCCCAACCTAGCACCTTCGTCTCCTCCCAACCTAGCACCTTCGTCTCCTCCCAACCTAGCACCTTCGTCTCCTCCCAACCTAGCACCTTCGTCTCCTCCCAACCTTGCACCTTCGTCTCCTCCCACTCTTTCACCTTCGTCTCCTCCCAACCTTGCACCTTCGTCTCCTCCCAACCTTCGTCTCCTCCCAACCTAGCACCTTCGTCTCCTCCCAACCTAGCACCTTCGTCTCCTCCCAACCTTGCACCTTCGTCTCCTCCCAACCTAGCACCTTCGTCTCCTCCCAACCTAGCACCTTCGTCTCCTCCCAACCTTGCACCTTTGTCAACAATGCCTATCCGTGGCTGTGGACCCATATACTAGTCTAAGTGCATTCTACATAGTCTGACTCCAGCTGCAGAAAAAAATACATACAGTAAACTTCAGCTAGAGCTGAAACAATTAATTGTTGCAGAAAACCAAATCCTGATTACATTATTTAAAAAAAAATGTAGTCTACAAAAAAAAAAGCAGGTTTAAAAAAAAATAGCATTTGTATTGTTTACTTCTTATGTTATAATCTACTTTCCCATGTTCTCTCATGCATTTCCAAGTTTGAAATTGAATAATTTTTTAATCTTCTTTTCAATAGCAATTTCAAAACAACGTTAACTCACTAAAACCTATTTTAAATCTCAGCATTTTAATTACACCGTCGTCCACCGGATGTCACCATTGTGTCACCTACAAGCTTTGTTTCTTTTTCAATTCTTTTTTTTTTTTTTCTCTTTTCATTTTATGTAGTCTACAGGGAAAAAAAAAAACCTACATATAAAATTGTCACTCACAGGCAAATAAGGATATCCTAACTACATTCAATTTACTTCCTCCGGATACAGTGGAAGCATGGAATTAAACTCTGATCCAAACAGTTACCTAGTCTCACTGATTCTTACAGATTCCCGATGTGAAAATTCCATATATTGTATTTTAAATCTCCAACAGTCCAAAATTTGCCGGGACAGTCCTGTTTTTTTGTGTGTGTTGTCCTGCCCCCTTAAACTGGGGTCTGTCTTGACATTACTCGTGCCTCCCAACTTTTTGCGTGGGACAGTCCCGATTTGAATGCGTTATCCCACCAAACTCTTCTCTGGACAGAGGAAGAGCTCAGTGGGACATCAGCATTCAGGACTTCAATCCTGCAGCACTCTTCATATTCTCTAGTGTTTGCCCGGACCCTCGACCTCCCAAGCTCCATCCCCCCAGCATCTCGATTCACCGAGGGGGAAGAAGTTGGGAGCTATGACATTACTACAGTCTAGGTATAGTTCTTTAAACAGTGCAGTGACAACATTGCAGTTATGTCAAACAGATATACCGTATACAGCATAACCGTAAAAACGTGAATTCCGGAACCCCCATTATCTGTGCCAACTAGGTCGGAGCTCAATCTGAGGTTGAATAAGGCACTTAAGGCTCCGTTCCACACATCTACCGCCACAAAGGCATGGTAAACCTTGTAAATGTGCCAGTAATGCACCAGAATTGTACCATATGTATCATTAATTTGCATAGGAGGCCACACCATGTGGTCACATCTAGGAGACAGGACAGATATTTAAAACACATTCTTTCCTTAATCTATAGATTTTCTTCATTGGTTACTGGCCAAGATTATGTATAAATAGTTTGTGAAGCTTTTTGTTCATGAACCAAGTTTAGGTTTTACATTTTTAAGAAATCATCGAATTTTTGGTACATCATTAAAATGTGGATTAGAAGGAATATGGAGCACTGGATATTTTTAATGCAACATTGTCTAAAAATCGCATTCAGTTTCCTGAAAAAAAAAAAAAACACTTTCCTTTTCATTGACATGCTTCGCTCACTCCCCAGGCATTCTCAGGGTTAATAAAAGGTCAAAATCACATATCAAGCTGGCTGTGCAAGCGCGGTGATCCAACTGCTAAAATGCTCTATTGCCCCCAGTTGTTAAGATTGGGCACTAATTAAGTATTCTGTCGGTATCTTGCCTCCGAGCTGCCTCTGCAACAGCATTAATCAGACAGGCCACATTTCTCACAGGGAGAAAATCTAAAACTGCAGTTTACACTGATCGCCATTATTTTGCAGTTACGGATAGATTCCCCGTTTGCCCTTCTAGAGCGGGCGGCTACCTTTTAAATGTCACTTTCCGTTTACGGAGATTTAAGCAATAATAATACAATGTGTCTGAAAGATCAATAACGGGAACTTCTCATAGACGAATGAAACGTCTGTAATATAACTAATGACTAGAACTATGGCTGTACCTAAAAATGTCATCAAACAAGTGTGCGGTGACCATCTATGTGCATCTCTCCGGGGTCGATTCATGTGGCCGGAATGTCAAACAGCGAACCTTCAGCTACATAATGCCTAAAATCTCCCATAATACTCTGTTAGGCTGGGAAGGATGTAGACTTCCAAGAGATGCCCTTTGACACCTCTGAAACAGGTACAGTAATGGGTATATCATAATTTATTTAGAATATACATATATTAGTATATTTTTATATAGCTTTAGTTGCGAGTGTCTCAGTAGACCATTTTATATGTCCCAACTTCTTCCCCCTGGCGTATCGGTGGGACAGAGCCTCAAAAAAAAAAAAAAAAATGGGACATTTAGGAGGCAAGTTATTGGGAACAAAAATATGTACTGCAAAATATTCAACCCAAATCATCAGTTGCATTGTATTTGTGACATCCATCTGTTTTTATATTGTAGTCCTGGCAAATAAAATGCTGTGAAATAATATTTCTCTTGGACCCACCATCTTTATTTTCCCAGGGTTAGGATCCCAGCTATTCTACTAGCCAATCATACACAAATAAAATGATAATAATGTATCTGCATGTCAAAATTCCAAACCAAAACATTATGCAGCCAATGGGAAACCAGCAGGACAGAGATTCCAATTCCTATTGGCTGGATCCAGTTAGCCTCTCCCAGTGCATGATTTCTATAATACACACAATATCTTATTGCAGACAGGCTGTTATTATTGGCTACTAATCTCTATTTCGAAGCAAATGTAGAAGGTTTTTTTGGTATGCTAAAAATACACATTGGTTGGGAAATTGATCAGAATAAATTGTTGGAAACAAAATAACTTATCACTTGATCTCCTAATCCTAGCATCTGCTTTGGCAGCTGAAAGCCTATATTTTCAGTGAAATGGAACTATAATTGTATCATGAGTTATCTGCTGCAGATACAGACATCTGTAATATCTATTGATATTTAAATGAAAATCTATACATTCATTTCACACTCATTTGCAAGTAGTGGCCTACTTGTAAATTCTCACAATGCTTCATTTACAAATACTATCCTAGCATAAGACTGAATAAGCTTGGGTCATGTATAAAACACATTAAAAGAAGCATATAAAGAATCCAGCCCTGCTATGCTTAGATTGCTTCTCATATGCTCCTAGTGGCCAAATATGATACTAAAGATTAAAACAAAAAAAAACACTCAAACACAGACATAAATTGTACCAAGATATGGGGCATAACCTTGACTATCTGCTTTCAAACATGCCTGGATATTGACAAAAAAAAAAAAATTAGTTCATTACTTACCACCCCTGTTTTAACAATTCTGGTTCCTTCAAATACTCGTGTTGTATTATCTAAAGATCAATACAAAAATAGGCAATTGGATAACAAGGACAAAGAATGCAACAAAAAAAAAGAATGAAAACAAAGAATGCATAGTATCTCCTAGCCTCTTAAAGACCACTGACCTTGCTATTATTATCACAATAAGATAAACGCAGATCTTCTATCAGGTTTTTCCCCCCCATAAAGTTAGCCACATAATCAAAACAAGGTAGCAGCAGAATAAGAAATGCATGCACAAGCTTTTTTTTAAATTTAATTTAAAGAAATGGTGAACAGCCTCGTTACTATAGAAAAACATGGTTATTTAGCAGAAATACAAATGCAGTCTAAACAGTTTAAATAAAACTTTATACAACCATAGCTCCACATTTATAGGTCTAATAAAATTGGTGTAGTTAAAGGACAACTGTCGGGAAACAATTTCGTTCTGTTTAATTGAAAGACTGCTAAAGTGTAGGCCTTTTAAACAGAAATACTTTAATGAAGGAATTCAAGTAAAGTACCTTATATTGAACCTTCTCTGCATCTATAGCACTATCAGAGGGAGGGGGTGGAGGTCTGGCACATCTTGGGTCAGATTTTCATTCATCTGGCCCAATATACTACTAAACAACAATATCCGCCTCCTGAGAGAGATACACAAGCAGAAACGGCTCAATAAGATCCTTTTTCTTTTGTTTAAGCATTGCTATTTAAAATGTCTACACTTGATGCTATTTTTCAGCGGTCCATTATTAATAAAAAAGCATTTAAACCAGGGAAGGTAGGTTCCGATTTTCCAGGACACCCTACAGACATTTTGTTTAAGATCCAGGGGATGATACAATTGCATTAAATCGAGTAATTGTATCTATGCTTGAGTAGCCTTAGAGTTGACCATGCGGGTGAACAGACCGAGCTCACTCACTCAAGTCAGTTGGGCCACATCTCATTATCACATTTGGACGATGGACTAGACGTTGGATGCCCCTGTCCTACAGATTCTTCTAATTATATTAGTTACACAACAACCTAAATCGGTGTTGAACTTTTGTTGCGGTTTTTAAACCATTTTGTCTTTTTTTTTTTTTTTACATCCTCTTGAAAAATCTTGAGATCCAAAGAGGAGGTGAACTTCACAGAGTCTCTGTCTATAGTCAGCCCAGCTAATCAATCTACAGAAGCTTGTCTGTCTGCTAGGGCTATTAATGATCTGCTCGCAGGGCCAGCCCTGTCTTGCCTTCTCTATACCAAACGGGTCATCGGTAAAGAAAGTTCTGGAGCTCGGGGTAAATAATCTATGGCTGTGGACCTCTCCAGAGCCACAACAGATGCACTAATTAAGCTTAACAGATTGATTTAGGATCTTATGTGAAGACTTGCAAGTTCAGCAACACATGCCCCATTACTTCCCTGTCGGGGATGTCAGCATGCTATGTCTATCCAGATTAATTTTCAGCTTCTCTATCCATGAAAAGCGTCAACTTCTTTCTCTCTAGAAATTATCTACGGAATTTGGCCTCCATTCAGCACATTCCATAGATGGTAGCAGTCGGGTTTTTCTTATCTATAGGTAGTAATCTAGGTAGCATAACCTGCTTTAAAAGGGACTGTATCACCAAATTTTTTTTTTACTTTGAATGTAGACAATTAAAAAAAATGATCTTATCTATAGAGTGTGTCAGCAGAATTGCAAGCAAATGCCTAAATTAGGAGAATAATGTGTTTTAAATGTGTCAGCATTGTCTCTTGTTTATGACATCACCTGTGGCCTGATATGCAAATGAACTGCTCTGCGCTGGGAAATGTGTAGGCCAAAAGGTGATGTCATAAGTTGGAGACTTGACAGACATTCAAAACACGTTTTCTTCTAATTTAGTCATTTGCTTGCAATTTTCCCAACACAGGGCGTAGTTCATTTTCAATCATTGTTTTATGCTCTACATTCACAATAAACAAACAGGCCCTTTAAGACGCTATCAATTTTATTTATTTTGCAATTACGTAATAAAGCAGGCTACTTGCCCTATCAAATTGTACATTTTATAACCTGTGTTCCAAGATTTGTGGACGTTGAGAGTAAAAGCAATGAAAAAAATTTAGTTACCAAATAAAATAAGAATTTAGGTTATACATGTTCAATTTGATTAAATATTTTTTATTGATAAGGGACCAACAATATTTGGTCTTACACAGCTATATAGATGATATGATGGGTTAATAATTAATCTGAAAAATATTTAACCTGGAAAGGGATATATAGTCCTGTGGATGTTAAATGACCTAATTTAATGGAACTCATTTTTACAAACCTCCGACGGATGAAGCGCTGAGTTGACCCACCTATTATGAGAAATATAAACAAACATATAGGACTGCACGGTTGTGGGCCTACATTAGTGGTCCATAGAAATATACATATATAAACATTTATGTTAATTTACCTTGAAATAGCATTGTTTGGCTAAAATCACTGCGCATATCATTTCGACAAACAGCTTGAACCCGGAAAAGATACAGGATGTCCGGTGAAACGTGGTTAATGATGACTTTCTGTTTTAGGAGAAATACGTAATATTTAGGAACATCTTGATATGCTGTAGATTCCACCAAATCTGTGGTGAACAAAGCTACTCTCCGCTTACTCTGTCCTATTTAAATAAACCATAGGTATATCCGTTCAAGACCCAAAAGATGCTCATCCAACCCGATCATGGATGATACTTTTTTTTAACGTAGTTTTAGTATGGGAGGGGCTGCATCACCTAAACGTGGTTTATACTGTGAATGTAGAAAATAAAATACAAAAAAAAAACACCAAAACATTATTGCGTTAGCAGAATTGCAAGCAAAGGCATAAATAAAGAGAAAGTAGATTTTAAATATCGTCTGAGGTGTCTACCGTTTTAGGACTCCACATGTGGCCACAGGTGATGCCATACACACATTTTCAAATTAAATAATGCACTTCTTTTTTTTATAATCTACATTCAGAACTTAAACAATGCTTAGGTGACAGAGTCCTTTTTTTTTTTACATGGCTATAGAATCACACCTACAGGATAACTAAATCTCCAATAATTAGCTAGTAGAACATGTCCCTGTCTTCATTTCATCTCTGCTAAAAGCTATAACCTTGAAGTGTCATAGATATTATAATCAGTGGAATTATGCAACATAGAAAGTGTTGATCCACAAATACAGCAGACATGACTTGCAGCCACATTTCACTTGTAAATCATGCCATTAACTTTTATCAATAACACATGAGATAAGTCGTCTGTACTTCTCTTATCAAACGCAGTTCTAAAATTGTAATGTTCAAAACGTATAAATAGATCTCCGAGAATAAATATTGAACAGTAATGTATACAGGGCATCTAGTTAGCGTCACATAGATGTTCTGCTGAGATTGATTTGTAGCAACCTGTACAGTGGATCAGCTCAACAGAAGGGATGAAGAGGCAGAAAGGAAAGCTGAGTAGGAAGTGGGAGAGGAAGAAGGGTGAGGAAGAAGGGTGAGGAAGAAGGGTGAGGAAGAAGGGAGAGGAAGAAGGGAGAGGAAGAAGGGTGAGGAAGAAGGGTGAGGAAGAAGGGTGAGGAAGAAGGGAGAGGAAGAAGGGTGAGGAAGAAGGGTGAGGAAGAAGGGAGAGGAAGAAGGGTGAGGAAGAAGGGTGAGGAAGAAGGGTGAGGAAGAAGGGTGAGAAAGAAGGGTGAGAAAGAAGGGTGAGGAAGAAGGGTGAGGAAGAAGGGTGAGGAAGAAGGGTGAGGAAGAAGGGTGAGGAAGAAGGGTGAGGAAGAAGTGAACAAAAGAAGGGAGAGGAAGCGAACAGAAGAAAGTAGAGGAAATGAACAGAAGAAAGGAGAGGAAGAAGCGAACATAAAAAAGGAGAGGAAGACGCGAACAGAAGAAAGGAAAGCAAGAAGCGAACGGAACAGGAGCATGAAGCGAACGGAACAGGAGCATGAAGCGAACGGAACAGGAGAATGTAGCGAACGGAACAGGAGCATGTAGCGAACGGAACAGGAGAATGTAGCGAACGGAACAGGAGCATGTAGCGAACGGAACAGGAGCATGTAGCGAACGGAACAGGAGAATGTAGCGAACGGAACAGGAGAATGTAGCGAACGGAACAGGAGCATGTAGCGAACGGAACAGGAGCATGTAGCGAACAGAAGGAGAGAAAGAAGTGAATTGGGTGGTTCTCAATTCCCAATTTTGACAATGAAACTATTTTCCTGGGTAACCCAAACAACAATGACTCACTGGGGAAACTGGAAACATAGAAATGGAAATGAAGTTCCTATAATAATTTACCATATCGTACAACGTATTTAATAGGCCTGATGGAAAGTGTATTTGTCAAAACAAAAGCAGCTATTTAAGCATTTTAATTATCTTGCAGAACCTCATTCATCCGCATAAAAAAAAAAAATCAAAAAAAAAAATCACTGGCTTCATAATACGACTTCCCTCCTCTTCTTCTTCTTCTTTTTTTTTTTTTTTTTTTTAAGAATATTAAATGCATTTTCGGAAACCTAAAGTAGACGGAACTGCATTGCTTGCTAGTTTGGCAAAAAGAAAATGCTGAAGAGGTGCAATCTTAAAATAGTGCAGCAAACTGAAATTGGTATTTGCTTATAAAAAAGTGACTGAAGGCTGGTCCTTTTTCCCGTGGACTGTGGTCCATTTATCTATGTATGTGAATGTGTGCAGTCCCTACTCTAAAAACCACTGGGCAGCATCAGATGTTCTTTTTAGTGGAAGTAGGAAAAAAAAACTTTTGTGTGCTCAAGCGGAGCACACAAAAGTTTTTTTTATCCCCCACCTGTATTCTAAGTCAGGGCACACAACATTAAAGCATGTAAATATTTATGATTTTACTCTTTAGAGAGTTAGCAAGAAGGGCCGTACTATCCACGAGGTCCTCCGATGTCTAATGTGACTAATTGACTAAAGTAGCTCGTTAATTACAGGGATTTCTCAGAAAGACTGTCATTCTGATAGTGGTGAATAAGCTGTGCTCATCAAATAAATAGGTCTGAAAGCAGCACTGCCTAGAACACAATCTCTGATTTATTTGTGCTTCAGGATAGCCCAATCTTAGGGATTTCGTAAATTCCATTTTCTGGTTACCTTTCCTACCCCCCCCCAACTAATTGTTATTCCAAGTCTGAGGTAGGCACCAACTAGACTTGGTGGCAACAAACTTACCAGTGTTTTAGGTACATTCCCAGACCTTGCTATGGACCCTTTTCCTGTTCGTTTTAATTGAAAATGATTTCTATTTCAACTTTATTTACAAAGAAATGGGAGCCAAATCACACAAAGAACGGACAATGCTAAAATAGCCAGGGAGGGGCATCACCATTTTTTTTGCTCCCTTGCACAGGAGATGTCTCCGTTAGCAAGCCACCGCTGCATGAGGAATGTACGCTGCAGCCTACAACCTCAGATGTGCGTTCCAGCCTACAATGGCCTTGTCAGCGTAGTACTGCTGGTGTCATCAACATTTATTAAATCTATTACTCTCTCCGTTTTCTTTTCCAAGGAGCACATATTAAATTATAAACCAATATCAAGGTCTGTTTAGTTAGTAAGGTCATTGGCCATTTCTGAGGTCTTTCATTCTTGGTTAAATCCTTTTAAAGCCATGGTTTTTCAGAGGAGGACTCTGGGGAAAAATACAAGAGAACTTTACCAGATCTTTATCGGTCTCCTTCGTAAACGTCTTCTCCTTCTCTTCATCATTTTTAGTCCAGCTGTAGGAAACCATGTAGTTGATAATGGGAGGATGGTAGATGGTCTCTGGTTGATTCCATGTGATCAGTAATGCGGTCTTGTTCACTTGCTGTACCTTCATGCTTATTGGTGGAGAGCTACAGACTGGAAAACAAAACATAAAAAAAAAAAAAAAAAAGTTAAATATAACTCATTAACAGGTTCACCAACAACAAAGAATATTTTGCTATTAGAAGATTAAAATGCGACTTGCTCTGCATTGAACGTTCTCAGAAAGATTTTGGAAGTCAATATACACTGCTATTGTTTAATATCTTCTTATTGGGAAATATATCACAAAAACCTATTGAATCAAGCAACACACATCATGGTTTGCACACAACAAACAAATACAGAACAGAATTCCAGTAATAATAATGAACATAAAAGTTTACAAGAGAATTAAGAAACATTCAGTGGACGTCCTTCTTGTCTAGAATGCGTTTGTTGTTGATCTGGTTAAAATTATCAAACATTATTAATAGTATAAATAATTATTAAATCAAATAAACAATGTATATGTATGACAAATGTATATTTATTTTACCCCATTTAATGTACATATTTCAAATTAACTTGATGAGCTCGGACGTTCCGTCAATACCCTGGTTGGATTCCAAAGTCCGACTCCAAGCAAGATATGCTTTTTTTTACGGCATGCTATTGCATGTTAAGTTAAAACAAACAAAAACACAAACACTTAGTTTATCACATGGTTTAGAGTTGTAGCAGGCAAACTGGAAGCTTTTTCGTTTTAAACCTCCTGGTAGATATAAAATCTCCACTTAGCCTGTAAGGAGGTTTAATCATTGTGAATTCACCAAGGAATATGGTACTTTAGGAGACATTATCTTTGCCTCACTGTATCTTTATTTATTGCCCTACTTAACTCTTGGCCGCCAACTGCTATGGCTTTTACAGCCAGAAGCCTAGAAGTATCAGGAACGGCAATCCCTCAGTGCGGATTTATGTTATATAGGTGCACAACCTCTGCAAAGGCACAGCCGCAGTGTGATTGAGTCGAGCAGCCAGATTCATTGCAATATAGGTCCTCCATAAAGCCAAATTTGGCCTGCGACACCAAAAAAAGCCCTATAGGATGCAACCTTCTCGGGAGAGAAATCACCGTTTTTTGCTGGCTTGTACCATAATGGAGGAAACCTCGCCATTAGCATATCCGACTGGTCCCACCCATAAGGGCCGTCCAGATCCAAATTTCTGGCAGGTGTCCTCTGCACGAGGAACACAGCGACCACAGACGTGCGTTTCGGCCTTCTTTGGCCCCGTCAGTGTGGTACAGCTGGTATCCCTCTAGATCGAGTGAGCAGGGACCCACAGAAGGGCATACCCCTATAACTCATGGAAATAAACAGAGAAGTGGGATCGATCTCATCAACAATTGCCTTCAAACCAGTTTTTATTAGCTCCTATACAATGCAAAGGACTCAATCTAGCAGTCAGATAAACCATTTCCCAACTCTGATTTATCTTAAGGAAATTTCCACCCAAGTTTTTCCTTGGATTAAAAAATAAAAAGAATTGGAGCTTTTTGCAATGATAGAAAACACACACACACACAGACACCAACTATGGCTGTTTTCACCCAGAACCAGCTTTGCCATTAAAGTTGAGCCCAAGGGTTCAGCCTGCCCAGGATCCTTAGTGGTGTCAGGCATTTGTAGGACTGTACAGCAATATGGGAAAACCCGAATGCCAAAGTCTTATGGGAACTGAGTCTCTTTAAATTTACTTGGGATACATGATACCCATATAAACATTTCAGCTATTCGCTTAGGATAGCAGGAGTTATTACAGAGTTCCCTGTTCACACACGGTAGCTGAAGTTTGGTTACACAGATACAGCCTGTAAAAAGAACATTCAAGGTTCTACATTTTAAATAAAGTTACTTTCACACAATGCCCATGTGAAGCCTCATTTTGGCTGCATAACCAATTTGAAGCACTGGAACAAAGATGTCTTTCACTCGATTTGGCCAGACCATTGAGCATCTGTGCTTAAAATCTGTACATGTATAGATGTGGGTGCTCGTCAGGTGTACGTTCCCGTCTATCTGCATTAACCCGAGTGCCATCTATACCTGCTGTTCATTCCAGAACACATCTGGCAGCTGTCGGAGCTGAAAATGTAAATGTTTTAGCCTCGGAATGCTCTAGCAAGAAGAGAAGGCTGCGATGAATGACAAGTCAAAGGGAAAAGACGCTTTTTGCAGAGATTTTCCAATATCGCAATCCGCGAAGACCGTTCTTTCGGTTTATATTCAGACAATGACTGTGCCAAGCATAAAAGGGGAAAAGACAAGCTTTACAATTTCAGAGTCAGTCAACAATCCGCTAGCCCAACATTGACCTAAATTGCTATCGACACAAAAAAAAAAAATGAAATATTAAATAATACTGGTAGGAATTTTGTGAAGGTACTAGGCTGCAGATCTCACCTTTTATGGTGTTGAAAGTAGAAAGCTTACCTTAGAAGAGCTAGTCCTGGCCCCGCCTACTTTTGTGGTGGCCTGCTCCCTATCAGCAGGTCTATCTGATTTCAAAGTAACAAAGGTTTGGTGGTGGGTTTGTGCAAGGGTTCTCAGTTTAGAGAATTCTGCAGACTCATTGCTGTACCCAGAACCACGGATGCAAACTTTCCAAAGTACGGATTCTTAGAGAGTTTGAGAAAATGGAAGTCATGACTTTAAGACAATGTGAGTGTCAAAGTTGCTAAGTGTGTAGATCAGAGCTTCGCAATCTTTTTGAGATAGTGCCCTCCTGCCAATTTTCATTAAAGTCTCCTGCCCTTCTTGATGCACTGAGCTCCAAATCATGAATAAAAGCACCATAGCAGAAAAGGGCAGGTGACCACACCCAACGCATTTTGAAACACCCTTCAGAAATGGCACCAGTGGTTGTTACAGGGTATTTATACGTTTCTCACAGAAACGTATGCTTATACTGAAAATATAGGCTCTGCCGGGTTACTTATCCATCCCAAACACTGCCCCCGGAACCAGCACATGCCTCTCAAAACCAGGGGCACCACTGCCCAAGTTAGGAAGCATTATTTTGAAAACTGTATGGAGAATATCCCAAGCTGAAAACCAATATATCTCTCCTGATCCACATACAAATAAGTCATTTTTACATTGCTACGGCTTTGCTTAAAAATGTGTGAAAACACTAGGGGCACTAGGAATATACTCTGAGAATGTTTTAACCCAACCATATACCAGTATTTCCATTCCACACGAGAAGGTTTCCGTGTAACACAAATGATATACGCTTTTCCTGTAAGTAGCTCCACGGGAATGGAAAATGAAAAAGATTACTTGGTAGTATTGGACTTTCTGTCTATAAGAAGCTCTCTGTGATCCCTCCCGCAGCTGATATTTACTGTCATTAACACTGGGACCTTCTTAAATGTATAGTATTTCCCACAGAAATCCCTCCAGGCTCAGATTATTTATTGATTCATGGATTTAAACGCATTGATTTATTGTCCTTTCCTTACTCTGCTTTCATTTTCATTCACTTGAGCATGTTAACAGCGGACCATGATGATGGCTGTTATATGTTGTTTTGTTAAAAAGGTTGGCCTTTTATTCTAGTATCTACTGAACTGTCCAAAGAGATAAAGAAAACTTTTTTCCAACCTTATTAGAAATATTTGTTTTAATAACAAATTGTTACTGCAACTTGGAATTCGTTTGTATCTTAAGGGTCTCAATAATGAGAGAATTGCGGGGAATGGAGAAAGGGATTTCAAGATTTTCATTTTTTAGCTACACTGGAGAATTTTTCCAACTTGGCTACACTTTTTGTTTTTTACATGCTCAGATGGTAGTCCGCTATGGTCTGCACATGTCAACTTTCCAGGACCCAGTAGGGATGGCGTTACATGTCGTCACGTGACAGAAGTTGCATTTTATGTACGTTTAGCAGTGCCTCTTGGGCAAAGCCTGACAGGACCCCCCCAAAAAAAAAAAAACTATTCTTCCACCATCAAATCTGGGCCAGTTGGCAACAATGTGTGGCTCTTAAATGCCTTTGTGCCAGAGCTTCCATCTTCCAGCTTTTAACCTCGTTTTTCCCAGGCCTTACCATTTTTGTCCTCACTTTTGCGTAGACACATTTGTGAGGATTGTTTCAATGATCTTCTGTGGGTTTTTTGTGTCTATAGTAGAATTGACTTCTTCCCCCATTCCTGTTATTTAGGTGCAACACCAAAAATGTCATGCTTGGCAAACTCTTGGAATCTGGTCCTGCAGTGCGGTGGGTGTGGAGAGAGAAACCTAACCTAGGGTCAACCTGTACCAGAGGCAGTAGCCTGTATAAGGGGTCTGGTACTCAATACAGGCACACTGAAGTCAAGGCAGACATAGTTTAAGTAGAAATCTGTTCAAACAGACTTTGATGCACTGTGCACAGGTGACAAGAATACCAGGACACTGACTGGGCAGGACTCCAAAAGATGGGCCTGTGTCATCAAATCCAGGTCTGTTGCCATCTGTGGACATAACAGCTTGACCTTTAATTCCATAAAAAAAAATGCCTCTTCAGATACGTAAATGCCTCTTTCCTTCACTGCCTTTTGGTTCCTTGCCACCACCAACTCACACGCTACAACACAAGCACTATAAACCATGGCCTATGCAAATGTCCACACAACCTATACATATGATTGGCGTAAAGTAAGTGGGGATTGTAAAATTATTCACATCATATTTTTATTCTCGTACATTTTATTGCACAAAATCAGTCAGCCGAGAAACACAAAGCTGATCAGCCCAAGAACCACATCTCAATTTGATTATGGCCGCAATAAACAATGGAATTCATTTTAGATCCTCTCGTGACCCTGACTGCAGCCCTATTTATATGCTTCGAGTGGCCTCTGAGGTACAGAATGAGATTCAGGATCCTGAATAAACACCTTACAGACCGCACTTTGTTTAATGCTCTTGTCCAAAAGCACCAAACGGCATGTTTGTGTTAACGGTGCAAAATCGGAGTGATCAGTGGCCAGGGACATGAAAACAGACTCCCGATCAGGATATTTACAGAACACGTGGGGTCATCTGTCAACGTCTCATGATACCTTTGCAATATCACTTGTGACAACATGGAGGAGTGCTCGAACACCGGAAGGTCGGGTACTGAAAGATTTCAGAAAATGTAGCCAGTGCTCGCTTTGAGCTTCGGCTCCATGTAACCTGTAAAGTCTGAGGCCACTCAAAATGGCCTCATCTAACAGGTAGGATCCCGCTGCAAATCTCTGTAGCAGGATCTGTAATGCAACTCATTGGGCGGAGCCACAATAAGCTGCTGTCCAAAGGTTATTCTATACCGTCATTTGGAACATTTCTGTCACTACGTCCATAGCATGCCCTGACATGTTAAAAGGTTAAAGTCACTACATTCTGAAAAACAATTTCAGATCCACTGCAACAAGGTCTGCTTTACCGTCGGAACATTCCCTCGAATATTTACTATTTTATGTTCAACAGAAATATTTATATGTATCTTTTTTCCCGTTTCCTGTGACCCTTTTCAGAAAGTATTCTTAATCAAGTAACTTTTCTTTACATCTCTGGCCAGCAAATTATTCTTCAACTTTAGAAAGAAAAAAAAAAACTGGACCTTCACTAGGGCTTTCCACTGGCCTGTAGCATATTAACGCAGATAAAAAGATGAAAAAAAAGCTAAATAATCCCTGTAAGAAACGTGGGAACAATGAACGTGCAACAATTCTAATTCTAATTCCTTAAGGTCACCCAACAGACCATACTTGGAATGCAGCAGGAAGGGCACAACTGATGCAATCAACTCACCGAGCAAATGCATTATTAATATGTATTGACATTTAAGGCCATTACGAAATGCTACTGATTCATAATAAGAGGTATACAGCACACATTTATTTGGGAGATGGTTATCAGCTGATGTTCACATTCATTTGGCTCTGTATTAAATGAAGACATATTTTTGCTTCACAAATGAGAGGGTGACATTTGTATAAGACGCAGATTATACAAAAGCATGCTGTTCACCTAGCAGACAAACTCTCTTGCTAATCACCCACTCACTGACTTCATACCATGGAAGCTGCAAGTGTTAGCTACCAGAGAGTCTTAAAAAAATAAATAAATAAGAAACACACAGTGCATCTTGAGAGGATGCGGAAGGGCATGAGGCATTTAAAAGACATGCCAAACTCCTGGTTGAGTCATCGTGTTTTCGAAGAGATGGGAAATGTTCTCAGACAGATTTCTCAGCCTAAAGGAAGACTACATTAGCCGTACTGACAGGCTTTGAGAAGATGTATAGAATGTTTGGATTAACTAAACCATTTCATCTACATAATAAAAATAAAATAAAAAAGCACATACACACTATGGTTCTCTTATCTTCCATGCACCAACATCTTGTATGCATAGTTCATATATTCTGTAGTTATTGAAAGCTATTAAAACCAGAAGATGTGCGTACTTCCAAACATGTTCATTAGCGCGGGATGCTGGGGGTGTGGCCTTGCTGAAAGGAGTGTCCGTAGCTCAGTGGTACCGCACATGCCATGTGACTCAGCGGCACAAACTTCTACACATGCATGGTATTCATTCTCCTGTGCGGTTAACACAGAGCCCAACTAATGCGAATTGAATGTAGCAGTACAGTCTGTAAGAACTATTGATTGTATCGTCTGCACAAAGTATTTTTCACAGTCTACATTTAATAAATAGAAAATGTATACTATAAACATCGCCAGCTCGAAAAACACTGTTGAATCGGACCTGAATGAGGTTTGTTGAAGCCAAGAATTCGGAAAAGTAGTTTTAATTCCGAATCCTACATCTTATTTCCTGCAGTCAGAGATCACCAGAGCATATAACCAGGCCTGCCATAGGGGTAGGAGAGGTTCTAAAATTTCTTTCATTATTTCTTGTTGGCAAAATCAGATTCAAAAGGATTAAAAAAACAGCCTATTCTAGTTTGTGCAAGCTTTTATCCAGTTTTTCATCTTACAAACTCATCCATACATTGTGCAGTGTCAAACTTTTAATAATGGAGGACCAAGTCTGTTCTTCTTGCAGGAGGAACTCACCAGGTTCATCCCCTCCAAAATAGACAGTTAACCCCTAGTAGTATTAACAGCAATACTATGTATTATTATCAGTAATAACATAAGCAATTATTATTCTATTATTACTAATAATTAAAAAATTAAAAAAGGTTGTATGTTTGATGTACAAGTCTTTTTGTTAAGCCTTCCGGGAGAGTGTCTCACGTAATAAACAAGGTAATTTATTGTTAAGTTAGAAACTAGGAGACTATTTGGAACAATAGCTATGTGATAAAATCTAGCAATCCCTCGTTATTATGACTAATAGAACTATCCAAGCTGGATAAAAGGTTGGTTTTTTTTTGTTACTAGCTTAGTTGGATGAATAGCTTTTCTATTCAGTAACACTTTGAATTGATTCCGTCTGACGGCTTTGAGTGACAGATTGCCACATGCTCCACCCACACACTGGAAGCATCCGCCATGTGTGTACAATCCTCGTCACAATCTGTTAGAGAACGGTATGACTGCCAGAACCCTATTATAGTGCATTTACTTATTAAAACAAAAACAAGGTATAACTCTTAGCTTTTTATTCTAGCTCCTTGCATTTTCACCAGCATACCTCCCACCATTATAAATGTCCTAAGAGGGATTATTTTTGTGGGGGTAGGGCTTTACCGGAACTTACTTTTTTTTATAACATTTACTTTATGGGCAACTGGTATCTATTTATGTAATTAGATTGCATTAGAACAATAATGAAGTATTTCATTTACACACATTGATATAAAAACACATTTTCTGCAGTTTATTGTGAGTTTTATTGCTGTGGATCTCCGCTATACACTCATACAAACTAAAAATGCTAAGCTCCCAGAAAAGAAGGACAATAGAGGAAGATAGAGGGACAGGGGGACAGGGGGATTTTGGGTGCAAACTAGGGACAAACCTTCCTAAATGGGGCCCCTTGGGAGGTATGCACCAAGCTTTGAATGCTCAAGTTAAGTGGAATTTGAGTTCCACTGGGAGCAAGGTGCTATATAAATACTAGTTATTATAATAACATTGGCCTCAAGTCAATTTTTTTTTTTTTTTTCTTTTTAACGGCCAGGTGGGAACTCTACTTAACGCTGACCTCAAGCCAACATATTCATGGGGTTGCTTAAAATGCTGCTCCATATGTGTTCTTCTCTATATGGCCCACATCTCAGAGCGGAATATCTGGTCCTAATTAGGTATCAGGGCTGAAAAGTGGTTAGAATTATTGGAATTAAACATCAATGGAAAGATTTCAGAATATGAGGTACATATCTGTTTATAGTTGAAATATAAAACTAGCAGTTTTAGTATACATATAAAAAAAAACTGCACGGGCATATATAACATATTTTGGTACATGTCTTCAAATACTTGTAGGTAGGGTTGCCACCTTTTCTTAAAAAAAAAATACCGGCCATGCTGCTACCTCCATAGACTAAACACGGAGGTCAAGCCAATTTTTTTTTACCAGCCAACAGGTAGAATACCGGCCAGGTGGCAACTCTACTTGTAGGTTCAATTCCTGCTTTGTCTTTGTAATAGAAAAGAAAAAAAAAAAAAACAATCCAAAAAGCAGAATTTTCCTAGCCTAGCTTCTGAACCATTACTGTACTTACGAGACATCATGCAGAAAAAACGGTGGCCTTCGGTACATTTTGCTGTAGGAAGACGAAAACTAATACATTTGGGTCAAGACCTTGAAAAAAAAAAAAAAAAACTAGAACAAAGCGAACTAAAGAAAAACCTCAACAGACACCCAATGGGAAAGGTCGATGAGTATTAGGTTAAAGTTGTTAAGCTTTGCTACATAGTCGATTTCCTTGGAACTTTTGTACGTTTTTGATTAATGTAGGAGTGGTCATAACCTCAACGTGAGCTATGGTTTTTCATTTATGATGTCAGTCCAAGTGAAATAGAGAACCTCAACTAAATTGCTCAGCGTGGACAGTTTTGTACCTTTGACTTCAAATCAATATTTGGAACATTGCCTCAGCTGAAAAACATGACGGGAAAAAAAATATATATAACCTCATGTATAGTGTAAATGACACAGAGGACAGAGGCTCTTAAGCGAAGAGTATAACGTTGAATTAACTTGGTGCAATAAAGATCCAAGGTGATGGTCGGGAAAAAAAATCTGACATAGTGATTTGAAATCACAAATTATTAGACTCCAGCCACGTGGGAAACATCAAAACTACCGTGAGTCCAGAACATAAATACACGTGACCGTCATCCTTACAGAGTCCAACATTAATAAGTAGCTGCAGACCTCTTGCAGAAGAAATCAGTCAGATTACAACTTGGACGAGCAGCTTTATTTTTTTTTATTGTGTAAGTATATACTATTTCAATAGCATCTTCAATGTAGGGATCAATGAAGATGTAATATTATTTACAGCTCTATTGGGGAAGGCATGTTTGGTCAAATGTCTTCATCTTGGGTTGGATGAAGGAAGCTTTGACAGATCTGATCCACGAGATTCTACAGAACATGTTTGCTCCCTGAAAAAGCTATATGGAGCAAAGAGGACCATAAAGGTTTTTATGCATTCTTATTTTTAAAACGTCTAAATTTGATGATAATGTTTCATGTACCATACGTTGGGGGGGGGGGGGGGGAGGGGGGGGGTTCCAACAATTGTGCATTCTGTGATACTTAAAAGCTTACATTATCGATTTTCTTGCCCATGACTAATGAATTGACTTGTATGTAGGTCAATTTCGAGAAAAAAAAATTTGGTGGGAGGCGGTACTACAACTATCTTTCTGTTGGTCATACAGTGGAACATTTTGACCCAGAATCAAACTGTGGCCGCTAACTTGAGTGAAAGTCTTCATTTTTTGACCACGCTATTCCCATTACCGAACATAAAAAGCACAGCACTATAAAAATGGTCAGAAAATCAGTCACGGACAGGAGGATCAGGTTTTGTGGAGCAGTTTGTTGAGCATTATTGCAGTGTGGGGTGTCAAGTGAGCGGGGAGTCAGGAGAGGAGGGAAGGCACCACATATGGGGGAGGGAAATCCACAGGGGCAGGGTAGAGAGATGTCCGTACCAGAGGCACTTCCTCTGAGGAGAAGAAAGAGATCCGCGGAGACCAACTGCAGCCAAGAGGAGGCTGAATTGCAGCTAGGAGAGAGAGTCGGCACTCCCAAATAGGGCACACTAGATGGGCGGAATGGTTCTTATCTGCCGACACATTCTAGGTTTCCAAAGTCTGCAGAGGTATGTTTGTGTAAATGTTTCATTCAATTGCAGTAATGTGTTTGGGAACTCTTATATATTGGGGGAACATTTATATAAGCCAATGGTTATATCAAAAGATATTCAAATCTGTCAGTTTGCTATGGTTATTTTCTGCTACCGTCAGTATTTTTTATTGCCACTAAACCATTGGAATGCGGGTTGATACTATTGTCACTAATCTAACTGTCCCCATTGTTGGTAATTTGCAATGGGTCAAGATACGGTTACTTGACAGAGCAGTTCACACTTTAGAGAATCGTGGAATCCCATATTTTACCTGCCAGCTCAAAACCCTTCAGATGCCATGAAATAACACTTTCCGGTAAAGAAGAGTTAAAGTTACAAACTCAAGCTGTAAGAGATCAACAAAACTGCTTCAGAAAAAAAAAAAATGTTAAGCTTTTTTTTTTTCTCAACACCGTTTTGATCTTTTCGGAAAGGTCAGTTAAATGCCTGATTGTAACCAAGCACACAGACTGCCACAGAACAAATGGGTGCCTTGCAGCCTACATACATAACTGGATTATATACTTTGTGAGCACGCTCTTACCTCCTCTCTGGTTTTATGTAATACATTACAGTGCACCTGAAATGCAAGATAATTTTACCAAATAAAGGTCTATTCCACATATAAAAAAAAAAAACAATAAAACTAGTACTCATCAAACAAATCTGTAGGAATGAACACCATTACTTTTATGGGGGGAAAAATTATAATCAATGCAGGAGAGACAGATTTTCGGGTCATGACTGTGAGATATTTACAAGGTGACTGATTTCACCGGGGAAACACATTAGCTGTTCCTATGATCACCGTGTTCTTAAATTGTGAAATCTATTCACAGCGCAGGGCTCGTTTGCAGCACTAACCTGGATTCAGATTTATTCTTTTGCCCTAGAGAAACACAGCACAGTATAATCTGCCAAATAATCATCTTTCTAACCAAACAATGAACATTCTAATTTAGAAGAGAACATTTCCGAGCTTCCTAGAGTCTCACTAAAGCCAAGACTAAAAGAACAAAACAAAAACAAGCCCATTTTAGCATTCGCCGTTTACCAATTAATTTCCAAACCAGCAGTAACGAGGAGGTGACTAATGAGGCACTAGACTCGGGTGCAAACAATTGAGGAGGCACATCCGTAATTTCATGAAATACAAGACAATTTAATGATGCTCTATGGACCTTCAATAAGGTTGCCACCTTTCTTCCAAAAAAAAAAAATACCGGTCATGCTATTGCCTCCGTAGTTTTAAATTTGGCCTCAAGCCAATTTTTTACTGGTCTGCCGGTAAAATTACCAGCTGGGTGGCAGCTCTGACCTTCACAGACCTTGCTATGGACACTGGTGTCCTAAAAATGGACAATTTTCCTCTCTCTGTCTCATTTGTGTCTGGTCAACTATATACTGATAAACACTTCTCTTGCTACTACTATTTAGTTATCCTCATTCACTTTTTTTATTTACGGATGGAAATTATACTGCGCCACTTTTCTAGCCCAGAATGGGACAGTTCTTTGCGGCCACTTCATTGCGGGACTTTGAGCATTATAACAGTTCATCGCTGTCACCGCTCTGTCAATGCAGTTTAGTTTTGGGGGTTAAGTATTGGGGATCGGGGCTCAATGTTAGTATTCAGGTTAGTTTGTGAGATAGAGGCTACTTTTTAGGCTAAGAGGGGGTTAATATATTAGGGGAGTTAGTATTTGGCGCTGACAGTTCAGCAGCGGAACAACAGTGCTGAACTGTCAGCCCTAACTGCCGCAGTAAAATGTCCACAAGCAACTGTCCACACCATTCTTGCCAGCGACTTACCGTCAAGTATTATCAATCACTCATTTTCTGGTTATTTTATTATGTACCTATTTTCATAGTTTTTGTTGCAAATAGTTATAAAACCAAAGCCATGTTCTATTCTTGCCTCCGAGCGGAAAAGAACCAACGATGGTTTCTGCCACTCGCTTAATTATCGTTAAAACCTTCTCCGTTGAAGAGATGGAAAAGAAAAAAGAAGCATGGTTGATAATGTTGTGCTGGTAATAATTCCATTTATTGGCTCACCCTGATGAAATGGTTTGGGCAAGTGGATTAAATTAGCTTGTTTAACTGACTCGCAGTTGGAAATCTAAGCAAATCACATTGGGGAGCATGCCAGGCAATGTCATAACAGTTGAACTGCATGTTCTTCTCTTACCAGCTTGGACTGAGAGAGTACCTGCAATTAAGCTGGAAGGGAACACACAAATACAATAAAATAAAAACACACACAAAAAAAGGTTATTTTATATTTTGCTTTTAAAAGTGGAATGGATTTGTAATTGAATTGGCAGAGGCAAGAAAGATGTGGGACAATAACAATGAACATGCAAATGTCACTCGCGTGTGCAATTCAAAATGGTCTTTAAAATACAAATTAAAGGAAGAACTCCAACGTTTTACGAAGTCAGCAGGTGGAACCGAAAGTCCACATGCAGATATATTCGATCTAAATATTGGATAAGCGGAAACACCAATGTGATGGTCTTTTTTTTTTATTACAGTGGGGGGGGGGGGGGGGGTGGCTGAGGGGTATATGTCACTGTATTTTAACATGTATAGCTTGGGTAAAAGACGAGACAGGGGGGATATGATAGCAACATATATAGTATATTTTAAAGAAGAAAATCTACCACAACTAGAGGACTTAAATTAGAGGGGCAAAAGTTTAAAAGTAATATCAGGGAGTATTCGTTTACGGAGAGGGGAGTGGATGCATGGAACAGCCTTCCAGCAGAAGTGGTAGAGGTTATCCACGATATAAGCAAAGGCCAGGGACTAATGGAAGCAGACAAAAATAGGGCAGACTAGACGGGCTCAATGGCTCATATCTGCAGACACATTTTGTTTCTAAATGTATTCAAACCTATGCATATAATATCAATAGCATAACTTCACAATATATATTATATATACACACACACTGTTGAGGCCACAGTGTAAAAGAGAGATATTTACATATGTCAGTACTCTGTGAGGTCACACATGACATAGTGCCCATAATACTACACATTCGCACATGTACAGTGGACCTTATTTGAGTTATGGGCTCTATTAGCCTGTGGGACAAACGTCACAATAGTTGTAGTCATTCAAGGTGTCTCTCATCCATCACAAGTCATATAAAATGTAACATTTTACCGGTTAAGTGGGCAATACCCAGATTTAATATTCCCGGATATTCCAAATAAGCCCAGAAACACATAGTTTTGCTTCAAGGCTCTTTAAAAATACTTTAAACAAGAACACACACTGTGTCCCAATACACAAAATCAGACATCTTAAAAAGTAAGGTTTGACCACATATAGTAAATTGAAACTTTTTACCTTCTTGTCCAATAGAGAGAGATAGAAGAATTCCAGATCGTATAAACAGTTTCTGATGCTTCCCAGGAACCAAATTACTGATTAAAACACATCTAATACTACAGGGGGTTGATGAGAATTGGAACAGTTCTAGACCAAGAACGGCAAAGGAACCACCGTAGGATGCTCCAGAATGAAACCTGTGACATTAGCACCTGTCCTGCAGCTTCAGCATCAATCAAATACAATACACAGATACGAACATCTGTTAAGATTCCTTTTTTTCTAACCCCCTCTTTCATTATAATTATTATTACACATTATTAGAACAAATCTATGTACAGAAAACCTTAAGGTAAGAAATTGTAAACAAAAATCTAAAAAAGTTTTAAAAAATATATTTATATATATATACTAAAAGTGAAAATAAAAATAGTTTACTAAAAGTTATAAAAAAAAAAAATACTAAAAGTAAAAAACAAACAAAAAAAAACACAAATTATAAACAAAAACAAATGCAGTCAATTATCATTTCTTCCCACCCACAATCACAAAAAAACACAATGGTTTTCTTGGAAATACTGTTTTTCGAAAGTTGGTCACCTTTTGAAGTTTCTGTTCCGTACGGATTGTCCAAATAGTCTGACATGTCCTGACTCCAAGCATCTTTCACCGCAGACTTGAAAACTGCCCTATCATTGAGGCTCTGCTTTGGTCGAAAATTGTTCCTTAGATACTCCACTGACTTGACGTGGTCCTGCTGTTCCGTGGTAAAAATGGAATAGAAGGCTTCCAACTGAAAGAAAAACAAAAAAAACAACAAACAAATTACGTAGGGGAGTGAGAACACCTAGTGCAAAACAATGTTCTAAATGCTTGGCAACAGGGGACACAGATGCAAGGGTATACTTTATTGCAAAGAAAATGGCCACACGGGAAACTTATCTGCCCACTGAAAACTATTTTAAGCTGAAGTATTATAACCACATTATCTTATTTCTTGAAAAAGAAAAAAAACTCTTAGAGATATAGAATTTGTTTGACTTGCCTTCTTAGTTTGTTGTTTTGTGTTTTCTTTTAATAAAAACAAGTGAAAACTTTTTCTTTGGGGTATTCCCCCCTTAACTATAATAAAGTCTGTGAAAACTGCTTATACCACATGCTTTTCATTTTAATATCGTAGAATATAGTAGTTTATTAAAATCCAATAAAGCATTAAAAGAAAATTGCACCAAGTCTGGCACAGTGGGCATACTGTATAATTTGTATTCCACTGCATAGTGCAATTCTGAAAGCTTAACTGAAAAGGGGGGGGGGGGGGGGTCACTTTTTGAAGGAGCCAAGTCAGGCTTTTGATTTGGGTCTCCTTAAAAATGATTATACCACCTTTTTGGCCGGCCAGACAATGATCTATATGGAATAGAACTTGTAACGTTTTTCTTAAAACCTCATGTATCTGTCTGTTCTTGTTCGTCTAACTTAGTACGTAAATTGTTGCTATATAAATAAATGTTAATTTAATGTAAATATACGATATTTTAAAGTTAAACTGCTCTGTGCTACTGTCCCTGAAATGGATCAGAAGAGCACAATAGAATGATAAACCTTGTTACAAGGAAGTGACCTCTACCCTCAAAATAGTTACATTTTGTGGACCAAAAAAAAATGAACAACCTTTCCTCTCGGCTTTGAGCTCCCACTCTTTGTATTTATCAAAAGGAGGCAGGCATGAGTTTCATCCGCACTGAATGTTCCAAGGTGTCTTATAACATTGCGTTTACACCTTTATTTAAATTATTTCTCCTGTCTTGGCCTGTTGGGCTACGAATAGGGTTGCCCCTTTTTCTTCAGTAAATTGCAGCACCTTGCTTTTGGTTCCATAGACCCAACCTTGGCCTTAGGCCAATTATTAAAATACTGTCTGGGTGGCAAACATGGCTATCAAACCGTCCTGAAAGCCAAATTAACCCACCAGGTTTATTAACCAGGTTCCACAAGGAATTCAACTCTACTCAGTTTTAAGCAAGTTAATAGAAAATTGGTAAGACAATAATCAAAGCTACATTGTAGTGCGAATGTCTATTTTCCTTCCAGTTTTTTTCTGAATTACGACCTTGTGTTGCAAGGGCTTCTAACAATGCATACAAAGGGTTGACAAGAAGCTGCGATTAATAGAGGGATCCTTAAGGATAATGTACAGCACTGCAGTAAAATCAATGATTCTCTGTAGGGTGTATTTGTTTTCTAACCACTCTCACCTAGGGGGGATCTACAGTACGTCTAGTCATTTGATCATGGAAAAAAAAAAAAAATAAATCGGAATCTTTTGGTTTTGATTAGGAGGCTCTGGGTAGAACAGGGGTAATTTACAATCTAACTGCCCGTTAAACTGAGATTGAAACGTTGATAAGGGTTCCATACCTGATGGTAGGAAATTAAGACAGGTCTGCTAAATACAACCCATTCCACGATCTCGCTACAAGGTGGCGTGGTCAGGGATCCTGTGTAGCGATAAAAACTGTCGAGTGAAGTTGGCAGCAGATCCCTCAGGATAAATGGGTCCAAAGTCGTTTCTTTTTCTGTAAAACAAAACAATATATCCAAATACAGAAACAGGTACACAGAACAATGACAAAATCAATATATTTTAAAATATATATATATATATATATATATATATATATATATATAAATAAAATAAATAAAATAATATAATATATCTGTAGCAATTCTTGCTTTAATGAATTTCACGAACCCTACCATTGTATCAATAATTCATACAATGGAAAGGATGAAAAGCTATAGGGGGGGTCCACATACTCTTCTGATGTTTTGTGAGCCTTTAAAAGGGACTGTATCACCTAAACATTGTTTTTACTGTGAATACAGAGGATATTAAATTATCTACACATTGCGTTAGCAAAATTGCAAGCAAATGCAAAAAATTAGGAGAAAAGTGTGTTATAAATGCATCTGTGGATGACATCAGCTGTGGCCCAATATGCAAATTACACATTTTCCCATGGAAATCCAGTGCATTTGCATATCAGGCCACAAGTGATGTCATAAACTGGAGACTCCACAGACGGCATTTAAACCAAATTTTTCTCCTAATTTATTTTTGCTACAATGTGTAGATCATTTTCAATCATTTTTTTTTTTAATTCTCTACAATCACAGTAAAACAATATTTAGGTGATACCGTCCCTTTAAGTATAGCGGAAAGAATCCAGTTTTGTTCAGTGAGGAATTGGAACAATACACATTAGCATCCTATTTACCATTTATCTGAACAATGACAAGCGAACAATGCGCCCGTGTTATTTAGAATTCTAACAGCCGGTTCTACAGACCCGGGAAATCAAGTCAAAACTTGCCAATGTCCTTCAGTGCCCCCTACAGGCTCCTATGGTAATCACCCCTTGCAAATTGAATAGTGCGGATTGTCAAATTGCAATCATCACAAGTTATAAAAGGAACGAACTAATGCACAAACTCGTACATGTACGGGCAAGGAAGCACAATGCAGACACTAATCTAATAGTGCCAACAACAGACAACTGTAGAAGAATGCAAACGTCTTTCCATACAGAAGAAATATACATTTTCGATTCCAATTCAGTCCGTGCCAAGAGACGATGCAAGGAATGTTGATATTGCGAATTGGACACATCTTGACCTCCACGACTCACATAAGAGTGGGGAAGGGCGGAGAAGGGGGAAAATGCAATTATTGCAATAACGGTATCAGTGTGCGAGTAGCTGAAGTCTTCAATAAAACTCTCTGCCCTTCTAAAACAAAGAATGGCGGTAATACGTTCCGATTTCAATTAGCACTCTGCCATAGCAGGAATACAAGTTATAATAATAATGTTGATACTGAAGGCTTTTCGATCAAGGTATATAGTAAGACTGCATAGCACAATGTCAGTCCTAGACCCTGAAAATACTATACAGGGGAATAATGCAGAGATTTTACAACAGTCTCTGCACCATATGCCGACAGGATCGTTTTTTAATAATTAATTGTTCATCAAAGTAAAAAAAGATGAAGAACAGGAATGCTAAATTCAAAGTTATTCAAATTCCGCCCATGAATAATGGATGATTTTCATATTAAATACACAGTGTATTAGGCAGTCTACATTTCATCTCACACTGTCCTTCATTTTAACCATTTGGAAGAACATAATGAATTATCAAGCCAAAGGAGGATTATTCAGACAATGAGCTGGATTCTTAAAATGCAAAGAGCATCCTTTGTGTCTTTTTAATTTTTGATAATTAGCTATGTGAGTTTTTTTTTTTTTTCCTTTTTGGAGATTCAGCAAGTCCATTTTGAAAGTAGCTGAAGTCAATTGAAGGGTTTTTGATTTTTATGCTGCAAACTGAAAAATCGCCCAGCAGCGCAAGCCGTGTCATGGACATTAGAGAAGCTAAATAGAGAGGGCTGGTCCGAATACAAAATCAGGTTAAGAGAAAAGCTCTAGCCTTTGCTTAAGCTTCTACAGTTTGCTTGGTCTGCAGAAGTCTAAAGATCGGCTTCTTACTCTACATGGAAGATCTCATTAATCTCCAAACGCTAGTTAAGAGCAGCTAGCGGAATTAGGGAAGGGAGGATGATACAGCAGGTTTCAAGACTGTGCTTGGGTCCCAAAAATACACCCACTCCCAAAAAAACGTGCAAAAAAATATGGAATTAAATGCTCTGTATCGTTAGGGTGAATGCACACTTTTGATAAGCGTTTTTCCAAACCATCAGCCATTTTCCTACTCGATTGCCTGAAATGCACAGTTTGACAACTGCCCGGATATGGTCCCTCGAGTACTATTGATGTGAGATTCTACTATTTCTGGAATTATTAAGACTTCCAGGCTGCAATGCCACAGAGGCCATCTTCTCCCCACCTACTGGAGACATTTGGATTAGATGGACACACACACACACCCATGACGAAGAGAGCCAGGTCGTTGGGTACATGTTGGGTAAGCTATAAAATGCAAATGTTTGTTCCCCTAAGCCACATTTGGTTATTATCAAGGAAATATAGGACTATGGCAGCATCACCACAAGCACAAAGAATACCAAAGCAGCAGGAAAACATAACACAACGGATCTACTACAATATGAGCTGATCACACTACATGTCTAACGTACACCAAATTGGTGCAATTACAGGCGATTGCTAAGATTACCAAGCAGTGTATGAGAATGTGTTCGATGAACTGAGCCTAACAAGTTAAAAACGGTTGGGGTAATTATGGAGCAATAGTGCTCAACATTGGACTTTTAATTACACAAGAGCGATGAGTGGTATCTTGTAGTGGAGTATTGTACGCAGTACTGGAGACCGTATCTCCAGAAGGATATTGATACTTTGGAGAGAGTTCAGAGAAGGGCTACTTAACTGGTTCATGGGTTGAAGGATAAAACTTACCAGGAAAGGTTAAAGCATCTTAACATGTATAGCTTGGAGGAAAGACGTAACAGGGGGGATATGATAGAAACATTTAAATACATAAAGGGAATCAACACAGTAACGGAAGAGAGTATGTTTAAAAGAAGAAAAACTACCACAACTAGAGGACATAGTCTTAAATTAGAGGGGCAACGATTTAAAAGTAATATCAGGAAGTATTACTTTACTGAGAGGGTAGTGGATGTATGGAATAGCCTTCCAGCAGAAGTGGTAGAGGTAAACACAGTCAAGGATTTTAAGCATGCGTGGGATAGACACAAGGCTAACCTAGCTATAAGACCGGGACCGAATGGTTCTTATCTGCCGACACATTCTATGTTTCTATCTTAAGACATAATGACAGGTATTTAAATATCTCCCCCCCCCCCCCCCCAAAAAAAAAGTAAAAAATAATGTTATTTTCTTACAAAAAATAATAATGTACTGTACATCACATTTTGCTTTTGTTTTGGCTACAATTGAGGATCAGCCTGGATCACTTATATACAGCTTAGGGGGGGCCGTAGCAATAATGCATTTCACTGATGACCATGTCAAAGAGGATCTCCCTCAAAATCCTGTAATCAGGCAGGTGCCCACTTCTGCCTAATCAAAATGGCTCTGCAAACCATGCAAAAGCAAATATACAATTTCTGGAAATGTCACAGAGCTGCAAGGTCATGGAGGTCATCTCGTCCCCAGTTAGTAGCGGTGCGCGGTTGAGATTGAAGCATTCCATACAACAACGATGGAGACAAACTGGGTGCTGCTCACCCTACTGCGTCCGCATCCACACCCACACAGCGCTTCTACGACAAATGGCAGAATCAGTGTCTTTGCTTTTGCAAAAACTAGTCTTGAATTAAATTTGCCTCCGGCATAAGGTACCTGGCTAAATATACGGATGAGTTTTTTTTAAATACAGATATACTATGGAATTTATATTTTTTTTTATGCAAAAAAGTTGGCAAAAACTAGGAATCATTTATCTTAGTACTCTCTTATTTTTTAATTAATACACCACTCTCTTTTCAGGGGATTCAAAATCAAGATTAGTCGGAAAGGGAAGGCTATTCTTAATTTCTAAACCATTTATCAAAACTGTTCTTCTTTGACATTCTTTGACATTCTAGAACAAGTTCCTTTTCTGAACCATGTTTCAGCTCGGAACGCCTGTAAATTCTATGGAATCTGTTCCAGTAACCCACTCTAATCTACAACGATAACACTTTCAAGAGCTGTTGTGGAGTTTCAATACTACTCTACAGATAAATAGCCGTTAGTGAAGACATATAAATGACAGAGGCTGATGACAATGAAATCCTCATAACATTTTACATTTTATATACAATGTACAAAGAGCCGCACATTCTATGTGACGTGAGATGACTGCATTGTAATACGGTCTTTTGAATCAGAACTGGGACAAAATCTAAAGTCATGTACTCCAGCTTGGCAGCTTAGTGCAGTGATCATGCTGTGAGGTTACATCTTGCGATGCACTATTTGTTTGGTTTAATGCTCATCCCTTGTCTGAAGCCCATTTAATCCCCTGTGTATCTGGCAACAAAATCCGAGAAGACAATGTGTTAACATTCCCATAAACAGATTTAGAAAGCACAAAACAACAGTTCCCCCGAAACATTCACACCCGCTAGTGTTCTTCCTTGATACTTGACTTTTTTTTTTTATTTCCCCTTTGGATAGAACAGCACAAAAAACTTCAGTCTTCGAAGCTTGCCTATTTGTAGTCTGTCCTTTGGTCGGTTGGCACTGCAGGTCAGCTCAAGGTGATCAGAGCATGCGAAGCCCAAGAAATCAAAATTTAGAACATGGGTTGAATACAGTACCAACATCTCTTAAGGCAAAATACATGAGAAAGACAGAACTATAAAGCAGAACATGTGTTACTGAAGCGGCTGCTGAGCATAAATTCCCGACGGCTGAAGATAATATTAGTAGTTCAGAAACACTTGTAGAGCTTACGGTTGGTCATGCCGATATTGAGCTACCCTATTCCACTGAAAACAGCTAGTACAGGCCTTGTTTGGCCACTGGGATCATTAATGTGAGGAGTTTTTTCACTTTTTTTTTTTGCCAAACTAGTCACATGGTGTTATTTTGCATGATATACCATCTCTCAGTTGCCCCATTTGTAAAAATAAGAAAGAAGAAAAAAAAAAACTGACCAAAATTTTGTTTTTTGTACAGCATCATTCTGTAACCATGTGTAAGACTCTCCTTTTCCATCCACAGATAACAAAAAACAAAATAACCCCCCCCCCCCCAATTTACTTATGATGACTACAGATTGTTGTACACCCATTGAAGAGTTGTAGACTTTTCAGTACCAGAAGCAGTCCTCAAGGGGATTCGATTTACGTGAGAATTAATGTGTACTCTAAGCTGTACATGAATCACTGTGTTTAGATGTATCACAATGGCTTACAAAGTGTTACAGACACAGAAAATATCTAGTAAACCTTACTTAATCCATCAAGCTGAAGGCAATTTGATTGAGAGTTGTTGTTAATAAAATAAATGTATAAACTGTACAAAATATTTTAATATTGGTTATTGGGTTTAGAAGAACTAAAAAATGGGGGGTGGGGTCAACCCCAATTAAAAGGAAACATAGTGGGGGTTATGTATAAAGACTGCACACATATACTGATTTTGCCAAATAGTGGAGTCTGCACAGTCTCTGCCACGAGGTCACTTCCGGGCTGTGATGGCACTAGTTGCAGCCAATGTAAAAAAAACAAAAATTGTAAAAAATCAGACACTTAAAAGCACCTTATTATGGTCAGAGAACCTCGGAGGTCTTGCTCCCACACTGCAAAGTTTTGGGAGTTATACAAAAGGCACCATCACTGTCATAAATAACAAAACGACGACTGCGCCTTTTTTGTACATAACCGACATTGTATGGTTTAACCGTAAAAGATTTCCGCAGTACAAATTCAAACAGAATCTTCTTTATTTCATGCTCCCGGGGCGTGTTATTGAAAGTGAATTTTCTCTACGATGTTTCTTCATACCTATTTTTCCCTTTCCAGCAGATTTATTGCTGTTCACAGCTGCAGCATTAAATGACTCAGAATGTAGGACAATTAATCCCAGACGCGATTTGTTTTAATCTAAAAGTGTCAACTGGTTTTAGATGTTCAGTCATGAGACCACTGAACTAAAAAAAAAAAAAATGTCGGGTTGTAAAAGGAGAGAGAGAGATAGAGGAGATATTCCTTCAAAAAAAAAAAAAAAAAACACACACTGTGTTTAATTAACCTATTGTCTGTCCTAACCAGGCGTGCAATACAACTCGCAGAAGAAGAAAAAAAATCGCTAGGGTAAATATGAGTTGAGAATTCTTTTTGACAAGAGAAAGAGATAACTTTAGAACTTCAGTCTCTTTTTGAAACAGTTTTTACACACTCTTCTCAGACATCTCCCTACAACAAATGCACCATAACCCAAATGTAAGCGTAGTGTGGGTTCATATAACGTCTCTGCACATTTCCCCACCCTCTGCACTTGAATGAAGAACTCCATCTTGGGGAAGAGGATTCTAGGTACTCATCTGACTCGACCCGTATGAGTTTCGCTATATACCTACCTAGAATTATTATATATCTGGAGTCCCTCCTTTTCCCTTCCCATTGCCCATATGGTCTAAGATTGCCTCTGCAGTGTATGGTATTGTTTGTTAATCTTGTGTGTGGCATGTATTGTCTTTTTGTATTGTTAAAAAAAAAAAATGAAAAAGAAAAAACAAAAAAAAGAGACTAGAGAAAGTATGACAAGGAAGGAAACTTCACAAGGATCAATTGAAGGCACAACGAAGTGAGGATAAATAAACTCAAAGGACAATGCCTCAATATCTGAGTGGGGGGGAAAAAAAAAAAAAAAAGAATGAAGAACTGGCAGAAGTTAGAGATCTAGTAAGGAGGTGTTTGGATAGGAAAAAACACAATATATACTTCTACAGAAAGCCCCCAGACTGTACACATTTTATACAAATAGCAGCTTAATGGGGAGGTTGGTAGCAATTTGTCCATTAGGACACTTGTTAAATTGGACTATTGCAGCATTCATTAAAAAATAGCATTGTTGAAATTTCATAGTAAAATGGTAATTTAGGTTGAAAAAAAGACTTAAGTCCAGCAAGTTCAACCCTTCTATCTGTCATGCCTACCTTTGATCCAAAGGAGGGTAAAAAAAACCCTAAGGAAGCTATTTCGATATTTGTTACTTAGGGTGGGGTGGGGTCCTTCTCAACTCCAAAGGGCAATCAGATTTCTCCTTGGACCAAGAAGCTATTATTAATGCTTATTCTATTATTAACAGCCCTGTCCTGCTTTTCTCAATAAAAAAAATAAATACAAAAAAATCAAGACCTTTTTTGAATCCATCTATTGTATCTAATAGCACCACGTCACTTGGCAGTGAATTCCATACCTTTACTGCCCTTACTGTGAAGAATCCCTTCCTTTTTTTGTTATATAATCTTTGCTCTTCCAGTCTCAAGGGGGTGACCCCTTGTTCTATGTACATTTCTGTGGATGAACAGGTCACTGGAGAGCTCTTTATATTGGCCCTGCACATATTTACATTTCCAAATCTATTTGCCTAAACAGAATACAAAGCAAAGGTAGAAACAGTCCTGTTTTTTTTTTTCTTGAGAAAGTGAGAAGCTGCTGTTTTTATGGGGGCTTTCTGTATAAAGAAAGCTATATAAAAGGTGAATGATCCAAGTGGCCAAACAAGTCCTACGTTAGCCCATTTTCAGTGGAATAGGGTAGCTCTGCTTTTGCATGACGGATATAACCAACAGCAAGCTCTATAGGTGCTGCTGAACTACTACTATTATCCTCAGCCATTTTATGACCAGCTGACTCTAGATGGGTACAATAGGAATGTATTCTCCACCGCGGCATCAGTAACACTTGTTCTGCTCTTTTTCTTGCATGTTGCTTTAAGAGTTAGTGGTAATCAATTTCAAACCAAGTTATACATGTGATTTTTAATAAATGATGGGAAATTGCTTTTATGTCAAGTAAAAGTCGCAGAGTATTCTATTTAAGCAAGTTTAAGCAAAGGTAGAAACGTTCCTGGTTTTTCTGAGAAACTGACTCAATCTTTCTTTCCGAGAAAGCAGGCAGGAAAGGGATTTATCTGATCTTCAAATAAGTCTAAGGAAACACAAAACCAGCGCTCGTTTCCCACAAGGCAGAACATATAACTACCTTATTGATTATTAATGATGTCAACTCTGTCGAGTTCTGTTACTTCCTTTGGTGACCTATTAGAATGTACATTAAAAGGACAACTGTAGCAAAAAAATGTACTTATGTTTAATTGAAAGATTGTAACAAGTGTAAATGATTTATGAAGAAAACATTTAATGAAAGAATACAAATAAAGTACCTTATTGAGCCTTCTTTAAGCCGTATTGTTCTCTCAGGGGGCAGACATCTTGTTTAGAATCTTGGGTCAGATCTTCACTCACCTTCGTTCAGAGGAAGAAAGATCTGACCCCTCTGACAAAAGATTCTAAACAAAATGTCTGCCTCCTGGTGCAGCTGTATGGAGTTAAATGGCTCAATGTAATATATTTGTATTCTTTCATTAAAGCATTTCTATATAAAATGCCTACACCTGATGCAATCCTTTAAACTGATCAAGAGTTATTAAAACTTGCAAGAGCCGGGAAATCTATTCTTGTCTGGGAGTCGTAGGGCCCAATCGTAAGATTCAATCCTTGCATAAACCTGCACATTTGCAAACTGCATTGTGCCTTTGCTGGCATGTCTAATAATTAAATAAGAGTTACGTAGGCTGCTGAGAAATCATTCAAAGACGTGACTTGTATTAAAAGGGTGGAGTTTTGAGACGTGCAAAATGCAGTGATACAATATTGGTCTTTGGTGGATTTTGGAACAGTATAAGTGGTGTGGCCTTTAATGCATGAAATCAAAATGCCCATCATCCATTCCCCCAGATTTTGGGAGGAGGAGAATCACATCACTTCATCTTCACAACACCAGACAACATTGGTGAAGAATGTTGTCCTCAATAGTCCTTTCCATGGTTTATAATCTTTTTGTCAGGGTTAACTTATATTTATTGTGTTAACATAACAAGAGTCAATTCAGCATTGGAAGAGTTAACTTCAGGGAAGGGTTAAAGCCCCCCTCCCCTCTTGGAGGGAGCCCATTCGTTGTCTGTGTCTATCATCTATTCTACATACATAGAGTAAGAAGTAATAAATCTAATGATACCAGACTTTAACCCAGACTAAATCAATAAGGTAGAGATAAAGGAAAATGGTAGAAAATGACCTAAGGGTCACATCCTGTGTCATCATCTCAGGAGTTTTGTAATTCTACATAGGCACATAGAAACAAAGTGTTTAGTTAATCATATAACTATATATTTGTAACACGTATGTATTCTATGTCCACGCCCCCAGGTTGTGTATGAAGTCTTAGCCAATGATATGATGCCAGCCAATGTCTTGTTGTTTCTATATAAGTGCTTGTCTTTACAATAAACTTTAGAGTTACTTAACGAACGGCCTTGTGTCAGACTTGAGTTGCTCTCCGAACGCGTTCGCTGATGTCTTTCCAACTCCCACCACGTGAATCCAAATCAGAGTGATACATTGCTGTATATCAGAGACTTGCTGATAGAGACCCAAGACGAATTGGTCCCTTTTAACTTTTTAACCAGTATAGAAGTGCGTTGAACAAGACAACTCCTTTTCCCGAATGTTGTGGTCCAGACGTGTCATTTAAAAAAAAAAAATTTCATTTTTTGTTTCCTTGGAGCAAGTTAAGGTTCATAGGACCTAGTTATGGTCCCCTTTGAAAAAGAGGGACAGTCGTTGACTAGTAGACATGTGCATTCGTTTTCGGACGAATGCATTTTCGGACGAAAATAGCATTTTCGTCCATTCGTCCGAAAAACGAATAACGAAAATTTTAACTAACAAAATCCGAATGAACGAATGGTTAATAAACGAAAATCATTCGTTCATTCGTCCATTCGTCCATTCGTGCTATTGGCATTCTAAACCGAAATAGAGTCGGTTTACAATACCAATAGCATTGTACTACATTCCATAAACCGACATGAATGACTTTCGGTTTATGGAATGCATGTAATGCTATTAGCTTCCTATAAACCGAAATTGAGTTCCCATTCATACGAATAGGTCAATTGACCTATTCGTATGAATGGGGACTCTT
This sequence comes from Pelodytes ibericus, assembly GCA_036172795.1. NCBI lineage: Eukaryota > Metazoa > Chordata > Amphibia > Anura > Pelodytidae > Pelodytes > Pelodytes ibericus. The sequence continues at coordinate 74,164,666 of CM069865.1, read as the reverse complement.
TCGGTTTATAGAAAGCCAATAGCAGCATGTATTCTATAAGCCGAAAGTCTTTAAAACAAACGACGTTCGGTTTATAGAATACATGTAATGCTATTGCTGTTCTATAAGCCGAAAGACATTCGGCTTATAGAACAGCAATAGCATTACATGCATTCTATAAACCGAACGTCGTTCGTTTTAAAGACTTTCGGCTTATAGAATACTATTGGCATTCTATAAACCTAACTAGAGTCCCTCCTCATTCATAAGAATTTCTTATGAATGGGGACTCGACTCTAGTTCGGTTTATAGAAAGCCAATAGTATTCTATAAGCCGAAAGTCTTTAAAACGAACGACGTTCGGTTTATAGAATACATGTAATGCTATTGCTAAACTATAAACTCGCGCGCAGACATCCTCCGCTCCCTCGCTAGCCACCAGGGAGAATCGGGCAGCTGGGGGATGTCTGCACGAATCGTGCAGACAACCTCCATGCTGCCCGACACTTCCGTCTATTATGTATAGTGCATACATCCCCCGGCTGCCCCCACTAGCCACCAGGGAGCAAGAAACAGGTGAGGGGGGGACAGAATAACAAGGGGGGGGGGGCAGAGAGAAACAAGGGGAGGGAAGGGGGGAAGAGACAGACACAAGGGGAGCGAGGGGGGAGCCAAAGGGAGGGTGAGAGAGAGACAACACTAAGGGGGGGAGAGCGACAAATCTGGGGGCAAGGGAAAGAGAGAGGCAGCTTTGTCACATAAAAGGAAATAAAAACAAGATTTTATTTATATCATAATTTTTTATTAAAAAAGCAATTTACATGTGAATATATACTAGACATGTGCATTCGTTTTCGGACGAATGCATTTTCGTCCGAAAATTGCATTTTCGTCCATTCGCCCGAAAAACGAAGAACGAAAATGCTAAGCTAACTAAAGCCGAATGAACGAATGGTTAATAAAGGAAAATCATTCGTTCATTCGTCCATTCGTAGTACTATTGCATTCTATAAGCCGAAATAGAGTCGGTTTATAGAATACAATAGCATTTAACTATACGGAGACAGAGTCTCCATTCATAAATTTATGAATGGAGACAAACGTATAGTTAAAAGCCGACAGCCTATAAACCGAACGTTCGGTTTATAGGCTGTGGGCATTTAACTATACGGAGACAGAGTCTCCATTCATAAAATTATAAATGGAGACTTTGTCTCCGTATAGTTAAAAGCCGGTGTTCTGACAAATTTCTGGAGCAAATTCTCCTGCGCAATCGCAGGAGAATTTGCTCACTGCGCATGCGCATAAAGTTACAGCTGATAACTCAGCTGTAACTTTGTGACCACCGTGCATGAGACAGCTGCGCAACCCACCTCCCGCCCCCTCACACCCGCCGCACACCCCTTCTTACCAGATCATCGACCACAGCGATACACAGCGCATGCGCACGCCTATCCAGCCGTTTGGGAATGCGCGCGTCCGTTGTTGTGTTCTTAAGGTGGTAAGTAACACGGGGCGTCGGGACATAAGGGGGCAAGCATCCTGGTGAGGGCTGCCTCATCTTGATGGGATTTGTGATCCTCCTGCTGTATTATTGATGCAGCAGGAGGATCACAAATCCCATCAAGATGAGGCAGCCCTCACCAGGATGCTTGCCCCCTTATGTCCAGACGCCCCATGTTACTTACCACCTTAAGAACACAACAACGGACGCGCACATTCCCAAACGGCTGGATAGGCGTGCGCATGCGCTGTGTATCGCTGTGGTCGATGATCTGGTAAGAAGGGGTGTGCAGGGGGTGTGAGGGGGCGGGAGGTGGGTTGCGCAGCTGGCGCATGCGCGGTGGTCACAAAGTTACAGCTGAGTTATCAGCTGTAACTTTATGCGCATGCGCAGTGAGCAAATTCTCCTGCGATTGCGCAGGAGAATTTGCTCCAGAAATTTGTCAGAACACCGGCATTTAACTATACGGAGACAGAGTCTCCATTCATAAAATTATAAATGGAGACTTTGTCTCCGTATAGTTAAAAGCCGGCATTTAACTATACGGAGACAGAGTCTCCATTCATAAAATTATGAATGGAGACTTTGTCTCCGTGTAGTAAAATGCCCACAGCCTATAAACCGAACGTTCGGTTTATAGGCTGTCGGCTTATGGAATACATGTATTCCTATTGCTATTCTATAAACCGAACGTTCGGTTTATAGAATAGCCATAGGATTACACGTATTATATAAGCCGAAAGTCTATAAACGGATCGTTCGGTTTATAGGCTTTCGGCATTTTACTACACGGAGACAAAGTCTCCATTCATAATTTTATGAATGGAGACTCTGTCTCTGTATAGTTAAATGCCGACAGCCTATAAACCGAACGACTTTCGGCTTATGCAATACATGTAATCCTATGGCTATTCTATAAACCGAAAGTCGTTCGGTTTATAGAATAGCAATAGGAATACATGTATTCCATAAGCCGACAGCCTATAAACCGAACGTTCGGTTTATAGGCTGTCGGCATTTTACTACACGGAGACAGAGTCTCCATTCATAAAATTATGAATGGAGACTTTGTCTCGTGTAGTAAAATGCCCACAGCCTATAAACCGAACGTTCGGTTTATAGGCTGTCGGCATTTTACTACACGGAGACAAAGTCTCCATTCATAATTTTATGAATGGAGACTCTGTCTCTTATTAGTTAAATGCCGACAGCCTATAAACCGAACGACTTTCGGTTTATAGACTTTCGGCTTATGTAATACATGTAAACCTATGGCTATTCTATAAACCGAAAGTCGTTCGGTTTATAGAATAGCAATAGGATTACATGTATTCCATAAGCCGAAAGTCTATAAACCGAAAGTCGTTCGGTTTATAGACTTTCGGCTTATAGAATACAATTAATACTATTGCCTTTCTATGAACCGAACGAGAGCCCCATTCATAAGAATTTCTTATGAATGGGGCTCTCGTTCGGTTTATAGAAAGCCAATAGTATTACATTGTATTCTATAAAACGAACGAAAAAAATTAACGAAACGAAAATAATGAACGAATTTCGTCTGAAACGAATGCACTAATGAACGAAATTCGTTTTAGACGAAATAAATAACATTTTCGTCCGAATGGACGAAAACGAAACGAAAATTTTAGTTTTGCACATGTCTATTGACTAGTCATGCTGCCTGCTTCCCGGGCTACCGGGCAGAGGATAAACAGGCATGTGAGGTACCTGCCAATTTATACTCATGGTAGGAACAAATAATTTCCCACTTATATTACACGCACAATTAGGGGAAAAAACAGCTTCACTAGACAATGGTTTGTCCAGGTCTGTGTGACCAACTCTACAACCCTTAAAAACCAGATTATTGCCTCTCAATCAATTAATTCATTATTGTACAGTTCTCCAAAAGCTGGTGGTCAACCGTTTAACAACCCTGTTCTAGATGGCCCTAGTGTTGAAAAATGCACAAAAGCAGTTCCCGAGTTATAGATTCACAAACTCCCCTTAACATAGTCTTTTTTTTTCTTCAAAAATAAAAAAAAGATTGCCCAATATTAGAACACCTCTGTATATTTTTTTTGGGGGGGGGGGGGGGGAGAGGTCTAACACTTTTTTCTGCAAACTTGTACCGATTTTCACAAATAGACAGATTTGATTTATTATGATCTCAGCAACAAGAAGACACATAATTTATGAAGGAACAAAATATTCTAAGCAGAAACTTTTCAGAACATACAGAAGATAAATAGCGAAGGAGAAACATCCGCACTGTGCTGTTGTGCTAATATAGATGATGTATAGTAAATTGTAATGATTTATAACGTATGCATTCCAAGGCAGTTGACTGAAGGGAAACAAATTGCTTACTGTTAGCGCAAATCCATTTTCAGGTAAAAAAATGGGTCTGATCTTTGCTAATCAAATAAACACGTCCTTTTTATAATGGTATTCTGGCAATATCAATTTAGGGGTAGAGTCAATGTTTTATGTTCTTTTTATGATCAATTTATACTGACTCTTTATATTGTACTTTATCACTTGGCTATGTTGAACGTTTTTGAAAACAAAATAAAAACCTAAAAAAATAAAGAATTTAAAAACAAAATCAAAAAATGGTTGACTTTATCCTTTTTTTGCAGTGGATGTGCATCAAAGTAACGCTATAGTAAATAAATCTCCAAAGTAAGGTAATGTAGGTAATTTTAACAGCTGTGATATATATACGTTCCTTTCTTTAGAACTTTCGTATAAGTTTAAAAAAAAACATATGGTGCAATAGCGCATGATTTTATGCTTTTTTTTTAAATGTTGGCTGCGTCAGCACAATGAGCGCTGGCGCAGCCAAAAAGTGCTTGTCTGGCTAAGGCGGGGCAGACTCCCCGAAATCTTTCGGTAGTCTGATTTATACATCGGCGCGCACACTAATAGTGTCACTACCTGCGTGTGCACAGTGTTCACGATTGGTCAACATTCCACCATGGAACTCTCACACTGGGCCAAAGCCCAGTTTTCCACTTCCTCTGTCACTCCGGGAAAACCAGAATTGTGGCTAAACAAGGTAGATGTGCCATGATTATGGTCATGCGCTGGCCAATTAAATAATCATGCTGTACATGAGCACTTGTTTGGTCAGCTTCTTGCACACTGTGTGGCAATGCCAACGCACATGGCTTGGATTCCTTCAAAGACCTTGGTCTCTGAGTTCATTGACCTTGGTCATAGCACAAGTTAGAAAGCATATTGCCTCTTTTACAACAAATTTAAGTGACCGGTAAGAAAAACAAGTTTATGTCACCAGCTGATAAGCTAGAACCCGCAAAGTCCTCTACTGCTCTAGAACACACATTCCGCTTATAAGAAATGCTCTACTTACCATGATGGACCACGCCTTTTAGTCCATGAATGATGGGATCCAGGGCTGGGTTGTTTCTTTGAGTTGCCTAGAACAAAGAAAAAGAAAAAAAGGTCAGGATTGCAACACTTCAGAAAGGATGAATTCTAATCAGTAGTCCAGAATTCAGATTGATCAGTTTTAGTATCAATATCTATGAACCCGTTGAGTTTTTTTTTTTTAGAATCCCACACACAACACATTCGCAAGCACACTTAATAGAGCCTGAGGCTATTTCAGATCAGCTTTAATATGTGGAAGGTAATTACAGTTAATTAATCTGGAAATGTTGCGCTCCATTGAATTCTGGCATGCTCCTTAACCCTGCCTGAAATACGTTTCAAACCATCTTAAATCACCTGGGAGAGCTTCCTGGAAACTAAGCATGCCGGAAATTCGCGCACACACATCTTGATATCTTCTACTGCAAAAGCCTACAATGATCTCTACTTGTTGCTGAGTTTCAGAGCCAAAGATAGAATCATACTTGCTATCTCTGACACTAACAGGCTCAAGCTGAAAGCATTTATTACACATCTCTACAGCAGAAGGAAAGCCAGAATGAGATCTTTGGGTCTGCCTCGTCTCTGCCTTCAATGTACCCTCCATATATCCAAGAGATACTTATTCTTAACAATCTGGTGCATTGATATTGTTCTGGTATGTTGACGCTAGAGTAGGTAAAGCATAGCAAACATTACATCCGTGGTCAAGGTTTAGATACAATACATGTAGTAAGTAACTTGAGTTATTAGTTTTATTCAGGGGAAGTCGACCTACTGAGTGGACCTTCAAAAAAGGTCAACTAAAAAAAACTATTTAAGTCTTCGACTTTTCTCTCCTAGTTGTGGTGGACTGTAGCCAAGTTAATTATTATATGTATATTATTACATGAATCAAAATAATAATAATAAACAGATGAAAGAGAATTAACCTGGCAATTATGCTTTTCCCCTGCCTACTAGCAGTTTTTGGAGATAGTAGAGGACTTTAAAAGAGTAGTAGGGGAGCTCACTCTTGAAACGGGTTAAGAAAACTGTTCCAGGTATTTATGAATGTAATCACACAGCTACCCGAGTGGGAGGCAGGCTATAGAACTCTCAATGTAGTCCTGTAATTGTGTTGAAAGTGCTCATCTTAACAAGAGCAAATTAAAATTGCCTTTCAAGAAAAAAAATTAAAAAAAAAGAAATCAAGCCACCAGCAGTGTAAAAAAAAAAAATAATAATAAAAAAACATGCTACAGGTTGATTGATGTATTGTGTCTAAAACTGAGCAGCTAAATGGGACAGGTGAAATTTTATTTAAAGCTATTTTAGTGCACGGGGCCCTGTTACTCTCCTTGGAGAAAATAATATGATTTCTTTGCAGAGCATAGAGTCTGCTTATTTAAACAGCGGTCTAGAAGATCTTTCAATCCTCACAGCCGTCAAGAAGAGAAATCACCCACTAGGGGGTAACATTTTATCAGAATGAAGTCTATTTTATTAAAAAAAAAAAAATGGCCACTGTTTTTTTGTTGTTGTTGTTAAATGATTCTCTTGCAACTAAAGGAATACCTTGGATGTGACTGCTTTTCTGATGTTGTGAGTACCTGGTTTAATTGGAGGTCTTGGTAAAAAAAAAAAAAAAAAAAAATATGTACAGTTTTTTTTCCACTCCCTTTTCCCTTTAACTCAAGATAGTAGCGTACAAAGCCTGCACAGTGGAAAGCCAAGATGAGATTACAGTTAATGATCGGAGAGAAACATTTCTTTAAAGAGGGCGTTTAATCATTCAAAATGTGCAGTTTATTTGTTCTGGAGGAATATAGCCAAAGTCTAATCCATTAGTTTCATGCAGTAGAATTTATAAGTTGCTGATTAATAATTACAGAAAATGAAGACTTGAGTTGAAGGTGCAATCAGCCAAGAGACCGGAGCGAACTATTGTAGTTCCGCTGACAAGTTTAATGGGTCTTATCTAGGTGATTAATCACTTTTTTACTCAAATCGGACATCTATATGCATTATCTAAAAGAAATGATCATTCAAAGGAACAAAAAAAAATGCAATTCAGGATCGGGAGGGGGGAGGATCCTTATTTTACCTCCAGGGGATGAGGTTATAAGATGGACATTTTGGGGCATAAAGGCACTAACTGGCAAGTTTGCACTTTTCATTATTAGAACTGGCACAGACACTGGAAAAGAGAGGGATGTTGAGAAAGATGCTGGTATAGCTCACCAGGTGGCTAAAAGGACAACAGCAAAAAAAACTAAACTAAATAAAAAATAAAAACCGCTACATCTGTGTACAGATGCACACAGGGCTTTCTTTCACTATTTAAATGTGCAGAACATGTCCAAGCGCCTCCCCTTTCACAGACCTCCAGTTTTAGAATGTTATGAGAGTGTGAGGTCGAAGACAAAGTAGTGTAATGCGAATGAAAGGTCATAATTCCACAACATTCTAAAAGTGGTCATTGACAGGGGGTGGGTGGAGCTTAGATAGTTTTTGCAGTTCCTGAACCAGTAATGCTGCATAGAGCTTTTAGACGGTACATAAATGTTGCCTCCAGTTATAGTTGGAGCCTCTTACAAAGTGATGGACACTGAAGAGGCTTCTGCTACAAAGCATAAGGAAATATTCCCTTACTGAAGATGATGCCCACAACAAGAAGACATAGTCTTTAATTAGAAGGGCAAAAAAGGTTTAGAAGTAATATCAGGAAGTATTACTTTACTGAGAAGGCAGTAGAAGGCGTGGAATAGCCTTCCAGCAGAAGTGAGAGAGTTTAATACAGTGAAGGATCGAAGGTCTGATTATAAGACTAAGGCCAATGTGGTTTATACTATTTATGAACACGCCTTTGATTGTTCAGACTGCATCATGGGCTCACTGTAAAAGCTGCGTTTCTGCACTGTGCATTTGACCTTTTAAGTATCTTACTACTTTACTGCAGCATAAGCTAATTGAAGTGCATGTAGAAACATCATTACATTGACCTCTCACAGAAGTTGTGAGTTTACTCACATTAATAAAAGAGCCTCCTCCACAACAAGAGGACATAATCTTAAATTAGAGGGGCAACAATTTAATAGTAATATCAGGAAATATTACTTTACTGAGAGGGTAGTGGATGTATGGAATAGCCTTCCAGCAGAAGTGGTAGAGGTAAACACAGTCAAGGATTTTAAGCATGCGTGGGATAGACACAAGGCTATCCTAGCTATAAGACCGGGAACGGGGGACTAATAAAAGTATTCAAAAAAATTGGGCAGACTAGATGGACCGAATGGTTCTTATCTGCCGACACATTCTGTTTCTATGGTATCACCTTATGTAAACACTGTGTTGTCAATTCGGATGTCTCTACTTACATTTCGTGTTGATTCTGGCGTTCTTTTTTCACTTTGTTATTTGCTTCGTGGTGTGTTTTTTTTTTATTTATTTTTTTAGACTTTGTCATTTCATTTATACATATTGAATAAAAAGTTGTGTCTTAAATTTGGTCTACGGAAGGGACCTATTCATATACATTTTCAATATTTAGTGGCCCCGGGCTACTGCCAATACCGCATAGCTGGCAGTTTAGTGCCACCAGTTTTGTTTCTCTGATTATAAGACTACCTCGATTGCTAGACAGTCAATTTGATTTTTTTTTCAAAAAACAAAAAAAAGAGAACCTACTATCCTATAATCTAGCAAATATGGTAGTTGCATGACAAAACTACAATCATCAGTGGTGTTGAAGGAGCTGTAGGTCTATGGCTCTTCAACCTTATCATTTATCTATTTAGTCGGAAATTACCACATGCTGGGTTGAGATGAGGCAACATGGCCACACTCTGGTCTCATTAGTCCTGAACACAAATAAACGGACACTCGGGAGCAGGGCAGAAAGGTAGAAACCTCCAGTTTCATGGTCTGTTGCCATTGTCGGTGCACCCATCTCAGTTATGTGTGCCTGAGCAGAGTGCCTCAATTGGTTCCCCCTTGTTTCTGCTCTGATCCAAAATGTCCCAGTTCACTTATAGCACAATGTTCTTCTCTGGACCCTATGCATCATTCGGTGTTTCACCTGTATGTACTGTTGAGGTGTCTAAATATAAACACTGGCCCAAAGAGACAAAAATGCTAGGGTTCCAGACATCCAATAATTTTACACCACAATGACAGGTTAGGTCTCCTGTCACCATCTCTTATAGGTCATGTAAAAGAGGCTACCTAACAGACAGACTGACCAAAGACAGAGGATCTACCATTGGTTAAGCAAAACCATGCTCCTCTTTGGGCAAGGGGAAATCAGGTTTAGGAGGAGTCACGAAAAAAAAAGTTACATGTAAAATACATTTTTTTTTTTATGGCTAATTATTAGAAGAAAGGTTTACAGTGACCAGAGTTGGCAGAACTCAAAGAAAAAAGTACCTTACAAAAGCATGTTCTAAACACATCTGGTCCACAAAGTAATGGCTAGCTGTGCTTTTTTCCCCCTGAATTCAAATCGTTACTGTAGAATTTGGACTAAAAAACAAAAATCATGTAACATTTTGCTTCCAGCGTTAGAGACTTTATTGTGAGCAGCTGAATAGCATTTGATTATTATAGCAAGAAAACATAGCATTTATATTCTCCGCAGAATACATTGTTCTCAGAACAGAAAGAAAGGACACATATTATTCGTGTGCACAATGGGCTAAAAGTAAAAAAAAAAAAAAAAAAAAAAAAAAAAAGTAAAAAAAAATAATGTAAAAAAACAAACAAAACACATTTATATCACTCAACGAGAAAAAGCATTTTACATTTGTAAGAGGTAGCAAGACCAGGGACAGTCATGGTGCTATGGAATTAGAGCTCAATTTGACATTTGCAAAAAGAACAAATCAAAAAAAAACAAACAAAACCATGCAGAATTCCAAAAACTGAGCAAGTCCGGCTTAATAAATTGGGAATTAATATGGGGGTCTGCCAATAGTCACATTATGTAAAACTATCATGTTTATCCAGTTTGTCTAACGTAGTCTATTGTCCTCCTCTATGCTCTGTACCTAGCGCTATCTATAGTGTTGGCGTTATATAAATGTTAAAGTAAAGTAATATTACGAACTCTGGAAGAGTTAACCATTAGACTGTTGAATTAATAAATCACTGCTCTGCTAGCATCTTTACTAATAATCATTTTAGTACCAAACGCATACCTGCCAATATTCCAAAACTTGGTTTCAGGACTTTGGAAGGGTGATGCCAAAAGTAGAGAGTCCCATGAGATAGTGTAAAGTCTTCTCATTTACACTATGGATGACTATGGATGCCAAAATTGATGGGACAAGACCCACCCCCCCCCCCCCCAAAAAAAAAATACATTGCAATCTGCCCCATCAATAAGAGATAGGGTGAGTTGCAAAAGAGAAAATCAAAGTGTTATACCAGTCATAACTGAGCATTAAATAGTACCCAGGCAGACATCCTTAAAACAATACAGAGATATCACATGTTGTGCCCATGATAGAGTCACCTAAGAATGCAAAGCAAGGGTACCCTGTGCCCAAGAAACCTTGCAAACAGATGTCTTGAATTTAGTGGTGTCATTTAATAAAAAGTATAAAATCTCAACCACCTCCGAAAGAAAGCTTCACTAGGATGTGAAAAACCACAGCATTGGCTTACACCTTTGCTGGACATTCAGCCTTAATACATATTTGGAATGAGAAGGGTGGAAGCCTTGTATACATTACCCAATTAACCACTTAAAGGACAACTGTAGCTAAAAATTATGTGTAGATAGTTTGCATAGAAAATACTTTAATGAAAGAATATAAATATTGGACCTTATTGAACCCTCTTTGTTCTGTTTAGTTCCAACAGGAGGCAGACATGTTGTTTAGAATATTGGGTCAGATCTTCCTTCATTTGAAACAAGGGGAATGAAGAATTGTCCTAAGATTCTAAACAAAATGTCCGCTCTTAATTGTCTGCTTCTTATCACAGGAGGGCATGTTGGCCATAGCTCTTAATGATACAGAGGTGCTATATGTATATGGAATTCGTTACCACTCCAATGCCACAAGGTTTTGGTTCGTTAAAAATGCATACAGACAAGCAGATGTTTTTTCCAAATTGACATATCTTAGTCATGTGTTTAAATGAAGTGACAACTAAGGGTTAACAGACATATCGAGGAACTTCAGAGAAAGTTAAGCTGAAGTTTCAGACTTTCTGCTCGGAATTGACTTCAGGCAGTAGGTGCTAAGTAACTAGGGATGACAGCACATCTAGCCAACGATAAAGTGAGATGACAGGTGTATGGAGCCAAGGGCTGTTAATTTCAAAATACAATAAAACCAAATGATAGGAGTGACTGGTGCGCTAAAGTAAACCCCACACGGTAAAAAGAGTATATGGAAGTATAATAATTGCCTGAAAGTTGTTGATATGGCAATGGAGTATGGACAAGGTCTTCAATGTTTCATAACGTATATGAGGAAACATAAAAACAAACAGAGACCATAGTGTAATTCAATATTATAGTCAATATTGGTGCAGAATGAACAAATGCACTCACAAACGTAGTTGGTATGTAGGGCACGTCAAATATCTGATGGACTCTTCTCTCTTCCCCATATAATCCTCACATATAGCGGAGTAAAACGAGGAGATAGATGATTAGTAGTAGCAAAGATATTTAATAAAACAAACAAATGGTAGCTTACATAAAAGTACTCAGCATCAGGTCTCTCCACGAAAAAAGTCCCAGGACAAAGTCTTTCAGTCCCAGTATATGACTCAAAATCTGGAAGATATAGCAGTATTGGTAGGCACGCTACGCGTTTCGCCTTAAAACGCCGAGAGGAAGCCTGTTTTAAGGCGAAACGCGTAGCGTGCCTACCAATACTGCTATATCTTCCAGATTTTGAGTCATATACTGGGACTGAAAGACTTTGTCCTGGGACTTTTTTCGTGGAGAGACCTGATGCTGAGTACTTTTATGTAAGCTACCATTTGTTTGTTTTATTAAATATCTTTGCTACTACTAATCATCTATCTCCTCGTTTTACTCCGCTATATGTGAGGATTATATGGGGAAGAGAGAAGAGTCTATCAGATATTTGACGTGCCCTACATACCAACTACGTTTGTGAGTGCATTTGTTCATTCTGCACCAATATTGACTATAATATTGAATTACACTATGGTCTCTGTTTGTTTTTATGTTTCCTCATATACGTTATGAAACATTGAAGACCTTGTCCATACTCCATTGCCATATCAACAACTTTCAGGCAATTATTATACTTCCATATACTCTTTTTACCGTGTGGGGTTTACTTTAGCGCACCAGTCACTCCTATCATTTGGTTTTATTGTATTTTGATGTTTTTTTCACGTGTGTTTTCAGAGTAACACATGGATTGGTGCTGCTGTGTTATAGTTTAAGCGCCAGGATTTATCTTTGGCATTCACAAGGGCTGTTAATTGTATTATGAGGCTGGAATAGGTTGCACTACATTGGTATCTCAGATGCTTACTTCTAGTTATTCAAAGAACATTTGGGAAAAACAAAAAAGGTTTCACGGAATCTGGCTCTGTGAAACACGTTGCAAAGGCTCATCGCATTCTTTATCTTACAGTTTAAGAGATATATATTTTTAAGATCATGACTTAAACCTATTGATTACAAAACAAATTTGGAGCATATTCAGGAGAAAAGTTGATCGAGTAGCAGGTTTGTCAAGACCATTTGTATGTCTCTGCTTATGGTCAAGGAGACCTAATTAGGGTTCCTCTGTAGACTATGCCTATAAAACAAGGCTCTCCCATTGTGCTAGCCAGGAGTGACCGTTAATGACTGACAGCTTGCACACTTCAAAGAGCATGGAGGTTGCCACATGCATATACAAAATGTATCTTACCTTTTATACCCATAATAGGGCTACTCTATTTTTACACTTGTCCATCTCTACAAGGTTAGCAGCTCTTCAAACATTGGGAAAAAAAATTTGGGAGTTCGAAACAAAAACGACTCTACGATGCTTCTTGAATACAGCTTTAGTGGAATGAAAAGGACAAAGCCCTTCCCTTATTAAACGCTCAACATCTTCGACCTTGGCGTAGATTACATCAACATCGTCCCAGAATTCTGACTAATGAGAACACATAATAAAGGCACAATGCCAGCTCAGGGAGTTGCTAGGTGTTCAAAAGATCTGGGGCTAGAGCACATGGCAGATTTGATAGTGGTGGAGTAAAGAAGCTCACAGGCTTGGGTTGGCAGACACATGCACACAAAAAAAATACATATACATAGGCGAAGGTTGCTTTATTACCAAATAGTAATGGTATAACCTGAAAATAAGCAAAATATGCCAAGGAAAAGAAAAAAAAAAAAACTAAAAAGATAGCTTTTATTAGGACTATATTAAATACTATATTGACATGTTATACTGCCACCAAAAAACATGAAGAAAACACTAAAAACAAAGCTAAAAGTCATGACTTATAGGGTGATACATAGTGGCAGACTTCAAAGCCGATCATAAGCGGGGGCTCGGTGATAGGGATACTTAGCATAGGCATCGTCACTTATAGAACGCTTATCCCTTTTATATACCAATGTGGCATACACAACACCTTACAGCACCTCACAAATTATACTTACCATTTCCTATCCAAGAATCCAGTGGAATAGTTTAGCTGATTTTTGTTGCTTAGGAAGTGTTTTTAATAACGACTATATTTAATACTAATTAGTGACATTGATACCTTATATCACTTGTCTCCGTTAGCATACCAATGATCAATACAGCTATCAGCAAAAAATTATACATACCAATGATCAATACAGCGATCAGCAAAAAATTATAAATATCAATGAGCAATAGGTATTTATAATATATAGGCATTTTACACAGACATATATGATATGTCTTATACCAATGAGCAATAGTTATATATAAAATGACCTTGTGGTATATGAATCATTCATATATACCCATTTCTCAATGCTTATATTATGGTATATTACCTATGGCTCATTGCTATAGTACATCAATTTCATTCCAAAGACCTTTGGGACATCCAGGCAGTGGGACAGCCAATATTTAGCTGGAGAGCTCCTCACCACACTGCCTATATTGTTCGTGTCCACTCTGGGAGCAGTCGCTGTACACAGTCATGGATCTTGGATTGGTCTCCGACAGGATTGCACTCTCACAAGACACATTTAATCTCACCGCACAAGAGCTTAATCCTCCTGGGCCAAAAGCTCTGTGGGTATGGGAATAAAAGAAGGTGACCAGCAGAGTTGGCAGCTTCGGAGACTTGGGGCTAAAGCATGCTTCAGTCGTCATTTGGGGCTTGAAGACTCAGGTGTTGACCACCCCTCCCCGCGATGCCTCCGAGTCATTCTAAAAAGCATCCACCGACAATGTAAAATTAACTTCCACACAAGTAGAAATAGTATTGTGAGGATGGGGTTAAAAATCTCTGAAAAGGTCGGCCATTTTTTCCCTTTTACAGTAAAAGCCCTGATTGAGCAGTGTTTCACAAACATAGCTAATCTCTGGCAACAAATTACTTTGTCAAGCCAGTGTCAGGGATAATAGGAGAAATGCAAATTCTCGTTAGTTCTAATGAGATGTTAAAAACGGACATTGGCTTTTTTTTCTTCCCAGAGCAAATTCCCTGTACACCCGTAAAGGCAGCTACTGCAATATGGAATTTGATCTTGGTATTTTAAATTGAAAAAAAAAACAAAAAAAACATATCTACCCATGTAAAGAATCCAGCTTGATGTCCACATTTCTCACGTATGCAATACGTTGTTTGGATATTTAAGCAGTCAAATGATTTGCAATAGGCAAACTCTATTAAAAGGGACTCCGTTGCCTAAATACTGTTCACAGTGTGAACGTAGAGAATCAGAAGTGATCTGTGCCCCACTGTCCACTGTGGACACGAAATGGTACCGTGAGAAACGTTACATGATGGCGGGAGGGTACGTATAACCCAACAGCTGTTGATGGTGAACAATAACCGGCGACACCAATGACACCCGTTATACCACAAGAGCCGTTATGGCGGTGTATAAAATGATACAGGATAATGTACGTATATATGTGTATGTGGCCATTCCATAACTTTTAGAGAGGTGTATGAGATATGTGTATTTTATATTACATGATGTATCCACTGACGTGGTATTTGCACCGTTTAAGCAGTGCTACAATATTTTAATAATTAATTACAAATCATTACATTTCTAGTAATAAATATAAGCCATGATGGCAAATTAAAATCATTACCATGCCAATGCAAGATTCACGGGTAATGTTTTTTAATATCAAGTATAAATGAGCATATGGAGTAGCGCCCAACATATTAAGTTTCCTCTGCGCGTGAAGAATTTGCTCCTTGAGGATCGGAACATGTTGCGGACGGCAGAAAGAGGCTGCAATTTTGACATGTAATATGCTTTATCAGACGGTCTCTTTATTTCTTTCCTTGGCACGCTCTCCGAAAGCGGCTCTCCACAGGTAACTGATACCATTGCAGCGCTGTGAAACATTTGCGAGCTAGCAGCAGATAAGCCTGCCCAGATATAATCGCAGTGTGTGACAGCACACACAAGGCTGGCAGAGGAACGGTACTTCATTTGTTACGGAATTGCTAATATAAAAAAAGAGAGAGAAAGTCTGTTTCAAAAATATGTCCCCCTCTTGTATAAAATGTAACCCGACCGGTTTGGGTTTTTTTCCAACTACAATTTTTTATATCTGCTTATAGACTGTTCTCTGACAGTTAAACGCCATCATCTTTGTTATAAAGGAATATTGCTTAAAACTTGTACTAATGCCCCAGTTGTGTCATATTTCAATTTTTTTTTTTTAAGGGCCAAGGAATAAAAAGTTCCCAAACGTGTCACTCTGGCTTTCTAACAAGCAGCCGAATCACTAGCAATCCATGTTGAGTTTGCGCATCAAGGTACATTGGACTTGATGGAGTTCACTCGGCCAGGAAACATAACCCCCCTCGTTTTCCAAAGTGAGAAAGAAGCTGCTAAAAGGCTGTTTGCTAGGTTATGGGCTCTCTCAGTAATGTGACAATGTGAGGCATTCTATAAATTGCTGCTCTCGATCATTACCAATTGCCGATTTCCTGAATGAAGTGGATTATATGGAAGAGGGGACATTAAAAGGACCAGTGAAACCCACCAGGCAGTGCATGTCGGATACCAGAAGGAGTAAACTCAAAGAATAACCCCCAACATAAGTTATGGTGGGTTACAGATGATAGAGAACTCCGCCACTTAAAAATACTGTTCGTAGAATTAAACACATCTGCAAATACCAGACAATTCGGCAGACCTGTATCTCCCCACAAAATCCCCAATTAACAGTGCATTATTGCCCCCTATGCACACCGATGCACAGCAGACAGTTTGCGTTTAAACTTTGTAGGCCTGTGAGACCTACTTTGTGTAAAATATGATTACATTGGATCAAACTTTGCTGCTTGAGATTAAAATCCACGCCTTATTTTTGCATTGTAGGGGGCCATGTGGAGCCATGACTCTACAGCCACTTCTATCATTATATCTTTATTGTATACTTTGTGTAACGGAGCACAAAATGAGCTCCATACACCCGGTACCTTTAATTGGGTGGGCTGGTGCGCAATCTTGTAAAGTCACAGTACTACTTTAGGCTCCGCCTCTCCTGTGTTCCACTGGGCTGCAGTTCGTTGGTGTAGTTGATGTAGGCTACCGCGCAGCTGGCCAAGATTTTGAACACTCTCCCGCATTCCTTAGAAACTACCCATCTATTAACACCATTGGAACTCTTGAATTCACAGCTAGCTAGACAGTCTTCATTGATCAACCTTGCTAGATTGGCCACTGCACAGTTTTGGTAACCCCAGTTTACAACCGAGCACCAATCATCAAAAATTACCAATACATCATGTCACTGCCCAACTCTGTTACATAATTTTTGCCTTAAACCTGGGTTCGAGCATTTCCTTCTTCCTTAATAAAGTCAGTAAAAGGAGGAAGACTCTAGATTCCTAGCTCACCAGAAACTAAAGAGAAGCTCACTATTTTGTCTCTAAGCTCAGAAAAAGCCTCCGGGTCCAGTACCGCTCCCCATCACAGGCGCTCCAAAAATTATGTTTCAGTGTTTGTAAAATATAAACGTTTTCTTTGTCTGGTAACTAATGGAACAGAAGTGATAAAGCTTCATTGAAAGAATAAAATTCTGATTAAGGTCCCACCAATACTGGAGTACCTTGGCACAGTGGTGGGCTAAATGTAACATGGCCACATAAAGGAACAACATTATATACACACACTGAGATCCCAGTAGTTTTATTTTCCCTCCGAAACTACACCGAAAGTACATAAATTACACATCCGCATTTTGGTTTTCGCCCAAAGCTTTGAATGCTCTTTTTTTTTTGTTTTATTCCCCCCACCAAGGAATTTAAAAACGGAAATCTTTATATCAGCTTTAAATGTATTTTTCTCCCTCCCAAGCAAGTTCTGCTTTCTCCCCAGATTTATTTTCAATGGAACTTCTTATGTTTTCTAATTAGGCTTTTGTGTGAATCAGAGCTTCACATCTTTACTTACAATAAAAGTCAATTGAACTAAACCAAGGTTCATTTTAAGTCCATCTGGAGGTTATTAAAGCAGGAATGTGGTTCGAAAAGGCGCTCTTCAGTGTGTTTTGCATACTCCCTGTAGATGTTCCTCATTTCTGCGCCTCTCCTCTTCCTGTAGACGTACAAAGTGCTCCTGAAACGAGCTCCGAGTGATCAAGCTAATTGGAACACACCAATGTTCAGTTGGGGGTTTACTGCAACATTGTAACGATCGTCTTTGAACTTGCTGGTCTTATTAAATTTGCATGTTGTATAACCCAATTGATTTAGTCAACGTGTAGTCTGGCTAGCTTTAGACTGCAATGGAATTTAATTTGACTTGTTTTCAGGATGCTCTCAAGAAAGATCATTCGTTATTAAAAAAAATATGATTTTTTTTTTTTTTTTCATTTACTTCCAGGATTTCAAACATTTCCGATTTGTACCTTTTTTTTTTAATAAATGGCCATTTTTTTCCCATTTCATTTGCTGTCCGAAAGGCTGTATGAATTTGGTCATATGAGATAAAAGGAACAAGCTTGGATCAGAAGGGGACATAGATAATTTCCCATCTAGAAAACACTATCAAATTCAATGCAAACATAAGAGAGAACTAACTGTTTATGTTTTCATTGAGACCCCTTGTGGGAATGTATAACATGGCCATTATGAATTGAAGGTTACTGCTAGTGGGGCCAAGTCAAGTCTGAAATTTTGTGAGCCCTACACCTAAAAGGTTTACACCTGTACCTTCACTGTAATACTTTTATTTCTATTTAAGGAAGTGAGACCCCCGTTATCATCTCCTAGGGTACACATGTAAGGTCAGGTTGCCGATCTTAATCCAGTATGGGATATTTGATGGGGGGGGGGGGGGGGGGAGAGGGTATCGTAAGCCCTTCCCTCATGAATACAAGATCCTTGTTACTGTCCAACGTTAGAAGGAAGTACCCAATCTCACATCCCACAGTACAGTTGGAGAATTGGCATGCTCAATCAACCCCATCTATAATGAAAAATGTTCCCTATTAGTATTTCATATGGTTGGATTCCAAATCATGCCTTGGAATAAGAAACTAAAACATATATGACACCTATCTTAGCAATAACTTAGTAATGGCTTATAGTCTACACTCTAGTTGCTATGATGTTCTCGGAAATCGTACTCCACATCAGCATTACAAAATCAAAATGGCCAGCAAATGCGGTTTTTGACATGACACCCACATCATTTCAGATGTTCCACATCATCTAGACATTTGTAGAATTCACATTGAGCGTCAATTGTAGATATATGCATGTTTTTGACTAATATCAAAATTCCAACATCTAATACACCCCTTCGTAGGCCCAAGTGTTGATATTTAAATTGTACCCTTTGCTACAGAGAACATGTGGTGTCCTTGGAAAATATAAAGCAAGCATTTTGTCAATGACTTTGAGGGCCTCACCCTTAAGTGCTAGATACTTTTATTTGTATTTGGAAAATGCAATATGGTCCTTCATGCACAACCAGACAGTCTCAACAAGAAGTTAGCAATAAAATAAAAGATGCCCTAGAGCAGTGTGTCTTAAACCTGTGCTCAAGGATCCCCAGTGGTCCAGGATTTAGGGATTACCCAGTTGTGTTTAAATAAGAATATGTATAACACATGGTGTGGTTCCTTAACTATTAGGGAACCACACCAGGTGTTATACATATTCTGGTGAGGCCAGGGAGATGCAGGTATGATTTGCCCTGGTATAAAGGTGAAACCCCCAATTATTATTTTTTTTTAACTGTGTGAAAGTGTATGCATTGCATGTTGTTGCAATGATTGGTCAATTGTAGCTGTAGTGCACTGTGGGTCAGAGGATATGTCTAGACAAACCCGTCCCCCGCCCCAAAAAAATGGCAACATTTCCCAAATTGGCTGAAAGTGTAAGTTTTTGCACAATGGCTGCATCTATTATTTAGCAGTTTCCACGGATGTATACCATTACTTATACACCCCTTGTGAAAGTATGGCATGCCAGCAATTACTGAAAAATATAAAGGTTCAGAATCCCATGGCTTATAATAGACCCCAACGCGCTCTGCACAGATGGGCCACTAAAAGGGTTAATCAATTTCTGTAGAATATTAGATCTGGTGTAATGGGAGGGGGGGGGGGGGGGGGGGGGAGATAAGTCAATATTGATATACTCTGGTGTATTCCACACAAGCCTGGGTAATTTAGAAAATTCATAGAATTCAGATAAATTAAGAGATCTTGCAACTAGGGAATAACAGAATAATTTGCTCCTTTCTTTGGATAATTATAATCAGCAGGTAGTCTTGACATCAATCTTACTCCTAAACCACAAAGGTTGGAAGGCAAGGAGAATGCGGTGAGTGACTACTATAATTTTAATGTATCCGACGTATCTAAGCTTGCTTGGCAAATTTCTTTTTACAAAGCTCCCAGGAAGCATCTGTTATTAAATCTGACGCTTTCAAACGCAAGTCTTTGGCAGCAAATAATTCTATTTTGTCATTAATGTCACTTTTTAATAGGGAGATATATATATATATATTTTTTTTCCTGTTTAGAAATCTCCCCAGTGGTGATAGTTAATAATAACAACATCCTCACAATAAAGAGTCACATTCATGCAAAACTGAATATTATTACCTTGGAGTTTTTAATCATAAATCTAGCTAAACAAAAAATCAAAGTGGCAGAATGCTTTGAATATTGCACATTTGATATTTTATAGAACCTCTCCAGGGAAGCTATATATAATAGCTTAAGCTATTAAAAAAATAACCATAACAGTCAAAAACAACATGTATAAACATTCCAATACGTAGAAAAAACATGTTATTTGAAGTTCTTTTTTCTATTCCCTGGGGGGGGGGAGCTTTTTTTTGTGTGTGGTTACTATTACTAATCAGCCTTCTGGACCGTGAATATTCTCGTGGATTACAAATAAGGTAAATTGGCTTGCCCTTTGGAACCTTGATCTACTCAGGAAAGTCTTAAAAGGACACCTTTCACCCCCCCAAAAAAAACGCATTTGTGTTTAATTGAAAGTTCTCATCAAGTGTAGGGTTTTTATTTAAAACTTCCTTAATGAATGAATATACATAAAATACCCTACTTAGCCCTCTTTGTTCCACATAGGTCTAACAGGGGGCGGGCATGTTGTTCTGAGTCTAGGGTCAGATGAAGAATTATCTGACCCAAGATTCCAAACATGTCCGCCCCCTGGTAGAGCTATATGGAACAAAAAGCACTATACAAGGTAGTTAATGCATTTTATTTAGAAAGCCTACACAATCTTTCAATTAAACAGTATTTTTTTTTTTGTTAACAATTGTTTTTAAATGAAGTTTAACAACAACAGAGCATCTTCGACCATATATCCAGTTGGACAAAACTCAGACAAGTTACCAGTGGCTAGTGGGCTATGTCTAGTGTCTCCCAAGGCACCGCGACCATGGGTTGTCAGCTTGCCTAGCATCTGGGATCCGGACTACCTTTGATAGATGAGGATCAGTCTGATGTGAGCTAAACTACATATAAGATGAAAACAATTCTGTAAACAATCTTCAAGGCTCTGAGGAGCACCTTTGGCTGGAAAAATAAGGGAAATGTATTGTGCAACAACAAATACTTTCCCCAGGGAAAAGAACTGTAAACTTCAAATAAAGTGTTATTTAAAATGTTTGGAAGTGTAAATATACACTCCCCTCCCCCCCCCCCCCATCTTTAATTTTTTAATAGCATAACATATGATTTATCACTTACCTTTATGGGTTGCATGATGCATAAAAATGTGTCAAATTCAAAGCATTCCACTGCTTTGATTTTTTGTTCAGCTGGTTTTATGATTGATGAATTAAATGCCTTATGCACATGGGACATAGTCATATATTTTAAAAAATATGCAAAAAAGACATTACTCAAAAAAAAAAAAAAACCTACATGTCAAAAATACAATAGTAAGTGCTTCACACAAATAAGTGTATTAAAGTAATTCAGGTTAGCCTACACAGTTATCCTCTACATTTCAGCAGTTTATTTTCTAATAACCTTTTGAAAATGTAGCTTAATGTTGGTTGCAGTTTGTTACATTATAGTTACAGTGCATTGTGGGCCAGGGTAAGACAATTCCACTATGATCTTTGGTAATTTATTCTAACGATAATGGAAACAGACATTTAAAAAAAAAAAATGTATACATCAGTTCTAAAACTTTTTAAAATCATCATCTCTGTAAAGTTATAAATCTATTGAATAAAAAAAAAAAAAAAATAGTACTGAAAATGGTACTTCCCACCAGCTGGCTCAACTACAGTATCCTTTACAGATTATAAGTATCATTTAAGCACATTTCAATGTAGCTTGAATATTTCATTCTAAAACTGCGTCTCAATAAATCTTTTACTGCACGAATATAATCCTTGTTATTGTACCATTCGCTTGCTAGTCTGCATCAAGTTTAACCAGCATGGGTGCGGTGGTCTGTTCCCGATGCTTAATTCTGGAACGGTTGATCTGGCAGGATAACTATGCAGTAGATATCTCCCTACCAGGATGCCAATTTAACATTGCATTTAAAACAAATATATGGCAACATGTTTTCACACCTGTTATCGCTCAGAATCTTGCCAAAAAAAAAAAAAAAAATATTTACCAAGGTAGAAAAAGAAAAATGAAGACAATCCAAATTAACCCTACGTAAGTTACTGGATGCCACTCATATGACAGGTTGGGGTGATAATCAAAACTACAATACCCGGTTTTAAAACAGAATGTAGCGTTCCCCAAATCAGCCACCACCCACAAAAGCTATTAAATGATGCACTGTAAGCATCATTGGGACGGGAATTCTTTTCCCAAGAAAACAAGTCAGGAAAATATTAAAAAATCCCCAGATTTTTTTTTTTACATAAAACTCTATGGATGCACCATTTACCCAGTACCTAAAAATAACTGAGTTGGCCTAGATTTACTAGGGCACATACAGTAATATTCTGGCCACTGCGATGAAAGGATCCCTTTAACTTTCTTCTTTCCTCAGTATTGTTTTTTTTTTTTTTTTTTTTTTTTTTATAGAGCGCATTGTTAGTAAACACAAAAATATATATATTTTTTTTTTTAAATATTTCGATAAGTACTGCATGTACTTAAACAGATCTGTCCGATAAGTTTTTCCTCTCTCTGAAAACGTTAGAGAATTAAGGGGAAATTATTTTCAGTGTACAACTACAGAACTGTAACAAGTTTTAAAGGGTTTTATCACTTTAACCTTGTTTTTACTGTGACTGAAAAGAATGCAAAATGACTGAAAATGATCTATACGTTGTGTTAGCAAAATTGCAAGCAAATGCCTAAATTAGGAGGAGACTATTGTTTTTTAAAAAAGTGTCTGAAGTCTCCTGCGTATGACAGCCTATGTGGATTGATATGCAAGAGAACCATTTTTAAATGGGAAATGTGTAAATTCAGGCAACTGGTGAGGTCATAAACCGGAGACTCCACAAACACATTTAAAATTCATTTTTCTCCTTATATTTGCAATTTGCCAACACAATGTACAGATAATTTCCCGACATTCACAGTAAAAACAATGTTTAGGTGATACAGTCCCTTCAAATAACAAAATAAATGGATCTTACATGTATTAAACACACATACAACATATAGAAAATAAAGTTAGGTGGCACTGCCCCTTTAATAGTCAATTTACGAGAGGCAAGACAGATTTGTTTTTAAAAGGAAAAACAATCAGTAACTCTCCGAATATAGAAATACTCTAAACACAAGGTTGCAATGAAGAAATTATGGTGTTTAATTAAATCCAAGGCAACCAAGACAGAACCAACCATGGTTAACGCATTTCACACTCAAAGTGGATAATCAAAATGTGTTTTTCCAAATCTGTACTGTGGTTGAATATATCTGTTTGTACGTGTGTGCCATAAGGAATTCCCTTTTTTACTAGCATAAAAAATATATATAATATATATTGTTCCTTGCATCTCTATCCCTGCACCCACTGTAGAACCCTCTATAATTAAAAAGATACATATACTTTCATATTGAACATCAGATTCTATTTGGTTGTAGCTCTGGTGCTCCAGGTAAGACAAATTATATTGAAATGTATTCTGACAGGTTACTAAAGAAAGCAAGCAAGGAGCCTGTCTACTAAAGCAGGAGACCTGTTATTTGATGTGCAGGGCCTGTTGCTGATAAAAGATGGCAGATCTAGATCTGCAGTAAACCGTCAACCCAGCGACTTGTCCCAAGAGGGCTTTTGTCAAGTCACAGCTAGTGTTTGAGCACAATTTGGAGAGAAGCCCAGGAACTACACGCAGTTAACGGTGAGAACACCGATATTTCTCATTATTATTTTGTCAGCTCAAGGAATGTGAGAAACAAAAGAAAAAAAAAAAAAGGAAAAAATAAACAGAGCGCACAGACACAACGACAGACCCCAAACAATTATTACTGATCAACTATATACATTAAAACACAAATCCAGAGTTAAATAACGTAGGAAAATATCCCATTTCCCAAAGGGATAGCAGATAGAGGTAGACCGACTTAATTTTTAAGTTGGTGTTCTGAAAAAATGTAAAAAAAATGGACAGGAATGTGAGTTTTATTGATCTGTGATACAATTATACAAACCAAACATTCTGAGCTCCCAGAAAAGAGGGACAATGGAAAAAAGACAAAAGGGGCAGGGAAATTTGGGCAGAAAACAATAGGGACCGTCCCTCCTAAATAAGGACACTTGGGAGGTATGTATACAGCCATTGGGAAACGGTAAAGTTTTCCATTCTAGACCAAATCAACATTTCTATATTTAAAAGCACAATTTCATAAAACCTATATTAGGACTGGTGTTACAGATGAAGCTGTACATCATGTCCATACAATTTCTTATCGGTCCATGATGACTTAAACGAGAAGAAAAAAAAAGTTAAGAACTGCTACATCTACATGTCTCTGTTCTTGCCACGCCCACATACACCTGGGAGTACAATATAGAGGAAGAGTCTGGAGGAAAAGGCATTGGCTGTAGGCCACTCACCTGGAAGAACACCGACATCGCTGCTATCAACCTCTTCTCCAATATCGCTGTTTCAAAACTGTCAAAGTCATCAGGGTTGTAGAAATAAATCTGCATCTGAGGGTTAATCATAATGGACAATCAGAACATGTTAAAATGCGGACATTACCAATTTTAAAATTGCATACATTTTTCTTGTAAAATGGTTAAAAGAGAGACCAAATAAGCAGCAAACTTACATTTTATTTATGGGGGGCGATGGGGTAACTGCATTTTAAAGCTAGCTAAATTAATAATTTATATATGACATTAAAATATTCTCGGAGGGGTATGCCTTTGGCCTGCACTGGATAACCGATATGGAGGTGTGGTTAGAATGTAGACCAGTGATTCCCAACCCATTCTTCCAAAGCCCACCCAACAGTCCAGGATTTAGGAATTACCCAGTTGTGTCTAAGGAGCTTTTTTTTTTTTTTTTTAAACACTTTACACAACTGGGTAATCACTAAATCCTTGACTGTTGGGTGTGCCTTGAGGAGCGCGTTGGGGACCAGTGATGTAGATTATTAGCTACTTGGCCCACAATAAAAATCATACATTCAACTTGGCTAAAGTTTGATACTTTTACAAAGTATGACACTTTAATAATTCCCAGTTTGTGGGCAGTGCCAAATGAAAAGTAACAAAACGGAACAAAAAAAGTGTGAAAGAAGTCGTATAATGAGTTATGCTCTTCTCTTACCCTGAGTGGTCAAATTACTATCATGGTCACAAACAGTTTGATTAGCTCAACATCAGAATGGGAAGCAACTGGGTGGTAAAGTTTGACAATGACACAAGAGTGCAATCAAAATCAGAGAGCAGTGCAGGAATCACAAATGTACAAAATCACTAAGCAACAAAAAGGAAGAAAGAAAAAAACAATAGATCCATTAAACTTCAATGCAAAGAAATAGTTTACAATGTAGTGGAGCTCAGTAACAGCCGCGAATGAACAGCCCACTCCCACTGAATCATTCTCCCAGATAAATGCATTCATCTTATTCTGAAAAAAGGAATTTTTACAGCTACATATCTCTTTCAAATCAACAGGCGAAAATGATCAGACTGCCAAAGCGTACAGGGACATAAATTTAGGGCGGTGGGGGGGGGGGACACACTTCACCATTTTGCTACCAATAAGAATAGCAACATATTGAATCACATTTACCGGACGCAGCAGAGCACATTTAAAAAAAAAAAAAAAACAACAACAAAAAAGTTTAACAAAAAGCTGAAATCGCCCAGGAGGTTGATAAAGGCTCATTTACAACCCACTACCCATTTATTATAATAGCAGGGTCACTAGTAACAATGGAAGGGCGTGGCACTAGCATAAAAGCTGTTTTGGGCCCCTGGCTTTTGAAGAGGAGGAAATTAACTTGGGGGCCCATTATCTATGGGAGTTTTTTCACTTGAAGCCACCAAAATCTACCCCTGAACTGGGTAAACACAGGTTACTGGAATTAAATAAACAGGGATTCAGCCAAACTGAAGCCTTGGATACCCATCCGTCGTTTTGAACCATGATGGACTAAACAGCTGTCCATTGAGAAATTCCTTACGTGTTTTACGCAAAGCCATAAAAATTATAAGCAACCAACATAGTGGAAGATCAGCTTCATTTATACAGCTGTAAAATACACCCAGGTGTATAAACCAAAACACAAGCACAATGCAAACCTATATAAAATTGTGTTTTATTTAAAATTAGCAGATTCAATTTTTCTGCCCCCCTACCTCCATCAGACACTGGAACACATCTGAGTAAATTGGCACAATTACAGTGCATTTATATCAATCTGTAGAGTAATTCCTATAATGACATCCTTTCAGCCGCACCTGCTATACCTCTAGTGAGGGCAAAAGTGTTGGAAAGACAAATACATAAAATTACTATTTAACTATTTGGGTGCTAACCTGAACTTACATCAGAGGGGCACTTGGTCACAAAAACTACAGACCGGTCCAGGGCAATGCACTGCGCTGGTAAGGACATGGTTGAGGCATACCTCCCGACGCTTGTTACCGCAAATCGGGATGCCATGGGTGGGGCTTGGAAAGTCGAGTGTGCATGCCCACTCTGGACTGCCATTATGGTAATGGAGAGGACCTAGTAGAGGGCCAAGAAATGTTTTCTGCCTCAGGGCTCGGCCACTGATTTAAAGTGTAGATGCTTCATCCAGAAATGAACCATTACAACTTAAGTACCTACAGTAAGGACGTATATATACTTTCACAAAAGAACGCAGGCCTGTATATACGTTTCTCGGTCTGTGAGCGGCGGGTGTACTTGCAAAATGAGGGCGTTCACTCAGAGCACTGTTATAATAGTGATAATAAATCATTGGCTTTGGCACAGGTGTTTAGGCGTCGACAATGGTGTCAAAGGCAGGGGTTAAGAGTACAATTTCTATGTTGCCATCCTGACAAAGGGCAAAAAAAACCAATGCAAATACTGAGATATTCTGTATCATTTCCTACCCAGCCATTTTTTTTTTTTTTTCCTAGGACAATTTCTCCGACTTGCAGTACTTCCGAGATGCCTTATATTAATGGCAACGTCGGCTAACTCTGGACTGCAACACGTCTGAGTTATATGTATTGGTTAATGTGTTTTGATGCATCTGAACCAAAAACAGAAGCGTACAAATCTAACGCTTAGATATACAACAGTACACAATTTGTCACATTTTAAGAGGCATCATTTATTAACAAAGATGAGGTGTTTGACAGTCCGCTCACGGCTCGGCCAGCCATTTTACCCAAAGATATATTAATGCAGCTTTTGCCCATTCCATTTTGTCTAATGGAGTTAGTGTAGCTTGGAACTCTTTTTATTTACAATTTTACAAAGCAATTCATTTCAATAACATATTTCAGCAGTGAGACATGTTAACTATCGTTAGAAGGCCAATAAGTAATGAAAACAGCCAAGGTCAACCGCAGAGAGACGCATTGGCTGGTTTCACCTCTACAAATGTTTATGTTTCAAGGTAGAATTTTTGGACACTTCACCTTCAAAGTCCTCCAATGTCCCCACCTAAATAAATTTTTAAAAAAAGAACATTTTTTATCTTTATTTGTCACATTGCTTGACCTTTTACAAAATATGTAGTTATGTAGTAATATGTAATCGGTATTATAGGGGCAGCTTATTTTCTGTATGTTTTTCTGGTGTTTAGTATATGTAAAATGCATTTTATATATATATGTATATATACATATATTTTTTTTGTATATACAGTTTTATAGTGCTGTGATGTTATTTTATACTCTGGTTCCACTGACATCACCAGTCTGAGACACCTGGGAGTAGTTTCACATCTAAGTGTACTCCAATTATTCTGCTCTCTGCTGGCATCAGTCCTGGATAATGTTTTTGTTTTTTTTCCACCTTTTAGACATTAAATACCCCCCAGGAGTTGAAGATTCTTTACAATGCAACAGGAAATAAAACAAACAATGAAGTGGGGCTATTCTTAAAAATATTTTTTCTATAATAGGTTTGCTTTTATAGCCAAGAATGACTATTTTGATAGCATACAGTCAACAATATACATTGTGCTGCGCTCGCTTTGGTTCACAGTCCCAGAATGTTAGATGATAGAGGCACGCAAGAATATTATAGAGGTCAGAGGCACTTTAAACAGCGCATTATTACGCTTGCTTTTTATCTACTATTATATTAAAATAACCAGTTGACCGCCGAGGTTTATTATATAGAACCAAAGAAATTGCTTTGTTCTGAGGCTAACAGCCATATGATTTACCATGAAATGAAGTCTGGAACATCACTTTGGATAAATGGAAATATAAATTTAATAGAATTTCCAAGACAACAAAGATTGCGACACTCAAACACAAATCAAAAACGTTCTAAATCATTTTCTAACCAAACATGGACACGGCGAGAGGTTCCTAGCCATAAGAAGGATTATTATTATTTTACTCAAGTGGAGTAATAGGTTATCCCAACATTACTAATTTATTTGTTTTTCATTTAAAAAGATTGAAAGTCATTTTACGACGATTAGCACAGCATTAAACAAAGCAAAAAATAAAAATAATAAAACAGCACAACCAGACTGGTTTAAAAATGCAAATGGCTACATCTGAAGGTTAAATCGGCTCTGTGTTGGAATAATTTGAAATCTTCGGAGGTGCTGCTAAATGAAATGGTAAATAAAGCACATACAATTAAATAAATGTTTGATTTCTGGACTAGTGTTAAAGGACTAAACCTTAACAAGGTCACTTGTGCCTGACGGAGACAGAATTTTAACTGCAACACAAAGTGAAAAGGACACTGCAAAAGCAAAGCTTAAGGGGGCTGCCATTGCACCGAGCAGTGCTCTAGGGTAGTGGCTCTTAAACCTGTCCTCAAGGATCCCCAACGGTCCAGGAGGTTGTGATTACCCTGTTGAGTTTAAATAAATCTATGTATAACCCCTGGTGTGGTGAGAGTCGGCTGGACATCGGGACACCCTCTCACGGAAATTACTGGGTTCACAAAGTTCTCTTTAATCCAACACTTTGTGTGTGGCTGCCTCGTCCCCCGCCCAACAATTTGGAACCATTGTCACACAATCCCGGTTTTCCTTCTCTGATGTTTGGGACACTGAAAATGCACATAAAGAGCAGTCGCTCTGAGTGATGATGCTACTGAGCATGTGCAGTAGCGCCACCACTGCCCTCGTAAGTTACAGGTCACACCACGGAATTGCCGCTACATCTCTGTATTCTTCAGTGTGGTGTTTAAAAACCAAGTAACACTGCCTTGAATGAAGCATATGGCAGAGATATGCTTATCCACAGGGGTGACCCAAATGGCAGTCTTCTCTTCCGAGATTACAGGTCACCAAATTTATGCTTCTGGAATATATTAAGGATGTTCTGAATGGAGCAGACTGGAATGCATTAAAAACAGGTTTAGGATAGGTTATCAGACGAGCCATTGATTTTCCTTGGTGCAAGTTTGCATTAATAAAGATGATTAGGTTTCATGTAAAACTGCTAGTCGGTCGCGTAATTAAAAAAATATATATCATCCTCTTCAAGCGCAAAACTCAACCTCAAATGACTCTGCACTTTCACCTTATATTTTACCTGGTTAAAAATGAAAGCCAAAGTTAGGTTCAAAAGATGCAATAGCATGGCACATGTCCAGTGGTTAAGCATTAAGTATGGAGCCCCCATGGCACACATCTACCAGAGATATGATTAGTGCTTCCTCTTAGATGAAGAGCTCAGCAATGAAAGCTTTAAAATGACTGTCACCTAAACATTGATTATATTGTGAAAGAAGGATAAGATCCATACATCGTGCTAGGAGAAACGCAAGCAAATGAAGTTAAAGTAGGTGTAAGCTGTGTCTCCTGTTTATGACATCACCATGTGGCTCAATATGCAAATTGCAGATTTTTCATTGAAAGTAGTAAATGTGCATATCAAAAGTCATAAACTGTACACACCACAGTCGCATTATCTGTATATTCAATTCAGGCACATAGAAAATGTATTGGGAACCTATTTTTTCTTTCCATCTTTGACCACACCTTTTTAATTGATACGGCGTGTTGGTGCCATATTGGTCCTCAAACAGCTCGTCAATGCAATATGTGTCCCCAAACAGCTTTCTAGTACTATTTTTGTCCCCAGACAGCTTTCTCGTACTATTTTTGTCCCCAGACAGCTTTCTCGTACTATTTTTGTCCCCAGACAGCTTTGTAGTACTATTTGTTGTCAGTGCCCTATATGTTACCAAACAGCTCGTCAGTGCTGCCCCACACCACTTATCTGCAGGATTGGTGTGTCTCTCCCTCCAAACTGTGTAAAGTGTGCAGGAAGTAGATGTGAGGTAATTTCCTGCATGCTAGATCAGGCAGGGAGAGTGTGTGAAAGAGATCATCTGACAAGATGATCTCTACAAACTCCATGCCATTATCTATGGATTAACCAGTCAACCAGTGGCTTTTAAAGGGGCGGAAATGCAAGCGTCGCCCCCCAGTGGTGAGCTTGGTTGCAGTTGTGACATGTATTGTTACATTCCCTGTGGTGTAAACACATTAAAATAGGTTAAGAACATATGATAGAGGGAATGATGCTCACTGCAGCTCCCACAACTTTTATTAAAGAAGTCAACATCTGTTGAATAGACAGTCAAGCTCATTATCTGGCCATTTTGCCAATAACTTCGATATCTTTGTAACACGATGAAAGAATGGTTGAAACTCATTGTAGGACTCTGGAACCTGTTGTCAGGAACATGACTGCCATTGAGCACCTGAAGGACAGTCACTCAGACATACCCACTTGTGTCAGAGAAAGCCAAATGAAGGGAAATACCTACGGGCAACAAATAAGCCTCAAATTCCAAGAAAGCCAGAGGCCTTGTTGTGCCACTCGCTAACCCAGTTACTTTCTATCTAGATAATCCTCACTCCTTGCCAACAATGCAGTTTAACCATGAGAAATCATACATCCTATAGGATTTGCGCCAAAGGAATGGACTAATCCCCTTGCGAATATCATAATCGTGCCCCCCCCCCCATAAACTAGGGGGCAGGGTCAGGTTTAAAAGGTCTTTAAGTTTTAATCAGGCCTCTAGCAGAAGCTCTTTAGATTGCAAATTATTAAGTATAGCTTGGGAGCCTCTGTCCCCTGACAATCCAGATTAATACATTTTTAATAAACAGAGCATGTGGGTCCATAGCTGAAAAATCAGTGTAAAATTATGATTTCACATGGGGAAGCTGCCAGTTTCGAGCAGTGACGTGACAGCACTCTATGGGACAGAGAAAGTGTTTTTTTTTTTTTTCTTCCGGAAATTAATTGATTTGTTTGGCTTTGCAGCCAGGGACAGGACTGGATGCCAACATTTTATTACCATTGATTTCATGTATATGCAGCATGGTTATTATCATATCCACACAACGTTCTCTCAATTAAAAAAGTTCTGCAAATCCATACAGTATCCTCATGAGAGTTGAATTAAAAAAAAAAAAAAAACTCAGGAGGAGGTAATGAGTGCCTTACATCTCATTTAAATTCCAGAATGAATTAATCAAAAGGTGCAAGGGTGGCAGTCAGAAGGATTAACAAGAATACAAATCTAATTTAAATGACAGTAGAATATACAGCTTAATTACAGAAGCCCTCTGAGAAGACTGAATACAGTGATCGGTCTTAAATTCCACTAAGTGGAATGATGATGATGATGGTGAATGACTAAGAAATGATGATCAACTGGGAGACAACATCTTCAGAGATTCACCGATAGCCATGCCATAACATTTTGGGTATGAAATGAACCACAGGAATGACCTCATCTCTTTACAAGGATATGGCAAGACCATAAGGGTTCTCATAACAAGTACCAGTTGAGCGATTGAAGCCATGAGTGTCCATATAGGATATCGCACAATGCTACTTGGCCATTAACTTCTGTGCCACAAAAATGGTTCTCGGGGAACAAAGGACTTGCTTGAGCCTGGAACACCAGTGTCATTAACTTTTAATTCACCCCTGGCTAGGGCGATGGCAGTTGTATTCCAATTATAAAAATACCATTTCAGCTTGACATAAATTCCTTTGCAAAGGTTGCAGTTTGGATTGGGTTTCAAGTCTTCACTTGATGCATCCTCCTATAATGTGACACAGACATATTTTATGGTATAAAATAATCTCGACTGAGGCTTAACATTTCTTCCATGATTGCCATTGTTTTCTCCACCATGTCTACCTCTTGCCACGCCAACCTGTCAAACGGCTGCCCTATAATTTTACTCGAGATTTACCCTACGCGTGATTATATTGACGTGGCCTGGAGAGTTGGACAGAAAATCTTCAGCAACTCTCTCTAGCATCGTAGACGAGTTGAACACCAGGATGAGGAGAGTGCCACAAAATCTGCAAGTGTCGTCAAGTATATGCTCGCTCAACTCCAATGGCAAAGATTGGCGTTATCGACAGGTATCCGGTAAATATAGGTTGATTCTCTTTCAAATGCCAATGAACATTGCAACATAAAATCAATGGCTTTCACAAACATTCAGGTGACCCAAGTTCCATGGTGCCATTCCGAAAACATTTCACATTTTACAACACACAACTAAATATTGACCCAAATGGCAGTGGTGTAGGCTCTGGAGTCTATTCATAAAAAAGGGAACTGTGGTGAATGAATAAATGACCTGCAGAAATCATCAATAAACAGAAAAGTTAAAAAGATAGGCTTGTTAAAGACTTGTTCCAACTCCACTGTTGAAGTCAACAGAGTTGCTTTTTTTAGTGATTAGACTTCAAGGATGCTCTTGCATTTTTGATCAGTTAAATTTAATAATTAAAGGCAAATGTTATTTCAACAGAAATAAAAAAAAATTAAAAAAAAAACACTCACACGATACTCGTCTAATCTAGAGTAAGGTGTGTTTATCAATTAGTTTATGTAAATAAAAGTCTGTTCATTTTCTAATTGACTTTACAAAAAGAACTTAAAAACTACTACCATTAGGTTTTAAAACACTCTTGGAAGGACCCCAAAAAACTGCTCACACACCCCTAACCACTACCCTAAAACGAAATGTTGCCCATTTATTGAGAGGTATCGACAGTGTTTAATGATTATGTTCCAAAACCGCCACACAATTCTCCAAGATCTAGGGAGCTTTTCACTCTTTCAAACCACATTGCTCAAGAACTAAGTTACTTACAACTTACCAAAACGTATTTAATGTACCCTATGTTAAATCTGGGTGGTTAAGTAATAGCTTCTTAAACAATGTGAAATAAAAGGAGACATTAATCTTAATTGTATCTATGTGGGGCCATATATCCACGCTGTGCGTTCTTGTAAACATTCTATGGGTTTTAAATCCCTTCCCTATGGCCTTGTAAAAAGGAATTTGTTGCAAGGGAGCTGCTCCGAGTCAGGCCTGTTCGATACTCGCAAAGTGAGCAATCTCATTTCATTATTTTTAAATTAACTTATTTCACATCGTGCTCTGCAGTACTTTGGCAGTTGGTGGGAAAGTATTTTGTATTTCATTGATTAATGTGATGGATGAGAAAATTAAGTATTTTATGGAAGAGAGAAGAACCCCAGATGACTGTAGACTATGCCATTTAGTTTAGTTCACAAACTGATGAGGCTCCGTAGCAAATAGATTAGTTCTGCTCTGTGACCTTAAAGGGTTTTTGCAATTAACCAAAAAGTTATTATACCACACGTAAAATATATCTTGCGTTAACATCTAAAACAAGACCGGGTTTTAGTTACACATTTCTCACTGAAGAAAACAATGATAGAGGTATGTTAACATGCCTGACCATCAAAGTGGAATCCTGGAGTAGGACAAAGTAGTGGATCGGAAAAAGGGAAGATTAGCCAGGCAATCCAACTTTATCACCTCAATTAAAGGAGGACACGTGGGGGAGGCATGTCTTAATTAAGAAGCAACTGTCAACGCATTGACAAAGATTAGTATTTGGTAACATCAAAGTAGTCGAACATTCTACGACTGGGACTGTCCTGGCCAAACTGCGAGAATTGGCATGTATTCTTGTGGTTTAAAATGGATCAGTCCAAAAATACGCACATACACATTATATTTGAAGTTAAAGTATTCGATATATATGTATCTATTAATATTTTCACCCCGACGGAACAGGAGATTGGTGAAACTGGTGAATTTATCATAGGAAAATGTTTTTTTTTTTTTTGAGTAGTCCAACACCTATCCGAGGCAAGTTATTGAATGATTAACAGTCATTTAGAATTCAGCAGGAGAACCGGTAGGATTAATTTACACTATTGTTGTAAAAATGAGATTAATCATGCGTTCCCGCAATCGAGGCACTCAGAAATTTGAAGAAAAAAAAAAAATTCTTCAAAATCGCAAGCAGCGCTGAACGAGGTAGATCGCAATGAATAAAACATGGCGAGAACTTGTTAGGGAAACGAGGTTTATTAAAATATGCAAATCCGTCCTCAAAAATCAGATGTCAAGGTTGGTTATTGGTGAAGTCAGCACTCGGGAGCGAGAGAGAGAACGTTGAAAAGGGGTTAACCCATTGTGAAAGATGCAGACCAGTTGAAAGTTATACTACTGGCAGAGTGATCACATGGAGCAGGTGATGGGGCCAAATCACAGACGATACATTTTTGACTTATGCACTAAACAAACTGAATTGCAACCAAATGCAAAGATAAAAATATATATTTAATGTAATTTTCACATGTAGGGATCACACTAAGAGTTTTTGTACATATACCTGTTATTTTTATGGAGTATGTATTTCTAAATATGTAATATACACATTTTTGGAGCTATGGTCTCCATTGTAGCATGACTGATTTTATATGTAGGTATGAGTGAGTCTAGCGCTATTAGCAAGATGTCACGATTTATCGGTACTTTAAAGACCAGCATCTTTTTGTGGGAATCTGTGCACCTACACAGCGGAGGAAGAGTTTTATTGGAACACATCCTGTTCGCCTGGCCAGGTACAGATTTTCCCTACTGGCCTAGTGGCCTTATGTTATATTACATGGTCGCTATTGTGCTTAAAGATGGACTTGGATAACCGTTTGGCGATTTACTACCTCAGTTGCACCTCAAACTTCATTTACTTACTGAAGCTATCAAATTTATATTTTTATCAAGTAAGTGTCATCTCTTTTTACAATTCTGCCTAATTAAAATGGTCTTTTGAGTGGTTCATCCATAGCTGCATATGGTGTGATTGTTACAAGCACACACACTAGTAGCTACATGTGGAGTAATGTATGTACCTGGGTTGAAAAAAACAATTAAGCGTTAATCCTAATCCTAAATCCTCTGTAACCATAATCCCCCCAGTGGTAATTTCTCACATTCTATACAGTTGGAGGTGGGTGGCATCCTTGGAAGTGTATTTGTCGACATCTCAGACGGCATTTCCGCCCAGCTGTCAGATCCATGGTTTGAGTACACGGTACACTCAATGGTCAGAACACCACATGCAATGAATAGCTGGGGAGGAAATGTGCCCTGTTATTCCTCATATGGAGCTGTGTTTGCCATGGTAGGTGCTGAACACAAAT
Source organism: Pelodytes ibericus (assembly GCA_036172795.1). Taxonomy (NCBI): domain Eukaryota; kingdom Metazoa; phylum Chordata; class Amphibia; order Anura; family Pelodytidae; genus Pelodytes; species Pelodytes ibericus. Next base: position 74,128,994 of record CM069865.1, on the reverse strand, counting down.
CACCCCCCGCCTGGTCTTAATGGCACACAAAATAAAGTACATTTTTTTTTAAATGGCACAATCAATAAAAAGGCTTTTTAATCAGACAGAAGATTAAATATATAAGTTCCGTACGCTCCCCCTTTGCCCTACTTTGACCTTGAGTGCACTGGTTCTCGATTAAAAGTCGTATTTAAAAGTTTAGCGACAAAAATAAATAGTGAATTTTCTAATGCAGACCAGCTATATTTCCCATTGAAATTAGGCATAAGAGAGTCAGGTTTGCCATACCATCTAATGTCGATTTAAAAGCACGCCAACACGCGCTCAGAACTTATCCACTTTAAAAATAAAAATCCCAAAGTGACTTATTCCTTTCAGCAAAGTCAGCAGGTGAGAAATCTATTAATTAGTAAAGCGAACCAGAAGTCAAACATTACTCTTCACAGTGGCATGGGATTTGCTTTCATTTTTTTTTTTTTTTTGGGGCCATTAACGGAAATCATTAATATAACAATTCATTGCATTTTAATGATAGACTAAATATATCATTAGTTATGACTTACAGCTGCGTTCACCTTGCTTTTTTCAATTAAAAAACAATGCGGGTCAATAAGATCTGTTCAGGAGAACGGTCCTCTTGCACTGTAAACAAAAAGCAGGTGGGATGGCTAAATTAAACACGTAAATCTATTCTCTGCCATGTACAGGTTAAACACCACCATTAAACTCCGTTTGGTGCCTGGAGTGTCCCTTTCATACAAGGAATGATACTAAAAAGAGTGTTGGTTATTTATAAAGGTCACCTGTGAGGCAGTCTTCTAAATGTGGAGCAATCACCGTGGAAACCACGGTTCCCACCGATTATAACTTTGCACCACAATTGGCCTTTATAAACAAGTGTCAGTGTTATGAACAGTTGATATGTAGCAGACTGAGGCTAGTTTATAGTCTTAGAGCAAAAATGTTAAATAAAAACAAAAAAAAAAACGATTTATACAATTAATTTGTCTTTGTACCATGAATGGTCTTTTTTGATAAGCAGCTTAAAACATTTCTTGAAACAGGGACTAAACCCAAATATTTTCTTCTAAGAAGGCCTTGTTAAAACTGTAATCTGAATAGTGCACCCAAAAACCTGTAGTCTTCGCAAAGATGGGAGCTGCCATCTTGTGGAGCAGCAAGAGACAACCATATTTCTCTCCACCACTGGTGTGTGCATTCATCAATTTTATTAGGACGCTCATATTATGGCCATCTCTCTCATGATCATAAGAAAATCTTCCAATTTTGTGGTACATGACCAATGGTGGGAGATGAGTAACTCCTTCTCTGCTAGACATGCGTTGGGAGCCATAGATACCACAGGCAAGTCAGCAGTGCCAGGTCATGGAGAACTAGCTCTGTGATATGGCAGCGGGGGAGTCTCAATGAGCCTTCCAAAAGAATTGGGCACCACTTCTGAACGATGCTCCATGGGAGTAATCATGTCTGAATAAAAGCACTTCAGAAAGTCCCTCTTTAATCTACTGTTTTAATGGATCTCATAAGATTGCTTCCGAAAGATAAAATATATGGACAATATGAAGCCCCCGAAGATTAGGATTAGACACCTATCACTCTCTGGAGCTTTTCTCCTAAATACAAATCATACCTAAAAGAAGAAGACGATCTACTGACACTGGGCTCCGGCAAAGGTGGCGGAGGATTATGAGACATGGCGTTGAACAGTCACAAAGCTACCTGCCCAGTTAAACAATATACTTCCAATTAAGAAGCGGGTTCTAGATGACTGAAGAAGATAAAATGGACTCTTGGGGTGTAGCAGAAGAGAAATCAGATAAACGGAAATTCTGTGTTATCCCACCAAGCGGCGTAACCACATGGGGGGGCAGGTAAAGAGGGCTGTTCTGCTCCAATTCTTTGTACGTTTAGTGCGAAGCACGCTATTAAGAGACAAGAACTAAAAAGGACAGGAGAGCAATTGGAAGCAACCTACATTACAGAAGGGTGAAAAAGTCAACAGATCCAAATGGGAAAAAAAAAAAAAAATCAATGTCATGCTCTGAATCCCAAACATTTACCTTGCTGAAAAACTCCTAGTTTGTGTATGTTGGCCTGACTTTATTTAATGCCGGCATGATGTAGCCAGCTTGAGGAAGCTCACAAACACCTTTGTTGTAAATTAATGAATGTGCAATGCGTGGCACAGTTATTGTATTTATAAAACAGTGGCCAGTAGTAGAATAACATGATAGATACCTACTTTGCAAAATGCAGCTGCATTGGGAAAATGATCAAATCGGAGCCGCAGCTAACTGCGCCAACATCATGTGGTGTTCATACCGGCAAACTAGCCCAGGTTTGTAATTTTGGTTGTGTTCTTGCGTGGCTGCCATGTGTATAGGGTTGCCACCTGGCTGGGATTCTACCGGCAGGCAGGTAAAAAAAAAATTGACTTGATGCCAATGTTAAGTCTATGGAGGCAGTAACATAGCCGGTATTTTTTTTTTTCTTTTTTTCAAGAAAAGGTGCCAACCCTACACGTTTACCAGGTTTCAGCCACTATACCACAGTCCTGATTTCTCCAGGACACCAAAAGATAACAGACACTGCGCATGCACAGCCACACCCTTGTGTCCCATATCTCCATCGGTGCATGTTTTAAGGTTAGGAAGCAAGCAAGTGCATTGTCACATTGCCTTCTCTTACATCATGCAGCATCTCATCATCGATTGGCTACAACTGTTCCACGTTTCCAGATGTTGGCAGGTAGTGTGCGGATGAAAAGTACCTTGTCCCATTATAAGTTCCTGAATCAGAGCGAGTATAATACACGGCACTGAAAACAGAACATTGATTGGGAGTAGTCTATGCTCCCCCCATTGAGCGTCCATGACATTTCCTGTAACTAAAGGATTATCCGTCACCTATTGTGAACTGTGTTTCTGAGCATTAGCGTCTCAGCTCGTTGGGCTCTAGTTTTCAACTACGCAAGCTATTGCTGAGCCTAGCCGAGCGGCAGCTCGTCTATACTGTGAAGCAAAAATAAATAAATACATAGCAAAGTAAAGACTGGTTTACAAACAAAACCTATACATTTCCCAAAATGAGATGGGCAAAACAAAGTGGAACGAAGGTGGACATGGCCAGACTGCGAAAGTGTACAAGGCCGCAGACACCGGCACAGCCCGCCAGTATTTACCAGTGATTCCTATATAATATCAAAAAGAAAACACAGGAGACTCAGCACACCGTTTAAGGGAGTTTAATCCACTAAAAAATAACAACGTTTCAGCCCAGCACTGAGCTTTTTTCAAGACTTTTTTCAAAACTCCCTTAACCCCTTCGTGACGCATGGTGCTTGCGTCCCAAACGACGCAAGCACCAAAACGTCACGATTTGTTCCTGGCCACCGATCACAAGGTGATCGGTAGCCAGGAACACTCTGGCAGAGTCCCGATCAGGGTCTTAATAGACCCTGTGGGTCCCTGCCAAAAAAATCGCGAGACCTCCGGACGTCACGGAGGCGTGCCCGAACCCGAACTCGGAAGAAGCTCAGTTGGGCTTATGACCAAGCATCATGGGATATGTTCCATTTCTGCTAAAGCACACGCAGGGAAATTCCCTTACGATGCATAGCACTTTAATTTCCAAAATAGTTGAAAAAGTGAATGAGTTTCGGCTACGCTGGGCACAGGTACAACATTATTATTTAGAGCCATTTTGATTGTGAGAAAGGACGGCTAGCCTGACAAGCTTGATTTGTTTTTAATGCAGGTTGACATCCACAAATTGGTGGCTTTAAATAATCATATAACAATAGCCAGTTATTAATGCCCCTTTCCTGCGAATATATTATTTGGGAATTTATTGGCAGCTTAGAGCTGTAGCATTACAGCCAAGAGTATTAATTAACCTTTGCTTAATGCCATAGCACCGGTGTATCCTTGCAGAAAAATCACTTAAAAATAAAAATACACTTATATATTTTTTTTTTTTCCTCTCTTCCAAAATATATTTTTTTATTGATTTTGTGGCACAAAGGCAGAGGAAGACTATCCAGGGAACACAGAGATTCCAATTACTATTCACCCAGTGCATTCTGAAGACTCACAGTGGTGCATTTATAAACTGCAAGATATTCAGAGCACACCATCCCTTGCTGCTAAGCCAGTTCTGTCCAAAACGGTGTCAAGCTCTAATTTGCTACTGGAAAATATAATTTACTCCCCCCCAACTGCCTTTGTCATGTTTAATTCTGCCTGGCTTTTTCCTTCCAAATGCATATACAAAAACCCTGTGCTCATGCATACAAAATCCCACAGCTACCACCAATGAGTGTACAAGTGTATACAATGTATCTGTAGTGTCCCATTTCAAGTATGTAATTTGCATACAAAGCCTCATGATGATTTTGTAAGCAGGTGATGGAACAGAAATCCAGTAGGACTGTATATACTCTGGGGCTGTAACCTAAAAATAAGTGAGCGAGCCATGGCTTCCAGTAGTTGGTCCCACCTCCTGGGGAATCCTAAATATTAAAACCAATCACAAACTAAGGCAGTTCAAACATTAAATTTAAAATTCAAAAGATAAACTTCAAAAAGTGGCCATCCCTTTTAGAAATGGGCTTACAAAGTGGGAGTGAGGAGCCTTAGTGATGTGCTCTGGCAATTGTCTACACATTCCCTTTTTATTTGGAAGTGGGCTTAGTAGAGAGGGGAGTTGTGTTTATCTCCCTATTGCTTTTCCTGTTGTAAACTAGGCCTATGCCTACCTACCTAGGCACCCGAGATCTGGTACAAACCTTCTCAAAGAATACAGATGTTCATATTATCAGCAGTAATTACCTTGAACCTCCTTCCTCTGCTGATTTGTGGATAGAATTTATAGACCAGTCTACCCAGCATGGTACAATCTTCTGCTCCTGCCCTGTGTGCTGGCTATTATATTTTTATACAGACAATACAACCACTGCAGAGGGAGACTGACATTTCTGATCGCTTCACTCAAGCATCGACCGCTTAAGTCAGCATAGACAAAGTACTGACAATCAGCCCTGCACTGTAAAAAATGCATGCTATATATTTTTTCTTGTTAACATTTTATGTGCCAGCAGGATTTGACGTACCGTAAGCTTTACAGACTGCTCCGGCATTCCACCTATTAAGAATTCCAAGGATCTTGAACAGCAAGTGCTGCATTAACTATCTTAGTGTGGAATAAGCCTCCCAATAAAATGTATTAAGATGCAGGGAAACAATATTTACAGACACTAGGGGTTACAGATAAACACCTGGACTGAGGGAAAGTTCAAAAAGTGGAGCAATCTGGTTGGTTTCCACAAGGATAGTACCAAGTCAAGAATGATGCTACGGAAGTCCCCGTTATTCATAACTTCGTCAGTGATGACTAACCTTGGAACTGCAGAGTTTTGGAAACTTCGTATCTCACAATGCTCAGTGAGTCATAAGGCTGTATGAGCATCCTGGGATGTTTCGTTCTCACACATCTGCAGTGCCCTACGTGAGACAATTATCATAACCCTTTTATAATACTTAATCTAATACGCTTAATAAGCTACTGCCAATAGGTGATTATATATGTGCTAAAAAATGGCTCCTTCCGGAATTCTTCTACGCCTTGTTCCAGCAATAAAATAAAATAACAAAATTAAATTAACATTTTAATTGGAATCCTTGCCAGATAAGAACTGTTTGTGCTGCATTCACCTCTTGTATCCACATGGTCTTACATTTATATTAACAATAGCCTGAAGTCTTATAAGCTTATAATAATGGAACTTTCAAATTGGTAAAGTCCAGTAATTACATCTTTGCATAAAAGTGCACAACCCAACTACCCGGTTCCTGTTACCTCCTCCTCACTTCACCTAAGAAGTCCCCAGTTTCTGATTTCAAAGTTAGACATAAAGCTGTAAGTGGCGGTAATATAACTGACTTCTTATGCTTTTCGGCAGATGCGTTGGTTTGACTATAGAATCGATACTTAAAAATCGATGGAATCGATGAGTCATGGGCACTTTTAGAATCTTCGCTAAACGGTTATCCATAGATTTTAGGTACAATGAAGAACAATGTCTGGAAAATAAGGAAACTCGGACGACTTTAGACACTGCTCATAAAAGGTTTTTTTTTTTTTTTTCTAAAATATTAGAAAGAATGTGAAATGTAAACACACCGCAAGTCTACAAATAGGAAGACAGAAGGTTCTTAAAAACTTTAGCATCATGGATTAAATCCATAATAAAGCAAACTTAGGCCATAAGTCTGCGTGTTGGCTATATACCATGGGTGGGGAACCTTCCAGATAATGCAGGAGTACATTTCCCCTACTACTATGTTAGCCTCTTAGCTGAAAGAACATTATGGAAGATGTAGGCCAGCAGCTTGAGCGATGCAGGTTCCCTATTCTATACTGAAGTACCTAGCTTTGCATTTTGACAATGTCTCTCCCACCCACTATAATTTTTTTCTTCAATAGAGAAATTTGAATTTCAGTATGACACACAAAACATGTCCTGAAGCAGAAAAAAAAAAGATTAAATTGCTAATCATTTTACTGAATTAATTATTATTTTATGATACAATGCTAAATCCGGGTAAGGAAGTCTGTTTTATGCAATGTTAACCCAGATACAAGTCTGCTTGCTTACAGCAAGGATAAGCTTTTTACAGCTTCTAAAACTCTCATTCTTCTGGCTGTGAAATTAGAGAGTCGTGCATATGGTAGGGTTATAGTTTTTGTGTCGTCTTCCAAGATCTAGTGTCTCAATCATCCATAACCAAGACTGTCCCAGCATTGTGTAGATGAACAAATATTAACCCAGCAATCCAAATAATGGCAAGTCAACCATCGATCTTGTCATTAATATCCACCCAAAACGTTTTCATAAAATAGAGTGTCCACTACGATCCAGACAATTCCGTATCTACTATGATTTACATTGTGTCTGTTCTTGACCTACAGATACAAAGTTTCAGCATTCGGGAGCATAACCAGTCCTGTGCCATTAATTTTATGAGTCCTTTATTACGCGAGACTGTACTCTACCCTGCCAGCTTTTTTGTAACTCCCTTTTCTCCCATTGACATTGGATGCAACACAACACAGACGACGCCTCTGTACAAAGAAAAAAACAGCCACTTCTCAGTTTATCAATCTAGTGGAAAGTTGATGAACAGGGAAATGGTCATTTATTATTATTTAGGGGCTTGATGTCTTTTAAAAAACTTAATGGCCCTGTAAGAACAGGGTTACAACAAAATCTGCTTCTATTCAAAGTTTAAATATGGTAATCTGGGGAAATCTGTAAGGATGCATTTGATCTCTGAAATGGAAACAGAAAAAAATGAGGTGGTCTTTGCTACCGCGTGGCTAGAATTGCACAAATTAATTGTCAGAGGTGCAGGTAATTGTCGGAGGTGCAGGTAATTGTCGGAGGTGCAGGTAATTGTCGGAGGTGCAGGTAATTGTCGGAGGTGCAGGTAATTGTCGGAGGTGCAGGTAATTGCAGTTAGGATAGGAAAAAAATATAACGAAAAATGATCTATACATTATGTAAAAAATATGAAATAGTACTGTCAGCAAAAAGTCAAATTCTGTTTAATCGAAGCATAGACCTTTTAATTAGGAATACTTTAATAAAAAATTTAAAAAAAAAAACAAAAAAAAGTACCTTATTAAGCCCCCTGTGCTTCTACAGGGAGCAGGCATATTTTTTAGAATCTTGGGGACCCCACGTCTGCCCCCTGATAGGGCTATTCAAGCAAAGAGGGCAAAATATCTATGCTTGATGCAATCTTTCAATTAAACAGGACTTTATTTGTTGCGGACAGCTGTCCTTTAAATATCACTGTGGTGGTTCTCCTGCTTATGACATCACCTTATGGCTTGATATCCAGATTGCACAATTTCCATTGAAAGTAGCTCATTTGCATACCAAGCCAAAAGATGATATCTTCAACAGGTTAGAAACCACACATTTAAAGCACACGTTTCACTTAAATTAGGCATTCACTTGCAATTCTACCAATATTTTAGTATACTTTTTTATTCTCTACATTTACCTTAGAAACATTTTTTAAGTGATAGAGTGCCTTTAACTCGGCTTAACCATCTAGATTTGTTAAAGCATACTGATCAACTAAAGGATCACAATAAAGCACCCATGTAGTTTTAGAGGCTCAGCATATTTCCCATTTGCCTTGATTCAAACTATTTTTGAACATGCCCAGTGGGTTCAATTGCCCTGTTTTGCGGCTTCGGTGCATGCGTTATTGACTGAGTGGGCTGAGTGGGCTTATCAGTCCTCCGACACCCCTCTACAGACAACCTGAATTTTGGGGGTATACATAGATTTTTAGTATGGTTTGTGTTGGTTGATTTTAAAGCACAATGGGATACAAACCCCTGTGCGTTTCGCTAAAACTTCATGAAGCAGTTCATCCAGTAATTTCAATCCATACATACGTTAAATGCTTATTTTATAAAAACAGAAGAAAAAAAATAAGATTATAGACTATTTTTATCAAAAGCTTAACATTTGTTTGACTAATCCTGTCTTATTCTGTAAGTCTGAACAATACACATGAGGTGGCGGATCAGTTGCCCTAAGAAGTCCAGAAGATTAGGTGATTCATCAACAACTGAGCAATACTCTGGCCCAGTAGTGTATCTTCCACAAGGTAAACAAGGCACTCGCCTAGGGCGGCACTTTGCCAGAGGGCGGCACTTTGCCAGATGGTGTTAAAGCACACTTCTGGTGCTTCAAACATTTTCACTCCCTCCCCCACCTTTCAGCAAGCTTGAGCTCCTTCCAATGAATCGGGGTGATGGGGGCATGTAATGGACGTGGTGGGGGTATGTAATGAGGGTGTTGGGGCATTTAGTGTGTAAGCAATGTGGGTGATGGGGCATGTAATGGGGTGATTGAGCATTTAATGTGTGTGCAGTGTGGGTGACTGGGCATGTAACGGGGTGATTGGGCATTTAATGTGTGTGCAATGTGGGTGATGGGGCATGTAATGGGGTGATTGGGCATTTAATGTGTGTAAAATGTGGGTGATTGGGCAATTAATGGGTGTGCAATGTGGGTGATGGGGCATTTTGTAGGTGTGCAATGCGGGGGGGGGGGGGGGGTGCCTAGGGCAGCACAAAGCCAAGATACACCACTGCTCTGGCTCATCAATAAAACTGAAGACCCCTGGAAATACATAAGATACATCGTGCCCCTGGGTGACAGGTGTGCTCCGGAATGGCAGGATGCCTGTCACATAGGGGCACGATACGATATATATATCACAAGTTTTATTCTATTTTATGCTTCCATGCAATACCCGGCAGATGTTCTAGTTTTTTTTTTTAGTTTTTTTTCATTTAAAGAAACTTGCAGCTTGCATCAAGAACATTATTGCTGAGATCTGTATGAAAAATAAATAAATAGAGATAAATAAATGAAACTATCCAGTGCACCGTGATCTAAAGGTGCCTCACTAGTCATTTTGCGATTCCGGATGACATTACACATTACAATCCGATGTCATTACAGACACAAGTGTTAGCCAAAGTGTAATCACTCAGATATGCCCGTGTAGCAGTCTTATCTTGCGACAGCCACAAATATGGTTATAACTACTGTCAATCAAGGCCCATAACGAGACTAAAGCTGTAATAGCATTTCGTAGGAGCTATGCATAACCCCCATCACGGCTGGATGCGAGCAACGATTACAGTGTTCTCCGGCGCAATCAAGTTCTGCTTAGCTAGCCCTTTAAACACAGATTATGGGGCTAAATAAATTGCAGGACTGTTCGCTAAAGGCAGTACACACGTCTTTCTAATTTGAGAGCCTTCCGATTAAATCAAAGGAAATCCAACATGCTACTGAGCAAGGTACAAAGAGAAAAAAAAAAGAAGGGCTAGATAAATAAAAATCGCTGGCCAGGCCCGGCTGCTTGCTTCTCATTGAAGCATGGTAACTGCCAGTTTCTTCCTTCAAAAGGTACCTGCCAGTTTATCCTGACACTAGTGAGAACCAACTTTTCTATTTGTGCTTCTATATTTGAAGCACACGGGAAAATGTTGTGCCGTGTCCCTAAGATCAAATATGTTCGTTTATCGGGATTGAGAGAAATCCAGACTTATTGGGACACAATAAAGAAAGAGCTCAAATTTTAAAAAAACAACCATTGGTTTAAGACAATTGAAAGCGAACGCATATAATTATGAGAATAATATGTCTGCAATGTCTCAGACAGATGCTTTAAAGGAAAAAAAAAAAAAAAGGAAAAAAAAAACAAACAAAAAAAAAACAGATAAATAACATCTGAGGTCTTCACAATACCAGACACAAGGTTTCACTCTATGCACTTAATTACCCACATCCCGTACAGATATTTAAGAAAGGATTTAGATGAATCAGCTATTATTGAAGGAGGATTTTTTTTCCCTTTCTGTCTTTTGCCTTAGCTGGGGTTGTGGATTGGAACAAATGTGTGCCGGAGTCCAGGCCACATCTGGTTTCTTAATTACGTTCATGGCACATTTGCTTTTAAGTGGTACAAACGCACAGTTAAAACATAACTTGCTAAAGGGAAAGGGAGAATAAGTCAATTACCGGGGAAAGAAAAAAAGGCCGTTGGACATAAAATGAGGGAGGGAAATCTGTTTCAGTATCACAGATAGTCAATGACTTCTGGTTGTAAACTTTGCAGTAATCAAAAAAGGGTTTTGTGGGCCACTTAAATGGATTGGCAGCGACTCGTGGAGACCGCGAGTGGGCATCGTGTCTCACCTCAACAGGGAATCTCCTGCCGTTAAGGCTATGTTCCGAGCCCGCCGATCCGTTACTCTGACCCCAATGGAATTCCATCTTCTCGGCTTTAAATCTGCCCGGTAGACCACCACCGCTGATGAAATAAGCATCTTTAAGAAGAATGGCGACTGTAAAATATGAAAAAGCAAAAAAATAAAAGTTAGAATGGTTTTGTAAATAAATATAATTTTAAAAAGTAACACAGTACTTGGACTACTCAAGTAATACAAGTTAATACTATTTATTACTTTATGTGCCATGCTGGTAAATCATGGTTTCAACTATTAAACTGGCAATTTTGAAAATCAATGATTTCAGTGACTAAGTAATTACAATTGTGCAGTTGTTCATTTATATATTTACACATATACATATATAATATATATATATTTTTTTAATATCGTTAAACAACAAAACTGTATTTTAGCAGAGCCCAAGGGGACAATTATTCAATACAATGATAATATTGAGGCTTAAGTACATGGTAAACATATATTTTTTTTATTATATATTGTGCTTGTCAGTAAAATGCCCCGAAAAACATAACCCATAATCTTAATCCCCCAACACTGCCTTACTGTTGAACACAAGGTATTACAGTAGAAGCCGACTAGTCTAATAAATAAATAAATAAAAGATGCCGACTAGGTATTCAATACATACATTACCAAAAAGCGTTTCGATCTATAGAAAAAAAATTGACTAATTCATACAATAAACAAACAAGATGCACAATGGCCTCCTGTATCTGTCGTATTGTCAGCCGAGTATCTTTTATTGCGTACTTATTATTTGCAGAACAAAGTAATACTATACAAAACAACATAAAATAGATTCAGAGGGGGGAAAAAAAAACCTGGTTATGTAGAAATCACACAATGGGGCTGAAATGCGTCAGAGAAAAATACTCAATGATAGAATGAGCAATTCAAACTATTACGTGTCAAAATAATAAGAAATGGGACCATTTGCTACTGAATAAAACATGCAATAGCATTTGGTCGTGCTTTCTTGCTGTACAATGCCTGTATCGCAGACAGTAATCTGCTATTCGGGCCTAGTATTCTCTCTCTTTCCACCCACAGAGAAACTCCTCTCGGCTCCTTTATCAACCTCTCATCAGGGAGTCAAATGCTCTTCATGAGTTGTATTGGAGCAGGTTTTTTGCTCAGTTAGCAAACTCTGGCTGGAAAAAAGGCTGATCTGATAAGACCCAGAATTTCAGATCTGGAATGGGATTTACTATTGTTTGAGCTGCACATTAAACTTTTACTCTTGTGTTTAAAAGTGTGTTGGCTTCACGATGCTGCCAAACAAATTCTGGATGAGAACTTTGGAGAAGCAGAAGTAGAGCTTAATTATAGCTAGCCCTGTCCTTAAACCTATATGGAATAGATGACATTACGAGGTGGAGACGAACATTCTACAGAGCATTCCAAATAGATCATCAGTGATGCAACAACAGCCTTTAAAAACCACAGATAATCTTATTAACAAACATTATAATCCACTTAATATTTGTGTGTGTTTGTCTCTGCCTTCAAATTGTCTACTATGTCAAGTAAAACTTAAATTGTTGGCACTTGGGTGAGTGAGCAATGGTTGTATATCGCAATTCTCGTAGATCTTTAACACAAGAGAACTTTTTTATTATGATAATCTTTAGACGGACTTAAAAAACAGGGTCGAGTAACATTTCTGTACGTCTTCTAAAAATCTGGAATATTTCACTTAGCCAAAAATCAACTCCATCTCGGATAAGTTTAAATGCACAATGGGAATTCAATTTAAATTCATCGTATGAATAGTTGATCGGCTGTAAATGATTAATCTTATCCTCTAAGGTCATTTTACTTGTTTTAAGATAAATAATTAAAAATAAACCAGTAGAAGGATGTACAGTCTCAAATGTGTTGTCTAATTTGTTCATTGTACCCATCCCATAATAGGCTAATCTCCCAAAGCACTCCTGACACTGCTTAATTTATAACACTAATTTAGAGGTAACATCCCAAACTGTGCCACAGTTCACCGATATTCTCCTCAATGAATGCAAGCATATACTTAGATGGCCGAGGTGAACGAACAGGGCATGAGATTACAAATATGCCCTCAAATCTAGCATCTCTGCAACCTTAATTAAATTTGTTTGGCAGTAGAAGAAGAGCTGTACCCCAAGTAGGACAGATCTCTCTACCCTGCTCCCTCTCCACATGTTGGTACAGAATAAAAGGTGCCAGGATATGTCATATACCAATACACTTAATATCTATCAGTACAAAGACGCAGGAAAACAGAGAAAGATTTGTGAACTTGAAGGTACAGATCTTCAGGAGGCACTCCTCTAGAGTTCCACTGGAAGATGTCTAATGGGGGGGAAGAAATACATTAACCACAGAAGTTGTGGCTGCTTTTTTATATAATAACTTCACTATTTTATTGGGGAATATAAAGGTCGGAAACTCTGCTAAACAAGTAAATGTACATTCTTACGCACTTAAAAGGACTTTGTCATCTAAACAATGTTTATATTGTTAATGGACAGAATAAAAAAAAAAGGATAAAAAAAAAAATGATGTATCTAGATGTCCAAGCAGAAATAGAAGTAAACGCATGAATTAAAGGGACAGTATCGCCTAAATATTCCTTAGGTAGAAAAAGTGTGTGGGGGGGGGGGGGGGGGGGAGGGGGGTTCCCCACCATATTTTATGATTTTTTTTTTGTAGTAAATTATAAGATATGATGAACATAATGGTATCTAATGAACGCCCTTCTTATGACGATAAATACAACATATAATTTGTGTGGGTACAGTATGTGAGAAAGAAGAGAATTACAGCTAAACACAAACACCCCAGAAATGTAAAAACAGCCCTCGTCACCAAGGGAAAGTCAAGGTGAAAATGTCTCGTCACTAAGGGGTTAAACGTGTCTCTGGTGTTTACAGTTTATGACATCACCTGTAGGTTAATATGCAAATCAAACATTTTCCATTGAAAACTGATTAATTTTCTTCTCAAGCCACAAGTGATGTCATTACCAGGAGACCCCCACAGACACATTTAAAACACATTTTTCTCCTAATTTAGGCATTTGTTTACAGGTTTTCCTAACATGACGTATAGATCTTTTTTTTATTCTCTACATGCTCAGTAAAAACAGTGTTTCAGTGATCCAGGCCCTTTAAGAGAAAACACTGGTTCAAATGTATATTATCAGAATAAACAATTATTTTGTTGACAAAACCCCTTTAAATGAGGCCTGCCAGTTTCCGCAGTGCTACACCCAAACTCCGACAGATCCCATTCAATGGAAAATTAATACAAAGTAACATCCTGGTATTGTTCGGAGAGTGAAGGAAAACCCAACGCAGACAATATGCTCAGAAACGTGAATTGCCCAATATCATTAACTATATACGTAAACAATACAAAGTAGATAGGTCAACTGGCTCCAGCATAGAGTCACCTTGTGTGTAAAGCTCTACAGTTTAATCGTGCTATAAGTTATCCAGACCAAACAGAGATGGGATGATTAAATCCAGACTCCTGGAACGGCACCATGGACGTAAGCCAAGCCAAGAAGCCAGAAGATTAAGCAAAGGTTTTGAGCTATACTTGGCGGTTGGTAAAGTGATTTATACAATGGTGTGGCAAATGTCCAGCTCATTTAATTTAGTTCTACATTAAATGGAAACAAATGTCAGAATTTCGTATAAATCAAAATTACATTTAAGTATGGCCTTAAAATGTAGAACGAGGGGTGAAAGTAAACTAACCACTAAACATATATTCAAATGTAATGAAACTCTAAGATTTAATTAATGCAAAATCTTCACCGATTTTTAAAAAAGTTTTTTTATGGGGTTTGTTGCTTACTTTGCACAAAATGTTTCTGGCAAAAAAAATATGATCTTGAAATGGGTGAAAGCAAAAAGTGAACTAGGGAAAACGTGTGTGTGAAAATGTGCGGTTGGGGACCTACCAAACAAGTTGAGGGATGCTTCGAGTGTGTGTATAAAAAGGCCTGAGCAATTTTAACCTCCGGGAGTCTCCCTATCCGTGAGCATTTTCTGTTTTCTACTCGTTTTCCCCTGTGAAGTTTGTTCAAGTTGGCTTCTGTATCACAAAAGTATTTTCGATTGTCAAAGTCAATCTTAGCCTCCTAGCTTCCTTTGTTTCCGCCCAGGCTTGGTAATTCTCCGTGAGAACAGACTTTTTTTTTTTTTAGACATAGGATTATATATTTTTATTTTTATTTTGGGTGGCCCCTTTACCTGGGCCAGAAGATGAGGATCCAGGGCATTACTGATCATGATCCCCGCTGGAATCTGGATACAGGCAATATTTTATTTTACAGGACACGCTTTGTGGCATTCAACGGTTGGATTTTTTTTTTTTTTACAGGTACATGGGCAATTTGAGGTCACCCCTCCTACCTGGAAAACGTACAGGTGGGGAGGTAGGTGGGAATTTAATTATAACAGGAACAAACAGAGGTAGTGCCAGCTGAAGTCATCCGGAAGGTAAACAGCATTAATCCACAGTTGGTTTGTAGAAAAAAGTAACTTTATTAAATAAAATAAAAATATAATAAAACCATCGAGCAGGGAGACAGGAACAAAATGGATACAACACACGCTTGACGCGTTTCGCACCAACTGGTGCCTTGTCAAAAGCAGTCTGAGAAATTGGGAATTTAATTATATATTTATTTTATTGTGTCAGTGTCACAAAGGGGTGAGGATGGCTTTTTTTTAATTTTTTTATTAGGGACCTCAGGGCAATATTTATTTTTATTAGGGGCCTGGGGCATAGCGAGGCCTCGGGGGGGCAATAATTCTTTTCATTAGGGTCCTGGGGCATAGGGTGGCCCCGGGTCCCTGGCAGCAATTTAATAAGTTATATTAGGGACCTGGTCATAGCACTGGCCCCAAGTTCCTGGGGGCATTTTATTTAATTTATTTTGGGCCGCATGAATAGCGCGCCCTGTTATTGTTTTTTGTTTTATGTGACTATGGGCCTCTCACTGACCTGCAATGTTAATTGGGACCAATATTTTTAATTCAGTGGGGCTAGCAAGAGATTGCTGGTCCCAGTGGGGCCAATTATTTTAATCTTTGAGTGGGCAGGAGGTGCAGGATATTGAGGTTAACCCTTTCAGTGCTGTAGGGAGCACTGTTTGTTTTCTCTACAGCACTGAAAAAGTTAATATGTGCAAATAAAGGCAGCATTAAGCTACACATTTAAGTCATTTTTTTTGCGTTAAATTAACGAGCAAAAATGATAGATTTTGCTGTTTCGCTTCCTGGCTGACATTAACTCAACTGTTTTGACATTAAAAAACAGTTTTTAATAGCTTTTTTTTTTGTACCTGCTCCGCTAAACCTCCGCAGAAAGTTGATTATTCGTTTAACAGATGTAGTAATGGTATTGCCGCACTTGTTAAGGGTGTAAGCAGCGGTCATTGAATCCTCAATGCCCGTTAATTTACTACTAACCTTTTTTTTTTTTTTTAAAGGGGTGGGCATTGCATCTCTGTTATTTAAATAGTATTCAGGAAAAATGGGGGGTGGAGGAATAGGTGGAAGTAAGAATGACACGAGAGAAAATTGAAGATTCTCATTTAAATAAAACATCATGAAATTTTCCATCGCAAAGTCTATCAATTGTCCACCATAAACAATATTGGTGCCTGCTCCTGTTTGTATATTTAAAGGATATGAGAAAGGGTCACCTGTTTTTCCTGTGTTTTTCATCGAGGTTCTGTTCAACGAGTCATTTTCAAAGCCTTCAAGCTGCAACTCTTGGAACTCCTCTTTAATCTTTGCGTTGTAATCATCAATATTGATAGGGGACTGATGCCTTCCTCCACAGTCGACACTGGAGGTCACCCAGTTGTCTGGACCGTACATACCTGTTAAACAAAAAAAAAAAATATATATATATATATAAGTAAACAAAAATTAGATAATCAAAATATTAACCTATCGTGAATCAGTAGGGAAACGTACTATCAAACTAAGCTTTCAAAATTGTCATGCTAACTCTAGTTGTGATGTAATCAAAACATTATAGCACAAATACAAGCAAGAGAATCAAAAGTCATTTGGATGAACAGATCCTGAACTTTGCCTCCAGCACTTGAGAACAATTCCAATTATATATATATATATATATATATATATATATATATACACACACTAATCTGTTGGCAAGTTAATTGATGGTATGACCAGGAATTCGTACACTGCTGGATTGTTGCAAATACTGCATTGTCTTGGAACTGAAGATGGATGCCCAGTTTTCGGAGGCCATTTTAATCTCTGCTCGGACATTTTGGATTCCAACGATTCTAGATATTAAATAATGGATGGCCAGGAAAATGTATCTTTTTAAAACAGAGACAGAAGGAAATAAAATGGTGGCCACCAAATTTAAACCAAAATGAATAGGATTTGAGAGAACTACGCTATATGTCAAAGAAGGGCGATTGGGTTTCCATTATTGAACAGGCCCTAAAAGGATCAGACCTTGATTATCAATGCAAGAGTGAATTAAGTACTTGTGACCGTTTTTTTTTTTCTTCTTCCTTTTTTTTATCAATTAAACAGCTCCAGGTTGAATTGAAGATTGTCAACGGTGTGTGAGTAATCCAAAAGAAACATAAGGGGGCATTGATTTGTTAGTTATATACATATATTTATTCAAGTTATTGATTTAAACATGCATGGGGGGGAAGGTTAATCTTTAGTACAAAGTACAAACATAGCAAACACTACTACATAGCGCTCGTTTATAAATACAATAAATATGAAAAAGCGTAAATTTAAAAAGTACAGCACAATTCCCTCATTTTATCAGAGGCATCCACCTCATTCTCCTGAATTAATTGGTGTATTTTTAAGATGCCTCTCGATATCCAGGTTTTTCAGATTGAAATTTAACATTATCTACTATGACTTTAATTGGGAGGTGATCTATAATTTTATTTTAGATATTCAGTATATCCTTCCATCTTGTACAGAACCCATATAGAGTGTTAACAATTAGCCCTACTCCCAGCTCCACAGTTTTTTCCGAGTTTCCAGAAAAAACCTAGGAGATCGCGGCCCGATGCGATCCTTGCCCATGATACATGCATAATGAATCATGGGCACGTCTGAGTCGGCGAGACCTCCTAGGTTTTATTTACTCCATCGATGTGTGATTATTACGTAAAATACTAACATATAATGTAATAATGGACCTTGGATACACAAAAGCCAAGCACTTAAAAGGCAGATAATAAGCTTGTATTCCCTTGGCCAACAAAAGTCATATCCATGTTCTTTCTATTCTTAAGTGGATAAAAACCAAAATACAGTATCAAAAAGGTTTGTAAAGATTCAAGAGCATCTGAAGGACATTTTCCAAAGGAGACTTGTGCCATAGAGATAAACTTTAAATGATAGTTCACAAGGCTTACATTATCTCTATAGTTCCGGTGATGTGAATGTAAAAGAAAAGCCTGAGGTTCCCATGATCACCTCTATGACATCTACTGAGATCTATGATTAAATCTTGTAAGCAGAGGTCGTCAAAAATTTAAGTCATGATTACTTGACGTGTCGACATTTAAAATAGAAAAGCTTTAATGAAACAATACAAATGAAGTGCCTTACTGAGCCCTCTTCGCACTATATAACGGTATCATGTAGCTGACATCATGGGTCACATCAAGGACGAACTGACCCATCCGACCCAAGATTCTAAAACATGTCCATCCACTGAGCATGTATTCTGAGCAAACAAAAGGGCTCAATAAGGTACTTTGTTTATATTATTTAATTAAAGGATTTGTATTTACACGTTTACACTTGATGCAACCTTTCATTTAAACATAACTTAAGTTTTTGCCAACTGTC
Source organism: Pelodytes ibericus (assembly GCA_036172795.1). Classification (NCBI taxonomy): domain Eukaryota; kingdom Metazoa; phylum Chordata; class Amphibia; order Anura; family Pelodytidae; genus Pelodytes; species Pelodytes ibericus. The sequence goes on along the minus strand of CM069865.1, from coordinate 74,110,269 downwards.
GTCCTTTAAGAGGGATTTGCTCATGCCAAAAAAGAAAAAGAAAAAAAGATACAGAACCAATTCAAATGTCTTTCTGAACCTTTCGAATATTACATCCATTTGCGTGACTACATCTTTAGAAAATCAAATCGTGTCATTAGCGGGGTCTGCTCCAGGAAGCCATACAGACGACGTTAAATGCTATTACGAGAGTTAAGGAACAGTTGCATGAACTGCTACACGAAAACCAAGAGACCTTTTGAAAATCTCAAGGTTAACACTTTCCTGTATTATTTGCTGTAAGCCCTGCTGTCATCCTATTAATGGGAAGGATGTGGTCTGAATATGAAATAGAAAATTAAGCCGGCGATCTTTCTGCTTGGTTAAAAGAAGTCTATATTCAGAAAATAATTTTGGAGGGATTTTCTTTTTATTTTTTTATTATATAAACTCAGACTGTTTCCTGCTTCTGACAAAACATTTAAAAAAAATAAAATAATTTACATTAAAATGGAACTAAAAATGAACTAAGAAATTATTCATAGTGTATATATCTACTTTTCAAAGTCTACATGATCTAGAAGAGTTTATAAAAGTTGCCAGACCACTCTGGAAAACTTGAGAGATACAGCGTAACCCAAGAAGAAGAGACAAAGATATAAGCCATTTAATCATTGAAGCATCCACTTCTGTTTTACCTTATTATTTTTTATATTGTAAATAAAGTCGCACATATACCAATATCATTTTCCATACCTTGGGGTATGGCAAAGATGGGCTAAAATTTCCCCTATGGCTTCTACAGGTTTTGGGCTTGACTGGGGCACAATATATGACTCTACTTTTCAGGATTAACTATTATCTGCAAGAAGACTATATTAGTTTTTAAATACTATTTGGTTGGATTAAATGGTACTTCCCTAACCCGCAAATACACCATCCACAATCTCACAGGATAATTGAGATGTTCTGATACTGTGTGTTCCGGCATATTTATATACTTCTGAATGCATGTCCTAAAATGTTCTTTGAGAAAAACCGAAAAGTTAATTAAATAACAAGCTTGTTAATTCAATCCCAACGTTCAGCAATTTAATGATATTAAATTACGTTACAGAACAGAAAATTAAGTGTACCAAAAAACCTAAGCAGAATAGAAGATACTGCATGTTAGGGTGAATTGTTTAACAATTAATTTTCAGTCTATTATCGATTATGCTATGTAGCAATAACAGTTCCATGCCATGCATTTCAGTCAGGTGTTAAAACTCATAATAGAACATTTTGAAATAAATTTACATTTTTATTTATTTTTTGAATTGGCAATACTGAAAGGTATTATATAGGGCTTGATAAGGATATGAAATAAAATTAAATCTCTCTTTAAATGTTCATTTTTAAAATAAGATTAGGAAATAATTCCAGAAAAACATTGCTACATTTATAGGTAAAAAAAAAATAAAAAATAAAGAACCAATTTCAAAATAAATAAACAAACAAACAATATCATCACTTAAGTTCAGTGCACACTATTGCAGAATTATTTAGCATAGGTATTTTATAACAAAGATATACGCTGTGGATTTGGATATAAAATAAAAAAAGTTAAAAAAAGGTTCCCGGTAGAATTATTAAATCTATGACAAATAGATTGGAATTTTAAAATTCAGCACGAAGGCTCTTCTGACTTTGGGGGCCATGCAAATCTGAGAGAAGGGACAAGTTTTGAAATCAGATCATTAAAATATTTAACTAAATTAGGCATAAATTAACAAAACTTTTTTTTTTTTTAAATAAAGTCAACTTTAGTCAGTTGCCAACAATATTCAAAATCCTCAAGGGGTAAAATATTAATCAAATAGGTGGATGAAAATGAAGTGGGTGAGAGGGAAGTCTTGTTGAAAGGAATTAGCAGATCATTGTGAAACTTTATCATTGGATGTAAATTTATAATAGTTTTTTCACAACCTAATAAATCATAACTGCGCCACTTTTTGTTTTGCCGTGGGAATTCAGCATCCACAGGTTTCAGGCTAAGCTGCAGACTTATGCTTGTATTAGAAAATAAATGAATATAAATGCTAGAAAATATAGAAAATAATTCAAACCATATGTAATGGTGTTATCCTGGGGTTAATTTACAAAAAAAAATGATGGTGAACTAATGAGTAAAGTGAAGAAAAAAAAAACATCAACCTGTATTAATTTGACAAATTAAAACATTCTTCAACTTCGCTTCTATTGATTGCTTGGGACTGGCAGCATTTCGGATATCAGATATTTTCTATTAACAGATCATTTCGGCAGCACCGGCCCTACTTGCTCACCTTGTATTTAGTTAATGTAGCTCATTTATGGCAGTGGAGCTGGTGAAATTACCTGCTCCAAGGTTCTGCCGAGATGATCAGTCATCGCACTGTAGTACCTCCCTTTTCCGAACTGACACATCAACTGGGGATTGATATGTAGAAGATAAAAAAAAATGGTCATCTCCAGTATCCCCAGTGATGAAAGGGAAATCTAAGGGTTCACTGCATGCATTTGCATTGTAATAATAATAAAAAAAAAAAAAGTATAATAGTACAGGTTAAACCCTACCAGACGCATCAAGCCTGTTTTGTTGGTTGTCAAGAAACAACCGCAAGAAAAAAAAACAACTTAATCTCTATGTCGGATTGTGTTCACCGTTGGGCTGTCACATCGAACAAGGGTCGTTCATGTCAGCTTAGCTAGAAATATAAAGGAGAATACGCCAATTTATTTAAATGCTCTTAACAGCGATAAAGTTGATAGACTAAGGAAACATCCTACTCTCCTGACAAAGCTTAAAGATTTAACAGATTCTGAATGCAGCTAGAGAAAGAAATTAATTTCAAAATAACAATGTTCTTAGCTCATATCTTGTAAAGTTTATGGCTTGACTGATGTTCCAGAGATGATTCTCATTAGGATCAAATAATTTGAGCTGTGAAGATATTATAATGTTCCCACATTTGTTCTCCAAGCAGCAAACCATTTAGGAAAGCTGAGACGAGACAACTAGACAAACACACACTTCATTAGTTACAGAGAATAGTCGTGGTGGATAAAGGGGGAGGACTCGAAAAAACCCAATAGCTCTGTTTCCAGAGCACTCTGTGTGAAAAATAAATGTATTTTTATAAAATAAGAATTCAGCTCACCTCGGCATAAAACAAAATAACTGTATGTAGCATAGGGAATATTAAAGTGTGCCCAGTCATTCAATAGGTATATATATATATACACAACAATCAGCCATAACATTATGGCTACTGATGGGTGGCCAGCCGGTGGAGGCAATGTCATGCTTTGGGCAATGTTCTGCTGTGAAACCTTGGGACCTGCCATTCATGTGGATGTTACTTTGACACGCACCACCTACCTAAGCATTGTTACAGACCATGTACATCCTTTCATGGAAACGGTATTCCCTGATGGCATTGGCCTCTTTCAGCAGGAGAATACATCCTGCTACAAAGCAAAAAATGGTTCAGGAATGGTTTGAGGAACACAACAACAAGTTCAAGGTGTTGACTTGGCCTCTAAATTCCCCAGATCCTTATCCAGTTGAGGGATGTGCTGGAAAAACTATTTCCGATCCATGGAGGCCCCACCTCGCAACTTACAGGACTTAAAGGATCTGCTGCTAACGTCTTGATGCCAGATACGACACCACACCTTCAGAGGTCTAGTGGAGTTCATGCCTTTATGGGTCTGTTTGGGTGTCAAAGGGGGATCTACACAATTTTAAGGAGGTGGTCCTATATTATATGATATCATACATGAGTCACACGGTTGATACACTGTCATGCGCTTCTTAGCTAGTGGTTCTGATTTTTTTAGGGTCATTAAGTGTTTTATAACCCACAAACACGGAAAAACAAGTATTACATTCATTGTTCCTAATATGAGGACACAATGGCATGCCCAACAGAGGGGACCTGTTTGGCGCAAGTACAAAGTGAAGTCAGACACGAGTGGTGGTCGGCTTCTTTGTTTGGCTCAGCATTAGCAAACACAGTCCGCACATGCCCACCCTCCGATCAGCGCTGCCTCTGGTGAAAAAAAGATCACTGCACGTAAGCCAATTTCCCAAGATTGAAAATACAGTGTTTTAAGTCAAATACGTTCTGTATATCCAAGTGCTGGTTTGGTAAAGACATCATAAGTCAAATTCTGGTTTCTTTGTATTATAATTTCATAAAGTATGTAGATGAGCTTGGGACAACCAGTTGTATTTAAATTCTGGAGGGCCACATGGAGGTAAGCAATATAATGACCCAAATATCATGAAGTGTGGTCCTTATTGAAACATAATTTTCACTGTTTACCTTTCAGGGCCCAATGCACATGTTACACTCATTAAAATGAATGGTATGGGCAGAACACCAATACAAAAAGGTCTACTGCCACCAGTTGGTCATCTCCACACTTGTTCTGTAGCACCACGGCCATAAAAATACACTGTAGGCAAGTGACAGGAGTCACAAGCCTGTCTGGGAACATATATAAAATAACTTCGAGCTATGAGAAAAGTGCTTCATTCCCACACATAGGGAATCATTTCCTTTGCATTTTCTGGTCTCGATTCTCAGCCAAGGCTTTGAGTAGACTAATCACATATCTCAGTTCTCTCCAAGGGCTTTAAATAATAGGTTTTAAAAACATTAAATAAAAGGGGGGAAATTACCTATTTGTGCAAAAAAAAAAAAAAACATTTCTGCTGCCTTCCCAAGTAGATAACAGCTCAGATCAAAAGTCAAATGCTGGTGCCTAAGGATATTTACAGTTCCCAACCCCCATCCCCAATCCTAAATGCTCAGTAGCATATTTGCCTTGAGTTTTGATAGGTTTCACCCATAAAATCTTTGATTGTTACACCAATTATATATATATATATATATATATATATATATATATATATATATATATATATATATATATATATATATATATATATATATAATACTGCGGGATCTTAGATACGCCCACACAAATAAAAAAATTCAAATTAGGAAATATTTCGGTCTCTGGACAGTTTTCTGCGGTGGAATACACACTGTTTTTTACCAGAAGTCTACCTGGCAGGACAGAGAGCAAGATAAAAAAAAAAAAAGTATAGGGGGAGGGTTTTAGGACCCTGCAGACTCCTGCTCCAAGCTGTGCTCGTCAGAGAAGCTTTTGGAGACGTAGAATTCTAAGCAATGAAAAACGTAGCGATAATGGCTAACCGTTCACCAAAAATATTAAGCATATCTAAAAGACACCCAACTAAAAGTACACAATTCAATGAATATTAATAACGTGAAAACAATACCTTCTATGGGGAACAGCACCTTAAACATTACCATTTAGACTTTTTTTTTTTAAAGTTATTTGAACATGCAATACCACGAGTTACCATAGGCGGCATCAAAGAGGTACTTTTTAATGACCAGTTTCATTCTCTGCTTCGTCTATAGGCTCAATAGGCCTATTGGGCTCAACAGTGTGTCTGGATAGATTGGTGTGTGCCAAAAGCAGCTTTTGGTGGGGTATGCTTTATTTTAAACTGGCCATGCTGATAAATATTTTAATTCAAAGCCTAACACTGTTCGGAACCTTCCTACAGGTTGCTGTACAGATGTTTTTGAGTTTTCCCCAATTAAACCTATTGCATAAATAAAGCAATCATACAGCAAGATAATACATTAAATTATATTATATATCTTTCTCCAAGGAAACACACGAAACTCACAGGGCTTGCAATTTAGAAAATCAAGTCAATATATTCAAAATAAAGTGCTGTAAAGCATCAACATTTCGTGGGGACCATTATCAAGAACAGATACACACACACACTGTAGAGAATAGTGTGTACACCAGCATCTATTCTTTTAAAGGACAACTGTACTAAAATGAAAAATACACATTCAATAAATATTTGAAACATGAATTCACCCACCCTTTTTCCTCCCCAACAACCGTTTTACTACATATTGTTAGGAATCCGACCAAAGGCATATTGGCTGCGGATTGCCATTCCGGTGAGTATCTTGCCTAGTGCAGCCACACAGGGAAGCGGGTTCATGCAGCAGAGATTCCCTTTGGGGATAGCCTTAGCTGTGATCCTGTGCACAGTTTATATCGCATGAAACAAACAGCACGACGATGACAGCCTGCATGGTTCAATCTCCTTTCAGTCGCTCCGACCAAAGGCTGCAAATAAATCACTTGAATTGTTTTATTCATTTATTTTAAATGTTTTTTTTATTTTTTATTAATGACTATTTAAAAAAAAAAAAAATTTGGTTACTATAAAACATTTGTTCAATAGTAAATCCACCAGTTTTTTCTGGTCTCTTCGAGAAAAACAGGCCTGACTTTTGGATCAAATCCTGAATGTATTCTGAGATTGACCCATGGATATTCATTTGCAGCTGGAATGGTTAAAACTTCTTTTCTAGCAATACTTTATAAGTTTGGCTGCAATTAAAAGGGGTTGAAAATCATTGCTCCATCCAACCCCAACCCCCCACCCCACCCAATATACCATGTTAGCCTTTAATTTTAATGCTGTCTCAAATTTAAACACCATTACAGATACCGGCCAAGATGTGACTACACTGACGGCAAATAGAAGAGCTACTCAGAAAACTGCTCCAGATCATTTTCAAGACCCCCAAACTGAGGATAAAGGCCTAGCACTGCACCAGTCATCAAGTTGCACTATATTAAATTAGTCGTTACTAAGCCAGATCATATTGATCCGCTCCCCCCCCTAATGTACAGCCGCTAGAGTTTAATTCATAATTTAATCTCATGACTGGATCTAGTGAAGCAGAAAAAAAAAAGAAAAGCTAAATGATTGTATTATGCACATCGCTGTTTTCATGGTAGACTACCCAACAAAATAAACAATGGATTTATCATGCAACTGCAGATTGTAGCCTGCTCACCCCAGAGAGCCGCGGCGGGTACTTTACCATCAGGCAATCTTTCTGATTTCCTTCCTTTTCAGTGTGTTTCTTTTTTTTTTTCTACCTCATTTAAATTAAATTCGCTCAACATTATCATTACTCAGTGACATGAGACACGGTACATTGGAAAAAAAAAACAAGCGTCTAGTGAGAAAAAACAGAACTAAAAAGGCTGAACCTACTGTTTTAACAAAATCAGGGATGCCAGAGAGAGAGGGGGAGGGGGGGGGGGGAAACAATGTTTGGAACGAGGGAGTGTGTGGAATTCTCTAAAATCAGACCAACCATAAAAATAAAAAAAAGGCATATGGTATATTCAGGAACATAGCGACTTTTATATTAGGAGCAATGCTGGCATATGTGCCTAAAAGTGGAGTTATCAGGAACAACATTTCCCGTTGGCTTCCATGTCGAGAGCAGGAACCTTCCGTTGGCTTCCATGTCGAGAGCAGGAACATTCCGTTGGCTTCCATGTCGAGAGCAGGAACATTCCGTAGGCTTCCATGGCGTGAGCAGGGGCATTCCGTAGGCTTCCATGGCGTGAGCAGGGGCATTCGGTAGGCTTCCATGGCGTGAGCAGGGGCATTCCGTAGGCTTCCATGGCGAGAGCAGGGGCATTCCGTAGGCTTCCATGGCGTGAGCAGGGGCATTCCGTAGGCTTCCATGGCATGAGCAGGGGCATTCCGTAGGCTTCCATGGCGTGAGCAGGGGCATTCCGTAGGCTTCCATGGCGTGAGCAGGGGCATTCCGTAGGCTTCCATGGCGTGAGCAGGGGCATTCCGTAAGCTTCCATGGCGTGAGCAGGGGCATTCCGTAGGCTTCCATGGCGTGAGCAGGGGCATTCCGTAGGCTTCCATGGCGTGAGCAGGGGCATTCCGTAGGCTTCCATGGCGTGAGCAGGGGCATTCCGTAGGCCTTCATGGCGTGAGCAGGGGCATTCCGTAGGCCTTCATGGCGCGAGCAGGGGCATTCCGTAGGTTTCCATGGCGCGAGCAGGGGCATTCCGTAGGCTTCCATGGCGCGAGCAGGGGCATTCCGTAGGCTTCCATGGCGCGAGCAGGGGCATTCCGTAGGCTTCCATGGCGCGAGCAGGGGCATTCCGTAGGCTTCCATGGCGTGAGCAGGGGCATTCATCTGGTTTCCAAAGTGATTACTTCATTGTTGGAACTTTGCCCTGGGATTGACCTTTATGTTTAACAAATTGTTTGGTTTTTCTTTAACCTGGTTAATAAAAACCGATTTGGTATCCACTATGCGATTCTGTATGGTTTCTGCAGCAATAAAAAAAATTTGGTAAAAAACTTTACTTCCATATAATTCCCCCCTCGACACTAGTGTTGGGCAGATATAGCGACTTGTTCATCACAATTGGTTTGGAATGCAAAAGTGGCAAATTCGATTAACATGAGAAAAAGTAGGATTAGTCTTGCAAATATTGGGTAGAAATTTTATAAATGTCTGATGGTCCCGTTGGGAAATTACAAGAACAATAGAAAGCCAGGCACAAGTAAAACGGCATCTGAATCAGAAAGGATATGATTCATTCGTGTATAAAAGATAGTTTGTTACAATTCTCGGCTACATTATACTCCGTGAATCAGTTTTGTATTTGTTTATAAATATTTATATTTCGCCACCCGCTGAAATTATAACTCAATATTTACCGCAAAATCAAAGCCAACTTGGGAATGTTTGCCGTTGTATTCTAAACAGTATGGTAATATATTAAATTACCATATTTTATAGAGGGCTTCAGCTGAGATTGTTATGGAGCCGATTCTTGTTTCTTCTTGATAAATCCAGAAAAATATTGCATTTGTAAATCCAGAAATCCTAAATGTGAAGCCTACCGCACAGTTATTCAAACATAGAATGTGTCGGCAGATAAGAACCATTCGGCCCATCTAGTCTGCCCAATTTTCTAAATAATCCTATTGGTCCCCAGTTCCCTATCTTATATCTAGGATAGCCTTGTGCCTATCCCACGTATGCTTAAACTCCTTCACTGTGTTTACCTCTACCACTTCCGCTGGAAGGCTATTCCATATATCCACTACCCTCTCAGTAAAGTAATACTTCCGGATATAACTTTTCAATCGTTGCCCCTCTAATTTTAGACTATGTCCTTTAGTTGTGGTAGTTTTTATTCTTTTAAATATACTCTCTTCCTTTACTGTGTTGATTATGTATTTAAACATTATAGACAAACTGATTTTATCCTATTTACCTTGCCTATTATGTCCACAGCAATTGTTGTACAATAAATACACAATATTGTAAGCATTAAAACAACAATACAATGTAAAACATGCTTAACATAGAATCAGCATGTTTATTGGAACAATTGCCCGCCTATTAGTTTGCTCAAGGAGTTGATGATACTTCTGATTAGATTTTCCAACATTCTACAAAAAGTATAAAAATTCTATTGACTGTGGCAGTGTTCTAATTTAGAACACTGAGCAGGCAATGGGCGAATGAGCAAGATGGCCTCCTGTTTTGATCACTTGCCTTACTAATTATGTTAAAAGCCAATGTCGTCACAAGTGCAATTACATAATTATTACAGCTTATTTATAAATGACATATTCTAGAAAGGGAAAAATAAATAAGTGACGAACATCACGGAGTATTTAATTATAATGATATGACATGTTAGGAGTCATGCTTGTCCTTGGAATGTAGCAAAATCTAGGTTGAGTTTGAGAATGGCGGGCCTAAGGACTGAACATGAGGCAAGATGCACCGAGACAAAAACGAAGATGTGGGATCCCTCTCAGCGAGATGCACCGAGCCAGGTAAAGTCATCTTAAGAAATCTGTATATAATGTTATTTGGTGATACAGCAGAGGTGTACTTGAAGAGTGGTGGTATGGGGGGCAGGGTAGTGGTCTGCCCAGCATGCCACAATGTAGGGGGATGCCCAACACCTTTGGCATGTCTTCGGAGTCAGAATGCTGAGAGGATAAATTGAGAAAATGACTGAGGAAGAGGCATGTGAGTAAGTAAAGTATACAGTTAAAGACTAGAAATTCAGGTAACTGCAGTACTATCAAGGGTGTATGTCTTGGTCAAGATTTAATTAGCTACGAGATCCAATTGGTTGAGATGCCATTGTAACCCCAAATTCTGTTATACTTGTCATATTTTCAGCACATGGCCTCATTTTTAAAACGTTCCTCTATGTGAAAAACAGTGAAGACAAAGAAGTCTCTTGTCTCATCACCATGACATCCCAGCTGAGCATCAAGCAGGCTTCAACATGTCCGGCTTGTGGACAGGAGTCTAATCTCGCTATACATTCCGTACCGTGCTACAATCAATTCTCTGCAGGAGAGATGCAGCATCAACACATTTCCGTGTGTAAAAATGAATTTATAAAAAGTCGAGGAAGCAATTTATTACTGTAAGCACAACGGCATGAAAAGAAATAAAATCCCTAAAATAATATTCTTCACTGTTAATTGTAAGACAGACCACATTTGAGAACATCGGTCGTAGAGCAAAAAAGCAGAATGTTCTCTTTGTAATCTCTAACCTAAAACCAAGTGAGGTCTAGCAACTCACAATGCACATACGGTAACACGCAAAGAGACATTCTATACTTCACTTAATGTTCCTCAAAACTAGTAAATGCTTGGTCTGCATTTCCAGATTAAGCCAACAATGTTTTGATAAACTAGCAAGAAACGAAAAACCTATAAGCAATTCATATTTTAAGTTTAACTACAACTCTTTGGATTCTCAGGAACAAGTTGACTAGCAAGGCACAATCCGAAGAACTGTAGATCAACTAGAGAGAGTGTCATCTTATTGTTAACCCTGGATCAACAATATATGGCATTTATTTAAAAAAAAGTGATTTGCAAAGATTTGCATGAATAAGATCTAAATCTTAAAATAAATGTCCTCAAACAGCCAGGTTACAAAAAGGTAACGTGAATACCCCAGGATGTAGAATTATTTTGTTTTCCACAACAGCTCAGCTGCCTCAAAATCAGCATCATATATTTGAAAAGACCCACTTAAATCCCCAAGTTATGTTCCATCACCTCATTGAATCTTTCCTTATCATGCCTTATACTGAAGGCTAATCAGAAAAGCTCTACTGAGAGCTGGTTTCACAGCAATATAAGATATAGATACACCCCCCCCCCCCCCAACAGTGCCCCAAAAGGAACAGTAGGGGCCACTGTAATTAAACTGGGAGCATAATCATAATTAGACTCATTAGATCCTTTTCCTGCAAGTAATGGACATTATTGGCACAAGTAAGGTATCTGCAAGTTCAGTCACCCTTATTTCTTATGCAAATGCACTTGCACCCTAACAGTTGAACGTGCTCATTCACAGAGCCTAAAATGACAAGGAGGATGGGGAATAACAAAGTCACAGATCCATAACACGAATGATGAGTAAAGCCCATTAATGCGAGCAGAAAATAGAAGACATATACCAGACAATAATGGCAACCTGAACTGAAAAAAAAAAAAACATCTGGAAACAAAGTAGCTATGAGTCATTTCTTGCTAAAGTCATTATCTAAATGAGATGTAAGGTTAATCTATTGAGGTTCGTTTGTCAGTTCCTTCTTCACAGGAGATATTATTGAATAGGTTATTGCTTTGTTAGTTAAACAACAAAAACACTGGGTTTGGTCCAAGGCGTGGAGAAAAGTGTACAGAGTATCGTTAAGTATCATTAACTAGCCATGCATGTGAATGATGGGAAGGACAAGATGGCTGCACTATTGTATTCCTTCACAGTCTCATCAGATGTTACTTTGAGAAATCTGTGATCCTGCTTGCCACTTTTCATTAACCGACTCGCTAAGGAATTAGAATGATCATTTCTATGCACATTTTAATCAAATATTGGAATAATTAAGCTCTTTTTTTTTTTTCTGCTCAAGACCGGTAATATTTTCAGTGCTCACTCTTTAGATAGGCGCACTCAAAAGGCATTTTGATTTTGCCGACGGGGCATCCCAAGTGATTTAAGCTCATTGTGTCCCTCTCAGTAGAAGGACTGCCAGATTTCAAAGCAGATCATTGTTTCGCTGAATAATGAAATGCTCTGGACTATCATTTTGTGCTATGGAAAAAAGAAAAAGAAAAAAAAAAAAGAAAATAAACCTTTATTGGTTTCATCTCTCCCTTTGTTTTGATAATTGACGCATCCACATCAAGCCGTATTGGTGTGACCTCTAGCAGACAAGTAACGTAGGTCAATTCCTTACACATGTCAAAATTGTTACCGCGTCAAACGTCTCCCAAATGCCATCGTGGAAGAAAATAACAAATGATGTGTCTGATAGATTAGGCCGAATACTCTTGGGGTCAAGGTTGTTTTGTATAAAATAAATAAAATTTGAAGAAAAAAAACAAAAAACAGTTTCTGCATTAACATAAAAAAAAAAGATAAAGAATTGATGAACAATCATCTGATACTATTATACACATAATATCCAAGTCTATCACATCAACAGACCAGTATTGATCTTTATTTGTTTTATATTGTTTAAAACAGACGCATTTAAAAAAAAATAAAAAATTGTTTGACAATGAGACAATAAGTTGATAAGGTTATTATACACACACTTATGTTTTTCTTGTGTGTGCTTTAGTGTTTCATAACGAGATTTTGCAACATGCAAAATTATTCGACTCCCTATATATTGAATTTGTTCGATGCCTTATGTTGGTGTGATTTGTTAATAAGTGTTGATCCACATGTGATAATGTCAGTAGGAGGTTATTTTTAATTGGTGGGCATTTACTTTGCTTTGGTAGTTTAAGCAATAACTCCCTAAGAGTTTGAAATGCCAAACTAAGAAGGTTTATAATGTTTGCTAAGACTAGGCGTGCTGGATAGTTTATGGTATCTCCTTTTGGCACATATTGGCCAACTCAAAAGTGGGTAGAGTCATCGAAAGGTGAGTTGAACTCGATTACCGCGTTGACTGAACAAAAGATGTTTGTGGGGCACTGGGATTCACAGTAGATTGCTGAACCTCCAAGATCAATTAACAAACTTCGGCCGTCCAGTTCTTGATGGACTTCATATCCGATAATACTCTCTAAGCTAAGAGGTTGGTAGGTTGGGTAATATTTGAGATCTGGTCTAGTAAAAGCTGAAGGTCTGCACTTTTACACCCCAAACCTAGAGCATATGTTAGAAATTATTTCTCTGATACAGCTATGGAATGTAAAGAAGTGTAGGGTTCAAAAATCCCAGGGTTAAAATGTTATCAGATATAGGTTATTTCTATACAATATTCTTGCAAAACGGGGTCAAATAAATGCATTTTAAATCGTAGCCAATAAAACATCATCTGCAGAATTCAACACGGTTCTTCTTGGAATAGCCTTGTAACTTCATTTTCCAGGCAAAGTTGTGTGTCTTGTTTTAATAATAAAAGCTCGGAGCGATGAATCCCAGCTCAGTCTAATTGTGAGCATCCATTCGACTTTTGGCAGGCAAGGTGATTAAAATTGCATCACATAACATGATTAATCAGAGCAGGCCTGACTTTGGTGGAAAGTGAGGTAAGAAGTTTAAAACAATTAGCTTCTTAAAAAAAAAAAAAATCCAAGTGCACCCATGCATTGTAAAGTGCTGGTCTTCCGGATTCCCCTAATGGCAACATTAGTCTATTAAACATGCAGTCAGGACCCCCCTTGACAGTTGCAGAACACACAACGAGCAGCTCTGATCAATCAGATCATCTCAGTCCTCCGTGCTTATTATGTGGGCTAAGAAGTGGTCCATATTGTGCTGGAAGGTAAACATTCCATGTAAATATGGTGAGTGGCTCTTACATAACACCTTGTTGTCACAGCCTACACACTAGTTTTTGCATCACAGGTAGGTTTGTCCTATAGTCAAAATCTCTAAATTTTCTTTTTGATGAAATATCATTCAAAAAACATATTGTCCCTTAGTCTTTACCAAAAAGTGATTTAAAAAAGACTGCATGGAACGTTTGGTGCCTCTTTAAGGATTGAGTGGAATACCTTTTTTTTCTGTCCAAACTACATTTGGACAGTCCTGGTGTAAGTAAAGGAGAATGTATGTCCCTAAATGCATACCTATCAACATGCGCCACGGACGTTGGACAGTTTTGGGTATGGCTTACATTCGCCGTTGTCCAAACACACACACTGATTTGAATGTAATACCTGCAATTACACACACCTGTACAAATCTCAAGAACAACATGGTCTTGGAAGACATTATGGCCTTTCACCACACATTGAGGTTTTTTTTTTTTTTTTTTTTTTTAAATAACTCCAACCTTCTCTACTACTCTGTTAACAGTATAAAGGCTCTAGAAATAAAAGAAGAATACAAATCTGTCACATATGCCACATTCAGCATTAGGTGCAAACATATTTAACAGCGTCGACAAGTTGATTCGTTAGCAGCTTCAGCTGTGAATAATAACAAGTGATTTATATAATAAATAAAAACAAATGTTAAAAAAAAAAGGGTGTTTATTTTTGATTGTAGCAAACTCCCTGTTGTAAGAGGTGTTAAATGTATAGTGGTACATGGTGCAATGGATACAGAAGTTGCCGAAAACTCGTCTATGCTGTCTGCTCTCGAGCAAAGGGTAGATAAAGCCTGGGGTGATTGTCACAGATGGCGGTTCATCTGGAGTGGTTGGCCTCTCTTAAACTTTGCGTACATTAAAAACGTATATATATAAAAAAAAATACTAAATAGGAATAGCCACCGGGAAAATGTTACATTTGCTTTTGTAATTTGGAATTAGTAGACATAAGTCATATATAAAATAAAAAGTTTCTACTGAACTTCCAAGCACGGACTTGATTGTATATATTCCGGAAAAATTAACTTTGTACAGAGAAAACCAAAATATATGGAAAATGTAGAATTGGGTAGCCCGGATCATATGGAAATGATTTATACAGCCAAGTAATAATACATATACTATGACCGATTCAAAATATATATAAAAAAATATCTGGATTGTTAATCAAATGTCCGGGACTTGACTTTTACTTTTTGGGTTTTACAGTACTTCCAAAGAGTACTATAAAAAAAATTTGGAAACTGACTTCCTGACTGCCTTCGCCAGGAAAGATCTTTTTTATAAATTATAAAATAGCGCCACAGCACTATAAAATAATCCATTCAAACCATAGACCTTGCTAAATGGAACAAGTTACAGCCTATCCTGTGATCACCCCTTTCCCGGCTTCACAGAGAGAGGGAGATTGCAATCCCCGTTTGCTTCCAGTGTGTTCAGGTATATACACGACCCTGAGTAAGAACAGGGGTCTCCAAACTATGGCCCGCGGGCCAATTCCGGGGCTAAGGCCAAAGCTTGTGTGTTCAGTTAAAGCAAGTAACTCGGCTCACTTATGGCTTTGTTGGGGTGCGTGTGTGTGTAGGTTTGTGTTCTAGAATGCCTCTGCTACTCACAAGTAAGCAACACAAGTAAAAAAATAAATAAAAATAAAAATATATATATATATATGTTTAGTAATTTAGTTAGATTTGCTAGATTTTGCTACTGTTAATTTGTCCAAGCAATTCTATTTTCCATTTACTGGAGTTTAAAAACAACCATTTAATACATGTTCTTTATTTATTAAGAATATTCTTCCAAAGCTCTGCGTTTCTTTAGAGAAACCGCTTCTGACGCATTGCAGACCAGGAACAATTTAACCGTAGGATATGAAAAATGACTCTTTACTGTATGTCAAGGGACAGCATCCATTCATTTAGTGGTACGGACTATTCCGAAAGGAGCATACCCAATTTACACCAAAACTGCAACAATAAGAAACATTAGTGTTTATGTTACTAATCAAATGCAGTTCCCTGAATCCCTGTGTAACTTGAATCAAATGCAGAATGTCCCATTATATGTATTTGCAAAACCATTATATTATACAGGCATTCGACACTTATCAGCCATTAAAAAACGGACCAAAAAGCAAAATATTACTAATATGTACATCTAGAGGGACTCTCCACAATATGAAACATTATCTATATATTGTTATTTGAATTGCAAGCAAATGTATAAATTAAGATTTTTTTATTTATTTTTTTAAATAAATGGCTCTGATGTGTCTGCAGTTTAACCCATTTCCCATTGAAAAGTAGATTATGTGCATATCAAGGTGATGTCAAACTCCACAGACACATTCAAAACATTTTTCTCTTAATGTATGCATGTGCTTACAGTTCTGATGATACAATGTATAGATCATATTTGTTTTTTTGTTTTTTTCTCTGTCCAGGAGTTAAAAATGTTTAGTCGACAGAGTTCCTTTAAGGTTAGTACACTTAAGACACTTTAAAAAAAAAAACACACACAAAAAATATTATTACTTTGTGAAAGTTGATTATTGTTACAATTCAGGAAATCCAGAGTTAAAAAAAAAAATATTTTTTACCTTTCCCCTACTAAGGGATAAAAATTTCCAGTATAGACTTTGATCGAAGACCCCACAGACTAATGGTACAAAAGACTGACCCTAAATGTTTTTTTTTTTTTTTTAAATATAGAACCCATGTGGAACCATCAAGATTCTAAAAGATTGAGCAATCACCATGGCAACCAACAGAATGTTCCTGTTGAGCGCTTCTATATTACCCCATGATTATTATCCTTCATACTGCGCTCCTCCATTCTGTGGTTCAGTAATTAATTACAGATGCTGAAATGGCTGGGGATAGTATGGGATCTGGGAGCGGTGACTGACATTTTTATCAAGTGCCAAACCCATTTACACAAAGATGAAGGAGTACGTCACCAGGAAAAGGCTGGTGATGGAGTGACTGGTTCGTGTAACGTAGGAGGAGCTTTTTTACTACTACAATGATTTTAACATGCATGTTTTAAATGTGTTCTATTCAACACCTCTGTATAGAACACATTCCAAATCAAAGGGTTAAAAAGAGTATAGATGCTATAGACGCAGAAGATCCAGTGTAACTTATTGCATGGAGTCAACAATCAAAAGTTCAGCGAAGGACACAGATAGGACAAAGCTGTCCATCACGTCTCCAGAGATCGACCCTTCAATCCCAAAACTAGTTATATTAAAACGAAACAACAACTGTCTGGTGTGTGCATGACTTGAACAATCCATTCCAAAAAGGTACCAAAATGATAATAGACTTTATTCTAATTGGATTGTCTGCAATGAGCCAATTTAAGTGCAAAACGCTGCAAATTATTCAGCATGACATAGCGAAGCAATGGGCTGCGGATGTGTAGGGCAGAAGGTTCATATTGGAAGCTGGATTTCTTCAAGCATTATAATAAGGAGCTACAGCGTCTCGGCTGGCATCACTCCACCGAATGAATTCATATTGTTATAACAGCTGCACTGTGCCCGGCTAATGTTCTGACCGGAGAGGATGCTAACTCTGCATGGCTGATTAAAAGGTGATTTTCTTTGTATTGTTCCTGTTTATAGGTTCAGTTCTTTCCAATTACAGACACCCAGAGGTCAGAGCCGCTTACGGACCCTGCACAGCTCGCAAAATGGCGGGGGGAATTGCAGCAATGGCCAGGATGTTAAGTCTACCTTCCGACACTTCAGAACTCATTTCTATAGCATAACTCCATACAAATAGAGGATGGTCACATTAACAGGGCCTCCAAGCTACCCTTTAAAATGCATATTTTCTAAGCTTTAGTATGCATTGCGCTAAAATGGACAGAACTGTATTCTTAATAGGTGTTAGGTGTTCACAAATACCAAATATGCAGCCGTTATGGATTCTCCCACTCATCTTTCTAACGTGTGGCTAGAGTCTGGGAGGGGAATAAGCCACAATCAAATGATATGTACTATGCCTCACATAGTGTGCACACACAGATTTGTCCACCGAGTACAGCTGTACACATGATTTCCACCCATCATCCAAGCAATGGGCGGAGTTCTCTTTTAGGTTAACAGCTGGCAAACAGTAGCGGTTTAGAAAGTGGGGTTGGGAGGTATGAGCGGCTAAAAATATCAAGTAACAAAAAAAGTCGATAAAAATAATAGTGCAGTCATTTAGAAAGAGGATGTCGCAGTAAGCATTGTGGGATCCGTACAGGAGGCTGGTACAAATGTTACAGCATCTATCTTAGGAGCAGAAGAAAAAAATCTTGGGATAAGTATATGTTGCGAATTTTGTCAGCAAATACACGTAACTCTTGTTTATACCCGTTTGAAAATGACATGGATGAAAAAATGGTGTCCACCTGGCCACCAAGGCTGAGGCAGAGTACGATCGGGGTCTCCTCTGTTGCTCTCTGCACTAGTAGAGTGACAGAGTCCCCAACCTGACTGGGCTTCCTGCTTCCTAACTATGGCAGCTGACAGTTGTTGGCTTTACTGGAATGTATTATAAAATAAGTATGTGCTGCTATATCCTCACAATAAAGATAGCACAAGTCTACATTAGAAACACAGGTGAAAAATAAAAGTTTAGTTGCTTTTAAAAACTCAGATTTTTATTATTCATTTTTTTTAGGTCAATTAATGTTAAACTGAAATCCACTTTGCTTTATTCCCCTGTTTTGGCAGAATCAATTCTCAGACGGGAAAAAAAAATTGGGAGGGAAATCATTATGTTTTGCAGCTCACTAATTAATGTTTACCCTATAAATGCATAAGGAGGGAATGTAAATAGATTTGCTTGCAATTCAAGACCAGGGTGTAAAATAGGAATCTATAGTGTGTTTGACACAGATGCCAAGAGAATTAAATGTTAAAAAAGAGGCAACAACGTTTTAGTTTTTTTATATTTAGCAATTTCTAAAAGCAAAACGTTTAGCAACGTTACTCTGCATTTCAATGTGGCATGTTTGAACGTGGGGGGGGGGGGGGGGGGGGGCTGTTACTTTGTAAAAAAAATAGTACTTGCAAAAATCTGAGATACTAGTTACTGTATAAAAAATAATGACTTCTGGGAGAAAAAAAAAAATCCAAACGCTGAGCTTACCGTATTTGCTCGAATATAAGACGACCCTGATTATAAGACGACCCCCCAACCTTTGGATATTCCTTTAGGAACAAAAAATTAAAGCCTGAATATAAGACTACCCTATAGGAAAAAATTTCAACTTGTATATATTCACATGTAAAGTGCTTTTAAAATGTAATAAAAATTATATATATAAAAAAAAATGCATTTCTTGTTTTTATTTCCTTTTATGGGCCAATGCTGCCTCTCTCTCTCTCTCCCCCCTTCCCCCCCATCATTGTCTCTCTCCCCCCCTAGTGTTGTCTGTCTGTCCCCCCCTCCCTCCCCCCAAATATTTGTCTCTCTCTCCCCCTCATCTTGTGCGTCTCTCTCTCTCCCCCTCCCCTTGTGTGTGTCTCTGCCCCCTCCCTCCCTCCCCTTGTGTGTGTCTCTCTCTCCCCCCCACCTCACCTTGTATCTCCCTGGTGGCTAGTGGGGGCAGCCGGAGGATGTCTGCCCGATACGTGCAGATATCCTCCATGCTGCCCGACACTTCCGTCCATTATGACGGACAGCCGGTCCATCATAATATACAGAAGTGTCGGGCAGCATGGAGGATGTCTGCACTATCATGCAGACATCCCCCGGCTGCCCAGATATCCCTGGTGCCTAGTGGAGGCAGCCAGAGGATGTCTGCACGATACGTGCAGACATTCTCCGCTGCCGCCCGGCACTTCCGCCGGGACTTTTATGATGAAGCCGGGTCCAGAAGTCCCAGCGGTCGTGCCGGGCGGCAGCAGGGGTTGTTTGCACGCATCACAGGTCCCCTGCAACTCTGCCGATTTGAGGTCAGATTATAAGACTACCTCGAATATAAGACAAGGGTTTTTTTTTCAGAGAAAAAAAAACCAAACATTTATTGTAATTTTCCATATATCAATGAATCCGGAGGTCCTTACTACATTATAACTTTAGCAGTGGTCTGGGGAACACATTTATAAGGTGATGGTTGTTCTACTAAAATAATAATAATATAAACTTCATAAGATGTTCCAGTCGAAGGAGGTTATTGCTTTACAAACCATCCTGCCTATCAATCATTACAGCTCAATTAGAGCTAGGTACGCAGCAGACTGCAGAATATTAATGCTGCAGTGGGCAATCAACTTCATAGTCCTGATTAGCATTGTGACCCATCAACAGCACCTAATCACATATCATTTCAGTCACCAAATTTTTTTTTTTTTTTAAAGAAATAAATTATAAGAGCAGATCAAATTGGGTGAGCTCTGCCGTTCTGGTTTCGTTCCTCTAATGGGAGAGCAAGGTAAGGCAAGGTGGTGGGGGGAGGAATAAGTTAACATTAGAAGGGACTTCATCTAACCATTGTTTATAATGTGAAGGTGGAGAATAAAAAAATTTAAAAAAAGTTACATATACAAGGTTTTAGAAGAATTGTAAGCAAATGCATAAATTAAGAAAACAAATGGATTCTAAAATGAGTTTTTGGTGTCTCCAGTTTATGAACTCAAACTGTGGCACATTATGCAAATAATCAATTGTTAAGCTGGCTTATAAAGTAATTTAATGGTTATTGTTGACGGCTACATTTGCATTTATCAAAAGATAACATGTCTGTGGGCAATTCCAAATATTGCCATTTTGATCCCCCAATGGCATACATTTTGCTTTTCTAAATTTGGCCCAAGCGGCTTCCTGTACAAAGCCAATATGGATGACGTTGGCATTCTTACCAGAATGTCCGACTTTGAGGATCTCCGTCGCAACCTTCAATGATACATTGCAACTCAACCGATATGGAACAATCATTAGAAAATTAAATGTTAATAAGGTTCTGATTTGTGATCGACAGACTAAAATGCACTTTATTCCCTTCTACCACATTGCGTTAGCCAAGGGGCACTTTTTATGTGTTCGTATTATTCTGTTCTATAATTAAAAAAAAAAAAAAAATTCTTATTTTTCGCACCATATTTTCATATAGGAAAAACTTAACAACTCAAATGATGTGACATTGACACAAAAGACATGGTAATGCTGGAAATAGGAAAGACGGGTTTAATTATAATATATATGTTAATCAATTATTCATAGCTTTTTAGAATGTTTCCACCATTCATCTGTAATGACAGCCTCACTTCTGTCATTTCAAATCTCTTTTAAATGAAATCACTCATTTTTATTGTAATTTATATACAGATCTCAACTTCTATTGTATTCCTAAAAGAAAAATAAAAAAAAATTAAACCATCTTTGACATTATCTGGCTTTTTATTTTTTTTAGTAAGTCTACTGTACAAAGAGAAATGTGTGAATTCTGAACTTTTTTTGCTTACACGAATTAAGAGGATTTTGTGAGTTTTTAAGTAACTTAAAATGGACTGTATCACCTAAACATCGTTTTTACTGTGAATACATCTGGTGAGAAAAATTACAAGTAAAATTGTTTTCACCTAGATTAGGTGAAAAGTGTGTTTTTAAATGTGTCTGTGGAGTCTACAGTCTATGACATCACTTGTGGCTTGATTTGCAAATTACACATTTCCCATTGAAAGCCATGAGGTCGGAGGAAATCCAAGTCTAATAGTTTAGGGTTTAGCAGTATGTCAACACATAAAGGTCGCCCTTAGCTCATGCATGCACTCTACTGATCTGCGCCTTGTTGATGCAGTATATTCTCAGTTGTCCTCTGGAACTCCATACCATTTTCCCGGCTGGTTTCTGTACCTCCGATGGACTATTTTCAATGGTGGGTCATTGAGTGTTCTGCCGTGTGAGGGCTTTTAAGGTAAATGTTGCGTCTCCCTCAGTTACTTACAAGGCCCAGGGAAATCTGCAGTGATAAAGGGTATGTTTTGAGATCTGAAGTGGTCTGTCAGAGGCTTTAGGTCTCTCCGCCTTTGAAGTGTTCTTGGTGAAAGGTCGGAAAATATACACGCGGACGATGACACGTTGGCTTCCCTCTGGATCTGTTTCATTCGGAAAAACCTTGACTCCCCGATCTGCAAGCAAAAATCTCCGGGACAGTCTTTTTCATTGAGGGGCGGGTAGGCGGGGTTGTGGGTACCTGCGTTCTATAATGTCCGGTATGAAGGCTTTAGTTGGCAATTGCAACATTAAAAAAGTTGCTAAAATATGGGCTCTGTGATGGAGCAGCATCTTGGTTCGCAGTTGGTCGCGCTCCCTACTTTGTTTTTTTTTTTAAAGTGAACTGTCCAATTTGCATATGAAGGCACAAAACCCCCACACTCCCTTTTAAAACACATTTCTCTCTCACTGTATGCATTTGCTTGCAAATACATTAACACAATGTACAGATTTTAATTTTTTTCTTCTACATCCACAATATGGATGACTGCGTCGCCTTAATTTCGATTGTTCTAAATTTTTCGCTACGCGGAAACCGACCTTTGGAAAATACTAGAAAAATCAAAAACAGCAAATGACTGTAGTACAGTAAATAAACTACTGACATAATCTCTTTATTATCTAAAAACACACATATTTGAAATTTTAATTATAAACAGCACTCCTCCGCTAATCTAACGCTTTCCCCCGAAAACTCAATGAGAAAGAGCCGTAGGAGGCTGATTAAAACAGTATTTGTTCAAGCCTTCCTTAAAAAAAAAAAAAACGCTATCGCAATAAATTTAGGGTAGACCTCAGTTGTGCATCCTATTTAATAATGCACCAGATGCTCCTTCCAAGGATACCTGGGCATTTCTCACCAGCAGAGGAGTCTTTGCTTCGTACAGTGCATCTCGTTATTTAGGATAAAAATAAAAACATTTAAAAAAAAAAAAGGAATACAATCATAAAAACACGCATGTTAATTAACTACAAGCACTTAAGACTTATGATAAGTGGACATTTAGCACTGCATTATCATCTGTCTACCGGCTGGGCCGTGTATTGTAATTGGATAATAATCTCTTAAAGCTGCGGGAGATCCATTGTAACAAATATGGTTATCAAGGCTCTGCATGTCCATGCTTAGAGAGAAAAAAAAAAAAAAGGTGGCCATGAATTTGGTGGTTACAGGTCTTATACACCGTTTTAATGATCTACAAGAATTTTTAATTTTTTTTTAAGTGGGGGTGGATGGGATGGACGCTCATTTATTAACCCTACAATTTCAGATCAATAACAAATAGTGCTCATCATCCGTCCGGGCTGAACAAGCATGTAATTAACCCCGAGTGTGAGCATGGAGCGGTGCTTTACAATGGTTTCAGCATCGAAGAATAACATAATCAAGCCTATTAGTCAAATCTGTATTATTTTACAGTGTGACAAATGTAGCGTTATTGAAGAAGCGTAATTAGTCCCTGTGTGATTAACCAGCATGGCTATATGTTGCTCAAATAGGATTCAGGACCGCAAAACCCACGGTATTAAATGTGTTACTGCATGATATTGTAATTTTCACAACTGGCTGATTACCTTTGGACAAAAATAAAATACACAACATAAAAAAACACATGTAATTAGCACACTTATGGATATAATTTACATAGAAAAAAGTTTGAGATAGCTGCATTACATCTATCCCACAGGCAAGGACCTACATCTATCCCACAGGCAAGGACCATCTATGGAAAAAAGTATATATATATATATATATATATATATATATATATATATATATATATATATATATATATATATATATATCTATACACACACACACACACACACTTCACATGGGAATATCAGGTTGATACAATTAGGACATCTTCACCTTTACAGCTATTTGCCTTTGGCGGGTACTTTGCACCTCATCAACATTTGTCGATAATGATGTGTCAGGTTTGGAGAGATCGCTCCGACTGTAATATTGCAGCTTTCGGAACATGGACGAGCAGTTCTTGAACACTTAAGATTCTTAAGTGTTAATGTAAGAAACATGCCCCTCTTCCCTGATACTACTCCATTAGTGTGTGGATTTTTAATTTTTTTGTTTTAGGCAATAAATCGGCAGCATATCCAGCAAGACAAAAAAATATACACACACAAACGTACCTTAAAAGGAACCATTTGCATTGGTTCTTCATGGTGGACATCTACGGAACTTTGTGAGAGACAATTTTACAAGGTCCTATGGACCTTTTACAGATATTGCCACGGACACTTTACACACAAAAGGTGAACGTTTCGGACTGAGCCAATAGGCTTTTTCAGCATTTCATTTTCCCCATGAAATGGCTGAGCCCTGTCGGCTCATTTGACTACTGGGGTTTATGAAGATCAGTAGCACCTTACAAGAACCATACTTAATGGTACACAGAGATGGAGTTGCAGACATTTCAGACGTGTCCTTCAAGAAAGCAGATTGTCAAGGGTAGTAAAAACAAAAAAAGTCATTAAACTGATGTTTAAGTATTATAGAGGCAGCTTAAAGATTATTATACCTCTCAGAAGTTTACAATGTCTAATAAACAGATTTGTACAATGTATGACATAGAATTATGGGATTTTTTTTATGACAAGATACTGTAGGTCAATTTTTAAAGACAACAAAACCCAATATATATATATATATATATATATATATATATATATATATATATATATATATATATATATATATATAAATAAAATAAAATGCATACTAGAAATGATTATACTATACACACACATATAGGCACTAGATGCCCCCCATTAAGCATGCCGAGTGAGCCCCCCCACTTGTACACTCATACTTGTCCAAATAGGTCCAAGTATGCAGAAATAATGCATAAGATTTTATATTTGACTAAAATCGGTAAAAAACATTTTTTCCCTCGTCTGCAAGAATGCCTGTTCAAATCCACTACTTTGGAATAAGCAATTAAATGTTTGTGGAGAGTTTACACATGTAAAAAAAAAAAAATCTAGTGACATGCTTTGTTATACCATTTAGAAAAAAAAATCTATGTTATGAGAATATATGTTTCGGTCACTAGTAAAATTGTCAAAAGTCTTTATTAAGGGGATCTTTTGCCTTTAAGGGTTAGAAGTTTCTATAGCAGGGAATGTTCTGCTTTCTAAGAATAGGGACTCGTTTTCCATTTGTACAGCTTGCATTTATGCTACTAATCGCAAATCAACTTATTGTTATCTCTGAATAAAAAAAGATCACTTTCCAGTATTCCAAAAATAACCATATGCCATGGCAGCAAATATTTGACGGGAAATAAATAAATAATCTTATCATCAAGGGCTATCGGTTTTCTTCTGTCCGCTCAGATTTTAAAAATTCTATTTCCTTCCCAGAAGGAATATTATTATCACTTCACGTTTGGTCATGTGATGGATAGGGTTGCCATCTATACTCAAAAAAAAATAATCATCCTGGCCATATTATTGTCTCCATTGGCTTAACATTGGCCCTAATAAAAAAAAAATGTTACCAGTCTGGATGACAACCCTAGTAACAGAATATAAAGTTATTATTTATTTTTATAAAATTTTTTTAAAAAAGTTACATTTTTCTGTATTTTTAAGTCCTGATGGCAGGAGCTATCCACTTAAAATAAGGCACAGGTGAGATGAACATTTCATTTATCAACTTAACTATGCACTATAAAATGGACCAACCGTGTGGAGTTTCATCTGCGAGAAGAACATATGCATTATGCAGGGCCATTAGCGCTCTTATAGCAGGAGAAACTCAGAAGTTTGGGCCTTTAAATGGCATAGTCACATCTGTGAGATGAAACGTGCAATCCACCTGCTTCTCACTTTTTATTCATTAGCTCCCTGTGACATCCTTGTGCCCTCTATGGATGTCTCATCACGGCAAGCCTCATTGGGGAAGGCTAAACTGCCCCCCCCCCCCCACCAAAAAATAAAATAAAAATCATACTGAGCAAAAGAGGAAGACATTAACCATAACCCCCCCCAACGCTAAATTGGCTGAATCGTCCTAATCCACATGGCGAAAAAAAAGTCTATGCAGCTAATGTGTTGTTGGCATGCAATATATCCATATATATATATATATATTTGGGGCCATTTGGCTGCCCTTGGACAAGCTCAAAATTCTAGGAGATATAATATACTGGACCACCTACACATTTGATAACAAAGAGCGGTTCCTTCTGTCATTTCGTATTTTTTCCCCCCAACTCCCACAAAACTCATGCACAATAACTACATGTGGCATCATTATGTTTCTCCCATATCGACTCCTATAAGAATGCCAAGAAGAACAGAAGAATTTGACTATATCCTATTTTTGACGCCATGCAACTCTTCCTATATAATAGTCACAATTTGAACAACAGAGATCTCAGGAAGCACTTTTGTACGTTAATGAGGCTTGGAAGCTGCTCAAATTAAACAGTCTATTGTGCAAGCCGCTAATTACGTTGAGATTAAGGCTAGAAAGCGATGGTGGCATTCAATATACATACAACAATTACAACAGCGTTCGGTTCTAGAGAGGCCTAGTCAAAATGAATCTCATAAAGCCAGGCATAGTTTTAAATATTCGTAAACATCATCATAACAATATATTTTTTTTTTTTTTCAAATGGTCATATAGAGTATTAAAGTTACACCAGTGTCTTCACACTGTTCAAACCGTAGAAAGTCTTTACACGTGATAGAGTGGGATATTTTTACCGGAGAAGTCAATTAGAGAAGAGTAAGCAACTCTTCTCCCGAGAATTCTCGTGGAATGTAAGTTTAGAGTTTGTCTACTTACATTTCAAAATAATTAATTTGTATGCTAAAGACTTTGTAACGACATGTAAAACCCACAGAAAAACCCAACTTCATGTATCACATGACTTTATTATTGTTTCAAACAACGATCATGGACATGAGATAAGAAATAAATGAAAGCGAGGATTCATCCAAATCTTTATATGTTATTTTATATGGAAGGCCATGCCTATTTTATATTATTTGAACGGGACTTCTGCAAAGTACGATTCAAGAGATTTCCCATGGTCTAGGTCCAAAAAAAAATGAGTTGGGAGAAATCATTTGTTAATGAAATGGTCTAGTGAGTAGAAGTCATTCCTAGTGGTGTGTCCGTGTGTCAATCAAACAACATGGGAGGGAGAACCGGATTTGCGAATGGCAATGGGAGTGCTATGGAGAATTAGAATGTTAACAGTAAGGGGGAATGACACTAAAGTGGGAATCAATGTATAATTATTCTCTCTTGGTTTAAACCAAGGTATTAAGGAAGGACAGCAAAATCAATACTTTCAGGATTCTGCATGCTGTAGGCATTGGTGAATGAGGAGGATATTATCAGCCCCACTTTAATGCTGTCGTTCATTTAAATAGTATACTTTGGGTTTCTGATGGATAGCAGGTAAGCACAGCATCAGGTATGATCTCAGAGCAGTCTGCTTTTTTCATACTGTGATTCGCGTGAAGCTCCAGATTTGACAGACCAGCAAGAGGAGATCTGGCAGCTTTTCAAAAAAATTATTGCCAGCGGCAGAGAGTGAGGGGGAATAGGGGACTAGAAACTGCAAATGGCTGAATTTCTTGTCTTTCTGACAGCTAGCAGGCAGCTGAGAAGTTACAAGGACGTAGTAAAAAGGGGGGGGGGGGGGGGGGAACCTGACAATCCTACTGATGTCTCCGGTTGTGAGATGTTAGTTGTTGTTTTCGCTAGCACAAAAACAACAAAAAACAAAAAACACAAACACAAATAAAACCTACCAGTAGCAACTCACAGGAAACATGCACTCTCAAGTTATAAACGACTCCCTGAGCCAGGAGATGAAATGACAACTTTTTAATCAGGCTCCTAACCAGCAGATATTCTCATAATCCATGATTAATATTATAGGGGAACAAACTGTGGCTGTAGAGACCCCTGGGAAACTCTAGATTTGCAGCAGCTGAATAAGACATGGACCCTAAATAAAGCATTAGGAAGCTGCTTTACTGCTTGTGATCTAAACAAAAACAATTATTTGGAGTAAGAGCATAGATGTCAAGCACTAGAGTTACTAAACACCATCAAAACCACTTCAATAGGTATGAAAAAAAGATTACATTCATTAAATAAAAGATAAACAATCATTTTTTGGATAGTTATATTGCTTCCTCTTGGCTTATTCTTTGCTGCCATATAAAACTAACTAGGACTTTATTTGCATGCAAGGTGATAAATCGTACAATAGCTGGGTCTTCATCCTTTACAAGAAAAAGTAACTGCAAGAGGACTACAGATGCAAATCAGCTCAGTGAGATGTATCAGTGGCACCCAAACATCCCATGATAACCTACAATTGTGGAAAGAGTTCTAATGATAAGGTGCCCATTTTTTTTGCCCCATTTGATGTTTACTGTAGGGCTTGACAAATCCCAGAAACCAGGGAGCCGTGGAGCTACCAGTTCCTGGCTCTCAACATCACTAACTAGGCTGTCTCTGGAACTGGTCTATCAATATCTGTAAAACCATACTTTATACCGTCACCCCATCACTTTGTTTGTCTTCTAATTTGGGACGTTAATTGGAATGGTATCTTATTCTTAGTTCAATGTAATAAAATAGGTTAATAAAGAGATAAAGTCTGCTTTAAAACAAACAAGATCTTAGTATTACAGGATGGGTTGCCGCCACGATCTCGTCAATTATTGGCAATTCTACAATATTTATCAGACTTTGTAAACAAAAAGCTTTAAGTTTAGCAAAACTACACTATATTGAAATTATGTTAAAAGTGGCTAACACCACCGTTGAAACTGACAGACACATAAAACACTAAATTAATCTACTAAAAACCTCAACACTTGTTAAATCTCACTTGACTCTTTGAACGGTTGCCAACGTCTTTCTAAAAATGGCAGGTTTATTGATGTAGAGAATATAAATAAAAAAAAAACTAAATAAAAATAAAACTGGGAATAGCAGGAAGAAAATGTCACATAGTAACGATATGGTTATAGACCAACATAAAATAAAAAAAATAAAAAGGATGACTAATTAGGAATGCAAAGTACAGTTCCTTACTACTTCTGATTAATTAGCAATACTCCTGGTCTTCACATCAATCTTCTGAAAAAAGCATCTCTCTCTCTCTCAAGTGGAGTTAGAAATGATGCTCTCAAATAGAACACAAAGCATTGGGGTACCATCAACAGCAATCTCTTTGTGGCACCCTCGCCACTCGTGTCTCACATCCCTCTGTTTTAATAGATACGAGAAACAAGTGCGCGGTATTAAAAATGAAGATGGCACGTCTTTGTCTTGAAGGACAAGATTATTAGAGCCTTTAATCAAAAGCACTGTGCCACTTTTCCTGCATGCTTTCTAAAGAGTGATAAATATGGTAATCCCAAAACATTCTCAGAGAATCTACTCAAAGAGGAGAAGGATGAGGAGGGATAGGAGGAAGAGGAGAAGGGATACTAGGCGATTTAAAGGGGCAGTTCCATTAAGCCTTTTTTTTTATTTATTTTTTTACTTTAAAGCCTTTTATATTGAACATTTCACAGCAGACTCTAAATTCAATAACAGCCAATAAGGAGGGCTTAGAGAGATAGGTAGGACTGTTTCTGTAGCAATATAGTCATAACTTACTGCAATTAAAAAAAAATGTATTAAAAGTAAAAATATGCTGGGGGAACAACTGCTGTTCCAATGTGAGATGGAAGGCAGACTGAGCTGTATGAATTCTAGAGATAATATTATATATATATATATATATATATATATATATATATAAATATATATATATATATATATATATATATATATATATATATATATATTTATATGTACAAAACTGTATGCACATCCTAGACATCCTAGGGAGTACCCCCACATTTTATTTTTATATGTGAAAGACCATTTTGTTTAAATTCCTTTATATTGTTGGCCTTTACAACTTCGACTGGAATACTATTCCAGGCATCTACTACCCTTTCTGAAACTAATACACACACACACATTTATTTGCACAAAATACACACATAACACTCTACCAGACGAGCCCTTTAAAAATGAAGAGAACATGCCCTGCACATTTGTAACTATACATTTAAAACTTGGTCAACTAAGCAGGTCATGTGCACTCACTAAAAACATTAAGTCATCTCAAATATTAAGCACATAAAAACAATTATTTGACCACATCCTTATTTCAATGAAAGGAAGCGGAAACCTTATTTTCAAAAGGAAATTATTATTATTATTTTTAGCAGGGAACGCCCAAGTCAAAACAGACCTGTCAGAAAATCTTTTGCAGCAGACGCTCCTGAATCCATGCATTTAAGTTTGATTCAGAAAACATAGTGCACATTACGTCCACAGAACCATTTTCACTATGGAATTATCCAGATTTCTTTCCTCTGCCCCCTCCACCTCCGATTTAGAATGTTGCCACGTAGAATTGATCTCCCATTGGCTGCACGAAGTGTAATGCTAGCAGCCCCAAGGACCCGGCTTCATCATAGAAGTCCCGCCGGGCGGCAGCAGGTGAAGTCTGCGCTCATCGCGCAGACATCCCCCGGCTGTTAGAGAGGGGGATCCAGGTCCCCTGCAGCTCTGGACCTGGATCCCTGCCTTATAATCTGACCTCAATTTGATTATAAAACGACCTCGAATGTAAGACGAGGGGTATTTTTCAGAGCATTTGCTCTGAAAAAAACCTCGTCTTATATTCGAGCAAATCCGGTAATATTTAGTGCATTTTACAGTGTTCCATAGGTTATGAATTTATGTTTGAGGACAAACAACCGTGCAACACTGTCTAAATCTTTCAGCCTAGTAGCAAGGTAAAAAATGGTAGAAAAAAAAATAAAGAAAGTAACTTTGTTTTCATAGCAAGATGGCTTTTGAAAGCCGTTCGTCAAAGTCAATTGGTGGTTTGGTGATCTTTACTGTAGAAGAAACCTCATTATACCTAGGAAACAAGTGTCAAGCTAGCTATCGTCTTCTCCAGACAGAATTCACATCCGCACAGACAGCATAATGCCGTGGGTCACTTGCATGTGTGAGTTTAACAAGAAATATCTATTTTAGTTCTTTGGGCTCACTTTGACACAAATACATCTCTAGGTAAGCCACCAGAAAGCCCAGAACCACAAGTTTCAAGATAAGCCAGAAGTCTGAGGATATACTATAGGAGCTCTCTTCACAAGGTTTGTTTTGCACTTTTTGAAGTTTTAGCAAAGAGCTTTACTTGGCATCTATAATTTGTTTTCACAACCAGTCACCAGTATTGTGCAAGGGTGATGGTCTATACATTGTGTTGGCAGAAGTGCATGTAAATGCATGAATTAGGAGAAAACCGTCTGTGGTGTCGCCTGTTTATGACCTCATCGTGTGGCAGGATATTCAAATTAACGGTTAACAATGTGAAATGTGTAGTTTGCATATCACGCCACCAGGTGATGTCGTAAGCAGAAGGCTCCGCAGACCTATTTTTCTTATTCTTATTATTCTGCTAATGGAATGTATTGATCATTTTTTGTAAAAAAAAATGTATTATCTAGATTGAGTTCTCAACCTTCCTGTTGATGCTTACAACATGGAAACGAGTAGAAGGTTGGGTCGGACAGGCTTTGGGAATGGATACCAAATACAGGGTGGGTACACGCCACTCCCAAACAGGGTCTGTAAGAAACTAACTTGTGGATAAAGCTTCCAGCTTGAATGTTGGATTAAGAGTTGACATACGTTTTTCCAGTGTGGTCCCTGCCTGGGACTGGTAACTGTACGTGCAAAGCATCGGCAAAAACAGTTGTAGTGACTGCGCCTACTCTGCATTCGTGGGGCATGAGTAGGGAGGCATGTTATGGTGGAATGATTTAATGTGGAAAGGTTATGTTTGTAAGTATGGGCAGTATACTAGAGAAGCTTACAGGCAAACTGTACACCACTGCCCGTGGCAAGGTCTGTGAAGGTTCATGGTGTTCCATCAACAATGTGGGTGCCTACCCATATAGCACCTTCTGCTGGAACCCACAAAAATACCATTTTGCACATTATGGTTTTATTCTCTCCATTTTGCAGTTTAAACCAGGTTTAAGACCACAGAGTCCCTTTAAATCCATGCAAAGAAAATCCGTACGAGCAGGTTTATTTTGAAACAAATCCCTGCACTCAGCATGCAGCCTTGTACAGTAATATCGATGGATGGATCTGTTTAGGCTAAAGTGCTTTTAAAGCTGTATAAAGTGTGCATCGATATAACAAGTGAAGCGGCATTATATGTCTAGGACACAAATCAGCCTTTAGAAAAAGGCCTTTAAGAAAAAATGCTTTAAAAAAACCACAAAAAAAAAAAACCACACAACCTGTTTTGGGCTGTAAATGTGTGAATTTGCTTGCAGTTGGAGTGAGAATGGCAGAGTATCACTTATAGTTTGTGATCAACAACATCTAGTGAAAGGAGAAGACATGCTTGCGATGCTGTTGACATTTCGCTTCATGGGGAGAAGATGCTTTCCCTTTAAAAATGCAGGTGACAGCGGCTGTCTTAGAACAGCATCTCACATGTCCTATCAACACTGCCAGACACACATACAAGGGAGAAAAAAAAAAAAATGTAGGAACCAGAGAATAGATGATTCACTCAGAGAACTGATGTGCTCCATCCATTTCTGCATGTACTCCATGCATCATTAAGGGCAGGTGCCAGTACAGTGCAATACTGAATAGACAACTTTGCAGCTAGCATTGAAAGCATAAATTAAGTGTTTTACTTGGAAGGAAGCATGGAGAGCTCTATCATTTGAAGGGAGGCGCTAAACACTCCGCCCCCCCCCTCCCCTTCCCCAGACTCTGCCCCTCCCTCCCAATGTCCCGATTTGCCCAAGGGGCAAAGTTGGGAGGTATGAGTTGGCACAGGACATGTTTGCATGCAGACACTAAGGAAGACTCCCCTGGTGAAATTTCGTTAATACTGGAGACTGCGGGGAGCTCCAAGCTAAATAATTTAGACCTTGCTACTGTGTGATCTATACAGTGGGTGCACAGCTTACTGACCTTAATGCCTGCGCTATTTTCTGTATCACAGGTGCACTTTAAGATTTGCTACTTAAAGAAACAAATATGACTTTATTGAAAATCACTGATGCTGGCCTACATGATGCATTTTTTTTATATATATAAAAAGACCTTGGGGAAAAAAGGAACACTCCAGGCATCAAACTAAGTTTGTTGCATCTTGTTGTGTATAACCTGCACAATGTTTTGTGCCGTGAAGCTTTAGGGATCTTTTTCACTGGCAAATATAGTAGGAGAGACCATCCCTAAAAAGAAAACTTTTTCCAGTTAAGTTTTTTCGAAACACTACAAGAAATTACAAGAAAAATAAAACTGGAACAACTAAATGCAAAGTCTTGTGGTAAACCTTCAATCACCTTACTGTATAACGAATTAGTAAGCTAGGTACACTACTACAGGCTTTCTGCCCAGATTTGTTTCTATGATTTATAAGTGTCAGCTTTAATAGGCATTTATGTCCAGCGGTGAGTGATTGTCTCTAATAAGGGTAAATAAAACTAAAATTAAAAAAAATACCAAACCTACTTTCAATGTAATTTTTTAAAAATAAAATGGAACAAAAAGTAAAACATATTATGAATGTGATTTTTTTTTTTTTTTTTACATTTAACACCTTTCTGGCGTTAGGACGTACTATGCCGTCCTAATTTTAAGTGCCTAAAAGTCGTTAGGACGGCATAGTACGTCCTTTGTTAAACAGCTCATCGCGGCTCCTCGCGATGAGCTGTTCTCGAATCCCGCTGCAGGCACCTGTCAGATGAGGCCACTTTCAAAGCGAGCACCGGCTTCATTTCTCTAAATCATGCCCGAACTTCCGGATCTCTGGCATAGTGTTCCTGGCTACCGATCACCTTGTGATCGGTGGCCAGGAACAATTTGTGACGTTTTGGTGCTTGCGTCGTTTGGGACACAAGCACCTTGCGTCATGAAGGGGTTAAAAAAAAAATAAAAACTACAAAAAAATGCCTCAACAGTATACATATCTGTATTTTTACAAAATAAATGAATGAGATTTTCTGACATCTGGGTCCCCTATCCAATATTTAAAATGGGAAAGACATTATTTAGCATTATTTTTTTTTAAATAAGATTCCTTGCAGATTAAAAATAGGCCAATTGTAGATTACTAGGAATTTACACTTGAAATGGTGAGCACAAGAAAGCGACATTTTTCTGCTAAGACGTTTTATCCTCAAAGTGATTTCAAAGGGACCAGATGTAAAAATTGTTTCCAAAGCTTTCCACCAAATGAAGGAATGCCAAGACATTTTATTTAGCTCAATTCCCTCGGCTCTTATTTTGCAGCCTGAAAATGTTCGAAGTTAAAAAAGATTCAATTAACCAGGCAGTTTCTTTGAGTTTACTGATCCATCGCATTATTGACTAAAGCCACCTCTTATCAGAAACAACAGATATTTTTAGGACGAGATTGATTTTCTACGCTATCACCCTGCTTATTCTAAAAATAAAATAAAAGAAAGAAACATTTACTAAAAGAAAAAAAGAAATATTTAGAACCAGATTCACAAACCAATACAAAATGTATGAGTTGTGTATAAGGTATAATCCTGGGTCAGCGTTCTAAATGTGATGCAATAAACATGAAGATTCCATTGGTTGCCGTGGTGACTGCTCCATCTTTAATAATTTGTCCCAGAATCTCTCTTTGGAAGTAAAGCCTAAAAGTGGCAAAAAAATATTGCCAAACAGACACTCAGGAGGACACATTAATTACATTTTGCAAATTACCGTATTTTCCGGCGTATAAGACGACTTTTTAACCCAGGAAAATCTTTTCAAAAGTTGGGGGGTCGTCTTATACGCCGGGTTAACTTACCTACTTTCTGCTCTGTCTCTTCTCCCGCTGTTAAGCCGGTCCGTGGCTGTGAGGGAGGCGTTGTAAGCTCCCCTCCAGCCACGCGGTCAATAAAGTTTGTTTAAAAAAAATGTTTAAACAAACTTTATTGACCGCGCGGCTGGAGGGGAGCTTACAACGCCTCCCTCACAGCCATGGACCGGCTTAACAGCGGGAGAGGAGACAGAACAGAAAGTAGGTAAGTACTGGGGATTGGGGATTTATACGCTGGAAAATACGGTAAATAACAGTGGTATTTTTTTTTTCTGTGCATGGCGGTGGTTTTCCGTCCAATGCATGTTAGACCGGTCGTAAGCAGTTGATGGTTGTAATTTATGTTCATTATTGTTTCATAACTTTCCTTCCTGACAGCTGAAACGGTCTTGACTGAAAATCTTTATTGCAGATTCATCTTTAAAGATTTCACTTAAAAGCTCTGAAATACTGAATTACATTAAAAAGATACATATTTAATGGATGCAGGAGCTTCAGATGTTATTTGATAAAATACACCCGTATGCAGATGATCGATGCATACATGTGTTTTGGGGGTTTTTTCCCCCCCCCGTGGGGACAAGAACTGTCGTGAAAGATATAATGTTGTAATCACTAGCTACTGTCAGGCATAAGAAGACAGATTATCATGTCTACGGCAGACACCCGCGGTAGTGTGATTATTTCACAATAAAAAAGGTGCACATCTTTAATAAAGCGTATAAATATTTAGGAAACATAATGCTATGTGCAGACAAAAAAACAAAACAAAAAGATGGAGTTCTTCAGAGCAGAATCCGATATCTGGCATCACACCACTTACAGAGTAATGAAGTTCTGTATGTTGCTTTAAGCCAACTTAAATCTCTCAAACTGCCCCCCCCCTTTTCCCACCTTAGCCTCTCTCCATCCTTTTAATCATCTATACTCTCCATTTACTTTTTACTTTCAGTGTTCCTTCTTAGCCCTTTTCCCCCTGAAAATTTCTAGATCTCAAACCAAATAAGCTCACCTCATCTAATTCCATAAATATTTAATTGGGGGCTCCACCTTTCCGACGTTGTTGCCACTTCCTCATTCTTTGTTATCCATTTACCTATCAAACTTTCGCAACAGACCATTTTTTTTCTTATCCAGAATATCATCTCATCCCCCTTATCCATCACCTTCCCATCGTCTCTTCCAGATCAGTATAGTGCTTTCACAAGCAAGTCCTCAATACCAGCTCGACTGTATTGCCCATCACTAGCCAATGGTTTTATACATCCTTTCCCTACCAACAAGCGTCCCAAATATGATTACCCTATTCCTGGGTGCATTTGCCAGAAAAACAACATAAAATGTTTGACCAGCCTGCTGCAGCCTTCATATTATTATATATCTATATCCAAGATATATATATAAAAAAATCTATATTTCATTATATCCGTAGAAAACACACACACACACACACTTTTTAACCCCTTTGTGACGCAAGGTGCTTGCGTCCCAAACAACGCAAGCACCAAAACGTCACGATTGGTTCCTGGCCACCGATCACAAGGGGATCGGTAGCCAGGAACACTCTCTCAGAGACCCGATCAGGGTCTTAACAGACCCCGTGGGTCCCTGCAAAAAAAACGCGAGACCTCCGGACGTCAAGTGTGACGCCAGGGAGGCGCGCCGGAACACGGAAGTTCGGGCACGGCGCGATTTGGAGAAATCCAGCCGGTGCTCGCTTTGAGCACCGGCTACATTTCCCCTGTCATACTGAGGCCACTCAAAGTGACAGGTGGGATCCCGCTGCAAGTGCCTGCAGCGGGATCCGAAAACAGCTCATCGCGGGGAGCCGCGATGAGCCGTTTCATACAGGACGTACTATGCCGTCCTAACGACTTTAAGGCACTTAAAGTCAGGACGGCATAGTACGTCCTAACGTCGGGAAGGGGTTAAAAAAAAAAAAAAAAAAAGTACAGAATTAAATCCCTCAATAATAAAAATAAACTTTCTAAATATTTCCTAAAGGTATCCTCCTAATTCCAGGTTTTACACCTCTCATTCTGATGTTTATCCATCACACTTTAGTCTTATTCAGAGGATAGGAAATTGGGAAGGATATTAATTTCACCACAGACTTGTAGGGTAGGATTCAGGTTAGTCGTTAGCAGCAAAGTCCTAAAAAGAAACTTTATCTATTTCCATCCTGTGCAAAATCCAGGAGAAACCACGGCTTCCTGTTCCAGGGTGTAGCCCAGCAAAAATGTTTAATAGAAGTCTGCAAAAATAGTCTTACCAGAGCTGCGTAAAGCAAGATGTTTGGAATAAATCCCACTCGAGGGGGAAGTGGCTGTTCTCCGACTTGGAGAATGTTTTCGTAAGGCTGCTGAATTATCCACTAGCTATTCCACTGCAAAAAACATCCCGAGATGTGCATACTATACTTTATAAAGGTCTCTTGCACGTATTCAGAAAAAAGCTAATCATCACCATTTTAGACCTTAAAGTGCCAGCTGTGGCAAGGATATGTCATAGGATCTGGATCAAGGGTGTCTAGAGGCCGCTGCCGATGGATTACATGTCCCAAAAATATATTGTCAGCTAAGTTGGCTGCCAGGGGAGTATGGGAAATGTAGTCCATCCGCCTCTATAGAGTGGCAGACATCCTTGATCCAGACTCTATGGCATGGGTGCTACTAGCAGCATTTAGAGGAGCTTAAAAGGGACATTCCAACTTGTTTAACCCTTGCTTCTTTCAAGGAAAGCTAGTTAAGGTCGCCGACCAGATGGTTGCGTGCTCCCTATGGAAGCATGGCAGCTGTCGGTAAGAGGATAAACTGGCGTGTACCATCAAAAGTACATGTCAGTTCATCCTCATACTAGGGAAAACAGACATTTTGCTTGTGCTTCTATATTAGAAGCACGAGTGAAAAAATAGTTTAGTGGCCCTTTAAGGTAAAGCCCATTACCAGCTTTTCTGAACATGTGGGGTTTCCGTGGACCTTTTAAAAAAAAAAAAAATGTGGAATATGGGGAAGAGTTTAATACCCCCAGCCTACACCCCATGTCTAAAAATAAAGTTAGGCCATCGGGGTTTAGTCTTTGGATGTTGGAACGTATTGCTGAATGCGTTGTTTCAAAGTATACAATACGATTGGCCAGCAAAGATGGCTCAAACGCCATCAAGTGGTTAAGATGGCACTCTTGGTTGGCTTTCAACTCAAACGCAGGGCAAGTGATTGCATTGCTTACTTGTTACATTCATCCCATACATTCAAACCTTTAGGAGGTGGATATAGCCTAAGAAGGGATATAGCCTAAGAGGGCAACCCCCTTATTGATTGGGCATTCCGCCATTATCAGGTCATTTTGTATTTCAGTGTCTATTATCCTGAGTGATGGCCAACATTGGCACTGCAAATCTTTTGGAAACATATCTCATCTCATGACCATTTAACCCTTCAACAGATTGAGAAGCATGGGTTATACAGTTTGAAACCCTTGTAATGGCATGGCACCGGTGCTCTAACCCCTTCTGTATTAGTATGTACTAATAGATGGGTTACGTCATGTAATATTTCACTGGCTTCTAGGCCTGGGAAACTTGCTGGTGCTGTAGAACAAGGAATGAAAATAATAATTAAAACACACACCTGTTCTGTATATATTTGTCAAGATACAGGCTTGTCTACGTTCTCTAATGGCAGGGCATTCTACCTCACGTACCAGTCTGTTTCTAGTTTGTCTAACTTAGTATGTAGTTCCCTTCTATGCTCTGTACCTAGCGCTACGTAAATTGTTGGCGCTATATAGATAAATGGTAATGTAATATATGTGATCAGGGAAGGAAAGCAATCTTGTAAATAAACATCAGTATAATAATAATAATCAGTATAACCAGGATTCCCTTCTTTAGATGTAACACCCGTGAGCTTGAATACCAGGGACTGTATAACCAAAGATGGTAGGGTAGTGATTTTGACACCATCAATTAAAGTCATTCATGAAAGCGGGCTTTGAGATAAGCTAGTCGTCCTGGTATGTTTGCAGGTAGCATAAGGATGCTGGGAAGTTTAGTATGCAGAGCATGTTCGCAGTACATTGATTGCCTTCAGCGATTGCTTTAAGTGCGCAATCATTTTCCACATTTTGCTTCCTAAACAACTCTCTGGAAGGCCCCATTCAGCTCACACTTGTTGCGGTTGCTTTCCAAAATGGAGATAAACCAATGTTTGTTTGTTTTTTAAAGATACAACAGGACTGACGTTTTTGTTGGTGTGTTGTTCAAGGACTGAACTGTATCTTCATTAGTCTCCCAACTGTCCTGCTTTATGACACCACATTAAAAGCATGGGTGGTCATAGAACGGGTGGGCTCAGTGAATGTTTTAAGATATCGGCAGAAACAGACGAGAAACGGATAGAGGGCGGGCAGGCGAGAAACAGATAGAAGGCAGGCGAGAAACGGATAGAAGGCACGAAGGCAGGCGAGAAACGGATAGAAGGCAGGCGAGAAACGGATAGAAGGCAGGCGAGAAACGGATAGAAGGCAGGCGAGAAACGGATAGAGGGCAGGCGAGAAACGGATAGAGGGCAGGCGAGAAACGGATAGAGGGCAGGCGAGAAACGGATAGAGGGCAGGCGAGAAACGGATAGAGGGCAGGCGAGAAACGGATAGAGGGCAAGCGAGAAACGGATAGAGGGCAAGCGAGAAACGGATAGAGGGCAAGCGAGAAACGGATAGAGGGCAAGCGAGAAACGGATAGAGGGCAAGCGAGAAACGGATAGAGGGCAAGCGAGAAACGGATAGAGGGCAAGCGAGAAACGGATAGAAGGCAAGCGAGAAACGGATAGAAGGCAAGCGAGAAACGGATAGAAGGCAAGCAAGAAACGGATAGAAGGCAAGCAAGAAACGGATAGAAGGCAGGCGAGAAACTAATAGAAGGCAAGCAAGAGACGGATAGAAGGCAGGGGAGAAACGTAGAGCGGGCAGGCGAGAAATGGATAGAAGGGCAGTCGAGAAAAGGATAGAAGGGCAGGTGAGAAACAGATAGAAGGGCAGACGAGAAACAGATAGAAGGGCAGACGAGAAACAGATAGAAGGGCAGACGAGAAACAGATAGAAGGCAGGCAAGAGACGGATAGAAGGCAGGAGAAAAACGTAGAGCGGGCAGGCGAGAAATGGATAGAAGGGCAGACGAGAAGAGGATAAAAGGGCAGGTGAGAAATGGATAGAAGGGCAGACGAGAAAAGGATAAAAGGGCAGGTGAGAAATGGATAGAAGGGCAGGTGAGAAACTGTTATAACTTGGTTCTTTTTACAATGAGATGGATGGCTGGATCATGAACTTACTACTTCATCTACTGTAAAGAGGAAGGAAGTCCAGTCTCTAAACGGTGTTGTTCAGGGTTTAAAGAATCACTTGTATGACAGTGTGATTCTTTGGAGCAGGGTATTGACTTGTAGTGGGCCAAAATAATGCATTTCCCCACATTTATCGTCTTCCTATACCTTAAACAAGTCTGATTTAATGTAAAACCAACACGAGGACCAACAAGAAAAGTGCAAATCCCCCAGAAAGACTGTGAGTAAAGCACCGTATGTAAGAGGAGGTTAAGAGTACTAATGCAACGCTTCGTCAAAAAGATGGAATTTTGATCAAAAAGTATGGGCCATGCGCCGTGTAATTTAAAGAGCGGTTTCTATGGAAACAAATATTCCCAAAACTAAAAAATAAATAATAACTAAATTACCAAATGAAACATTCACATCTCATTTACTTAAATGGTATTAAAATAAATGTTCTAATAATTCTAAAAAAAAAAAAAAAAAAAAATGAAAAAAAAAAGTAAATGGAAGTTAAATAAAAGAATACATTTTCTAAAACGGCAGTTGTTGTTTCTCAAAAGGGTATTCTAAAATGTAGTTTTATGCTTTGAATATTGAGCGGGTGGATGGTTAGAAATAGCTTTATTCTCGGAGGAAGCCGAGAGAACGTAAGTATTTGAAAGGCAGACACTAGACAAATCCTACTATTTTTAAAGCTCATGGAACATTTGGAGTTGGCAGCTCTGCCGATTTGGTGTTGACCTTCAGAAACCTACGTCTATAGCAA
Organism: Pelodytes ibericus; assembly: GCA_036172795.1. Classification (NCBI taxonomy): domain Eukaryota; kingdom Metazoa; phylum Chordata; class Amphibia; order Anura; family Pelodytidae; genus Pelodytes; species Pelodytes ibericus. The sequence continues at coordinate 74,069,438 of CM069865.1, read as the reverse complement.
AAAAAACTATATAAAAACATGTTGATGCATCATTCAAAAAGGCAGTTTTAAAAGTTCAGGTAGAAGTGAACTTCTGCCTGGTTAAAACTACATTTGGGTCTTAGTATCGTCTTTAAGATGGGTATTTGCCAGATAAGTCTTTACAATGACGTCAAAAAAAAAAAAAAAAAGATTTGCGATTGTGCTTCAGAAATAAAACTTAAAAAAAACACAACACATGAACATAATGAAGGTAAAAAAAAAAAAAAAGTGACCGTGCAGAGTGGCCAGTTACTGATTGGCCAATAAACAGCATTAATTGCTCTCAAACCATACACAGGAGTAGCGAACTGAATACTTAACGCGGCTAGTTCTTCTCTACACCTTTAAATGAATGTTCCCTCTTAAGAGAAATATTAATACACACATATTAACAGTTAAGAACATGTCCTCATAATCTACAGTAGCATAGTTTGTGTATCTGTCTACCAATATAAATTGCCGTTCTCTTGGTTTTTTCCCCCAGTGACCATTTCATGAATTGGGTACTCACTTAATATCATCCCTAGACGCGGCTTACGCTGTTTTTTTTCCTGCTGAATACGTATTACTTAGTATGAAAACAATGCTTTTAAAGTAAAATGGCCTGCTTAAATGGGATGCTTACATATTACTGCTGCCCGAATAAATCTCCAGCAACTCCTCAGAGGGAATAATTAGAGGGATTGCAGAAGGTATACAGGTTTGTTAGGAAGTGTCCTATTGAGAATGACGGAGCCTGGGGTAGGTTAACCCAAATCACTTCTTCGAGTCCGCATAGTACTATGGTCATCAATTACACATTGCACGAATAGTTATTATCTTGTTTATGAACCTTTTAGAAAGAGCAGGGGAAACATCTGCTGTAAGCGATCAGACTGAAAAGATTGCAGTAATAAGATTCTGGAACTGGGGAACCATACACCCAAATCATGGTGATGTGTGTGGGTAAGACTTTGAACATCTCCAGAATGCACTCCACAGAGATGGCATTATATATATATATATATATATATATATGAGAGTTCTTTATTCTCAATCCAATCAGTGCTCCCTTATCGTATTACCAACTCCATACGACATCTGTGGCGCAATTTAACACCGCACACACATTCTCATTACACGTCGGGAGGATGGCTTTTTTTTTTTTTTTTAAAGGCGATTTGATAATTTGTTGCTGCGGCATATTGCGTTCAAAGTTTAAAAAGGCCATCACTGTGAAAGTTTGGAGCGTTTTCCCAGGAGTGAAAGTGAATGGCTATTAGAAATAAGAGGTCCAGATACAGAGCATCCTTTCTAACTGTTCATGGTTTAGAATAAGTCTGCATATCTAGCCTCCACTTTCTTTGATATTAATGAAACCATGTTAATTAAGCCACCAGGAAATACCACTGAAGGGTTATATTCAATATCCATGATATTTCAGTCATCCTCATACCTTGTGTGCTGGTTAGCGACCCTTTCAAACACCCAACATCCCCCAATGCAAAGAAAGGAAAGCCGAACAGTGGGTGGTCTTCTCTAGTGGGGTGGTAATCTCTAGCGGGGTGGTTTGTGAAGTGTCAGGGCTACTACAAACCTCTGCATTTGAGCAGAATTAATGCCCCCCCCCCCCCCCAAAAAAAAAAGGTTACATTTGTGCTCTTAAAATATATATATCACTCACAACGCTAGCCACTTCACTCCACAAGCAGTGCTTTTTGGTAATTAATTTAAGCAAGATAAAGGTGTACAGCCACTGTAGCCGTCTGACATTAATATTCATGGCGTGCGCTCTCAACGTCTATCAATCTATCTCAACGCAATTTGCTTCGATTAGCCTCATTCTGAAGAATGTCTTTATCTAAAGCTTCCTACCACCTAGGTATCTCGCCATCGTCTTCCAGGAGACATAAATACAAGGTTTATTTGTCATTTTAACTTTGGTCTGGTTCACTGCTCTTTTTCAGACGACGGATACATATTGTTGATAACTGAACGCTGTGTGTGAATTGAGCAAGCCGTAAAAGTAGTATAAAAATGTTCTCTGGATTGGTGGTGGGGGATAGAGGTTGACATTGATATTAGGTAACAAGTTTTTTGGGGGGTTCGTGAGTCAAGTCTTGTAATGCCCTATAGCATCTGTGTTCCGTGATGCATCATATATAACTATTGTATTTGTGAAAGCACATTTTCCCCTCCTTCAACTTTCCTTCCAACATCCTGGAACCGTCTTCGTTGAAGGTGGACGTTTGGCTATGAACATACTGTATACATTTACCTCATTATCTATATGGTTTCAACACCTCACTAAAATGGTTAGCATTTCAGAGACTAATGTGCTCCCCAGACATTAATCACGCTGGTCGCACAATGACACAATTGTGGTACTGATGTCATGGTATTATCACAGATGTTCATTAAAGGCCAATGTAATTAGAGAAGGTGATTCCTTACACACATCCTTCCCCCACCCCCTTGGGGATATCCTACCCACTGGACTGAGTATATAAAACAAGGGAGAATTCTATTTACAAATAGGGTAGGACAACACTGTAAATTCAACATATATGGTAAGGGATGCAACATGCACTAGGTAGGTATTTGAAAGTAAGGTTAATAATGAGCACCTGTCACTACACATGGACCCTTTTGGAGGAAACACCTGCTGCACGTCGACACCCGTTAAAACAAAGCAAGGACCGCCATCAGAAAGTATGGGGCCCCTTACAGAACAAATGGTCTGGGCTCCTAATCCATTTCTCCTTTTGGTCTTACCCCCACATCCCTTGCCATAGCACCACCTTGCACACTCAGGACTTGCCCCAGCACCCACATTGAAAACCTAGAACTTACCCCATCACACACACTGCAAGCCTAAGACTTGAGCATCCTAGAGCATGACCCAGCACCCACATTGCACACCCAGGAATTACCCCAGCGCCCACACTGCATACCCGGAAGGTCAGGTGACCCCTGACGCTCTGACCTCAAAACACACACGCGGGAAGCACGAAAGGCAGCATGGGAGGATGTCTGTGCACCCAGACATCAAGCTGCCTGCTCCCCAGGTTAGCGCCTCTGCCAGCAAGCTTTTAAAATTCTAGTTTTTTTTTTGTTTTCAACCATGACAAATGTAGCGTTAGCTAGTCTTAAATATTTATACTTTATTTATTTAAATTGATTCTTTTAAAACTTCTGTGTTTCTGTACACTTTTTTTTATTTATTTTTTTATAACAGACAGCCTTTCCACAGATAACTTGCACGGGTTTCAAAAGCAGCGGAAGCGAGCTAGTTGTGAAACGTGATACAAATAATTATAGCGGCAAAAGAGCAGCAAAAGGGAGAGACCAGGGCACTCAGGAAAATCAATTTAAAGAAGAGAGTTTCCATCTGAAAATGTCAAGCTAGTTTTGAAATGCAGAGTCAGGCGTCTGTTTACCCATTTCCCTGACAGAACATCCATGAAAAACATAAGAAGGGCACAGTGTTTTAACAGGGAGAGTACAAAAGTGAAAAAGTAAGTCAACTGACATCCAATTTTCCCATTTTTTCCCCTTAACCCCTAGAAAACCGAGTAAATTGTGAAAGTTATTGTTTTCCCTCTTTTACAACGCACTGAGAATTTTAAAAATAAATATATTCCATATTTTGGGATATATATGTATACTAGGTTTTAAAATAACTGTGATTATAGTTGTATAATATATATAAAAATACATGGATAAATATATTTAGTATAACACTTTTTTTTGTAATAAATCAGAGTACAGTATACCTACTGAAGACTGGGAAAGAGCAGGGTAGATAGACTAACAGTATGCAACCAATGGGAAACGGAATCTTTGTCCGAGTTTTCTCCCATTGGCTGCATGGCATTCTAGTTTAGAACACTGGCATGCAGATAAAAATAAAAAGTTATACTGTAGTAGGTTAACAACACAGGAATGTGTCGACAAATCCTTAGAGAATACAATTATAAAAAGACTGATATTGGATGTATCACACCGCATTAACCACAAATGCTTTCAGCAAGATTTTTTATTTTTTTTAATGTGTTTTGATTGCGTAGTTTTACCGTTGTTACGATAAAAATAGCTGGGAATTATAACCAGCCATTCCAGCTGGGAGAGCATCTACCTGTCGACTAATTCTAGGTTTAAAAATAAATATTAGGCCCGGTTAAAAATGTTTATACGTATAAATAAAAAATAAAGAAAATCACTTAACATTTAATTACATTCATGTGCCATTCCAGTCGATTAATGTTCTACAATAAACTGCAGGGATCTTTCTTGGGGATTTGTGCCTTGGCTTAATATGGATTCCCTTCCCCCTAACATCCTGCTTGGACGGGAGAATAATGGATCCCAATTTTAAAAAATTAGAGAAGGCACTTCCCTACGCTGTGTTGTTGTCTGCCCCATTAGACTTAAAATGATATACAGACTATGAGCCAGATTCTGATAATGTCAAACAAACAAACAAAACACTATATAAAATGGAGAGTGGAACAACAGAGTGATGCGCGCATGGAGGTACCTCTGATCCAATAGAGTCTGAATCCACAGTTCATGAAGCGTGGGGCTTCCAGGTTTAGCTCCACGCTTCTAGTTTAAAAGCCCCGTCTGATTTTCCACCAAGCTTATTTTAGCAAGTGGTGCCAGCCTTCCTCTGGACACCTTCTCCTCACAATGCAAGGCCTACGCATGTCCAGGGTCAATCTACCTCTTCCCACCCTGAACTTCCCCATTCTTCAGGGAAAAAGCGAGATGGAGATATTTGGTCCACGGTCCCACTAACATTCTTGGGTATGACCGCACACAGATTACACAAATCGCAAGAGATACGGGCATACACTGGCCAAAAAACAAACAAACACATATTGTGGATCGGGTGCCACCAGACCTGTATTTTACGGACAGGCCGGTAAAAAAATTGGCTTGACGCCAATGTTAAGTCTATGGAGGTAGTCAAAAAAGCTTTTTTTTTCCACAATTTTTTTTTTTTAAGACAACTGAAGGATGAAAAACAAAATAAATAAGCCATTTTCTTCCCTTGTCTAATCTCCCACACAAGATGCATGGGAATACGATAGTGAGCAGTGCAGATGAAAGGGGAGGGGTAGAGGACTCTGGCAAAAGCAATATTATGACATCAGTCAAATCAATTTGCCCCAGTCAGGCTTTTACAAGTCCAGCGCTCACACACACACACACATACACAGTCATTGCTTTTATGGGAACGGACTATAATATATCACCAAGCACTTAGCAAATAAACTAATCAGCACAGAATAAAGTCACAAAGTGCATTTCTGACATGAAATCTATTCGCGAAGGAAAGCCTAATAAAAATGAACACACACACACCTAAATACACACTTAAAAAGACAATAAAAACATTTAACCTTTGCTTCCTTGAAGGAAGTAAGGGTTAGTAAAAAAAAAAAAAAAAATTTAAAAGTGTTCCCGTCCAAGTAAACCCAACTTGTATTTTTATAGGTACACTTGTGTTTATGCTTGGCTCTGCCTCAGAGCTGAGGCAGACCTGTCTGGAGTACCGGCACTTGCACAGCTTGTCTGATTGGGGTCTGTTTTCACTAAGGGGTCTCACGGTCTGCCACCATCATTTTTAAAGGTGATCAACAGAAGGGACCTAGTACTAGCAGTGCGAGAGGAGTCACCGATCTGGCCGGGCTGCCCGAGAAAAAGTTCATGCCAGTTTATCCTCATACTAGGGACCAAAAAAAAAAAAAAAAAAGTACTGTTTAATTGAAAAAGTGCATCAAGGGTAGACATTTAAATAGAGATACTTAGGAAAAATTCATACTCCAGGGCTCCATTGGGTACCCAAAAACATAGAATGGCCTTCAGTATTAAGTATCCATTTTTCAGTAGCCTTCCTGATGGCGACGTGGTCACCTTAGCTGGGACCTTCTGGCTTTCTGTTCATAGGGTTGCTACTTTAGGCTTTGCTTCCAAAAAAAGTCCCGACCATGCTATTGACTCAAAACATTTTAGCAACCTGTCTGTAAAATGCCAGCTTGGTATTACACTTACTATTTGTAGGTTTTGTCGTCCATTGCACAGAGTTGTGGAATATAATGGGGGCATTTTGCACATATTTTTGTTTATTATGAATAGCAGTGATATATTAGTATACAAATTATAGGCCTGTCTTTTCAGAGAATCAGAACCTGCAGCAATTGATGTCTCCAAGAGGGGGCGCCAATACAACTTCTCCCTTAATAAACAGATATAAATGTATATACTATAAGTAGATTCCTTCTGGTCATTATATTAAATCCGGTGGGATTACTCTGGGGAATACCAAATCCATATCTCAGATTGCAAACGGAACAAGTATTTAACCAATCGGGCAAAGCCTGGCAATATAGGATTAAATCCCATTACTCCAGAATATCATTCTTCTTATTTGTAAGATGCTCTTTAAATTTTCCCCCTAGTACAACACGGCAACATGTCAGTGACATCCACACAATGCACCAGATTCTAAATAAACAATTTTCACAATTTCCAATGACAAGTGAACATCTTTTACATTCCTTAGTTGAACCTTGTACTGACAGACGCATAGCAAATTACCGACAACAGCGACGTACGCAAACAGACATTTTAACTGGCTGTTGCTAGGAACAGATGGCATTTTTGCTGCCTTTGTGCGAAGACTGAAATGAGCCGGAGATCTTAAAATGATCTCCCCCTCGTCCCTATAAAAAAAAAAAAAGTAGCATATTAGAATGAACAGAATGTTTTACCTTGGAGACAGATTCTGTGAATGGTTCATTGGTAGGATCAATTAAATTTAATTTATTTAACTTTTTTTTTTTTTAGTCTCCAAGAGAAATTAGTTGGTAGACAACAAAATTACCAGCACAGGGAACATGATATGTAACCTTTTACATGCCACTACAAAGAAGCTACGTCTTAATCTAGCCAGACCCTTATCAATAATACAGACCTTTCATAAAGTCACAGACTTTCGTCTATTTTTCATTGGCTCATTCGCCAATTTAAAAAAAAAAAAATCATTTCCTCACCCGTCTGCCCACCTGACGGAGGTACCAAATTCTTCCTGTGCTCTCGGAGAAAACACCTATTCGCCAACCAACTTCCTGCCCCCACAGGAAGTTGGATTGGAGGAGCACTCCGGCCAATGCCGATTCTCCACCTTTGAAAACTCGATTATGGGTAATGTCATTTTGGGATAAATCAGACAGTACTCTACTTAACAATGTGGGTTCTTGCACCCGGTTTACATACATATTAATCTGTGTAGATTTAAATGGACAGCCGGTCATAATAAGCACAAAGGACATAGACGGGACGGGACGGGGGATAATGTATCTCTGAGCAATGCCGTAGTCTAAAAAACATTTTTTTTTATTATTATCTGTGTGAGTCATCCCCCAAAAAAGCAGTTTAAGTTGGACGACATTGCACAGTGAAACCATTTTTTCCATTTGCTAGCTATATTAAAAATATATCTTCAGAAGGCACTAGAGGCATCTCACGGAGGTCAACCTGCTCAACATGTGTGCAAATCAGACATCAGAGATCTGCCCAAGGCAGCTCATAATACTAAACACTCTGTATGAATCAATAAGGTGTTTGATTTCACTACTGAAATCTCTTGGTTGTTCGGATCCCTGCAAAGCTGGGTATTCTGGAGTTTGCTTCCATGAAAGCAGTAGCACTCTTTGAAAGGCTAAGTGCTTTGTCAGATTTGTGTTTCCTCTACTAGAAAGACATTTTCACAAATGAAAAGCAGTACCAAGCGCGTTGCCATCACCTTAATTAAAGGGACATGCTAAGTTTGATGCATGTGGTAGTGTTTAACCTATACACTGCAGAGGTTTATTTTTTACTCAAACATGCATGCAGGAAATTCTTTGAAACCCCTTTCAAAGTTTTCTGTCCTACACTTCATTGCTATATAAACAGAAAGGAGTGTAAGCGAGAGGTTCAAACTTCCATTGAATATGTTCAGCTAGTAATTTTCTCCCTCATTTTATTTTTCACAGCAGCGATTGAGGGATGCAGGCCAGTTGACAGTACAGACCATTAAGCATCTCCATGGTAGACCTCTGATTGGCACTTGGGGGATGCTTGGAGAGCCTAATATTTCATGGTGGAAGGACAAGACTCCAGGAGAAAGCCTGCAAAAATGACTAAACCTGTAACAGTAGGTTACAATTGGAGAGCTCATTTGCTTTTTGCTGCCCATATTATATAGCAGTGGTATGAGCACTGTGGGGGAAAAACCACACTGCTGACATGTCTGAGATGTATGGATATATAAAGACACTGAAGTATTGTTAAACAAAACAGACACACACATACAAGTACCTGTAAGGCTAGAATTGTACATGGTTTATATAAAAAAAAAGTGTTTTTCAATAAACCTCAACATCACTGTAGAAAGTCAAGTAAGAAGTGCCGTAAGACATAATATAAGACATGATATAACCAATAAGCCCGAGCCCAGGGTTAACCCTGGACTCATTCTATACAGCCTGAAGGCTACACATTTAATCTGAGGTATTGGGGAAACTCCTCCATATCTTCTCACCTAATTTAGAAGCAAGGAGGGAGTCTCCTTACAGATGTAACCCAGGGAAGACACACCAGCGGGAGTGTTCCACCCTAATCACCTTTTGCCTCAAGGTTAACTATAGAAGCTTGGGACTGGTACACAGAGCTTGCAATTGAAGACAGCAGGTATTTATAGTAGCAGCAGGTGTCCAGCAATGGCCCGGGGAGATATGCCAAAAGAATAGACAGGGAATGCCAAGGTCCATTAACCGAGCGGGTAGTCCGAGGAGGCCAGTTCCGGGACACAAAATGGGAGGTAGCCAAGGTCTGTACACAATTCAGGTACTCCATGAAGCCAGGATCATTCACAGGACAAGAACTCAGTAGTGCCAGGGTCAGTACACCGTACATTCACCAACACCGCCCCTCCCTTGATGACACCAGACTCGCACCTCCTGGAGTGAGCTACAGATGCACTCCAAGACTAGGCAACAAGCAGCCATTGGGAAAGCCATACAGGAGACGAGACCCCGCTCCGGCCAGCTCAGTGTGGCATCGAGATAGGTTGTAGCAATGGTAGTAGCATACCCTCCCAACTCTACTACTATCCCATCATCCCGACCTCAGCCTCCAGTAGACACTTTAATCATGTTCTAACGACCTTCACAGACCCTGCCATGGACACCTATGTCCTTGTATTGACACTTTTCCTATCCCTGGGAATAAGCCTAATGGTTGGGTAAACTATGTACTTAGGTTGTAATATACAGCGCTACGAAACAACGCAGTATATCGAGTTGTATTAACTTTATAAACACAAGTAGGTTTCCTGAAATGCTAATAACCCATTTTATGCTAATCTTCCACCCATTTTATGCTAATCTTCCCTTAATGATACACTGAATTCCTTTCCTACAAGAAGCCGAGTGTTCATCAAAGCAAGCCGATACATCCACATTCTGCAGGACAATAGACCATATTCATCAAACAGCTGATATTATCTCCTGCGAGCCAATACCAGTCCATGAAACCTTATTTCATGAAACCTTATTCCACGGAGTGATTTATGAAAGTGTCGAAAAGACCTCACTGCTGTATGAATCAAGCTCATCCACATAACCAAGCATGGGGTGATATTTCCTCAAGTGGGATCTTATTTGAATAGCTATATCCCTAAAACCTGCTCCCTTTACATCATTCTCTCTCGCCTAGTGGAACAAATGATATGGTTCCAATGTAATTTACATACCGCTGACAGGAGTATACCTAATGCAAGCCTTGCTATTTCACGTTACATCCCTCAAGATCAGGGGTCTCCAAAAATTTCAGTATGAGGGCCACATTGTACATTTTACACATTTCCACTGGCCAAAGTAAAAAAAAAAATATATAACTCAACTTTTTAGATACGTAATAAAAATAGTTATTGACAAAGTACAGTTCTTGTTTTTATTTCCATCCTCTGCACCCACATAGCACCCGGGACTTACCCCAGCACCCAGGACTTGCCCAGTGAACCTAAGTTTAGAACTCAGGCCTAATGTGCCACCTGTGCACTGAGCGCTGGGATGTCATGCGATACCCAGTGGTCAGATCATCCTGTGCGGCAACAGGGGGCGGACCAAGCAGTCTGGGCCAATGTCGCTGGCACAGACTAATTTCCCTTGCGCCACGCTCCCCTACACTCTGAAAATAAAAAAAGATGACCAGGGAAGTAAAAGGAGGGGGAAAGCCAGCCTGAAAGTAGCTGATGCCAGATAAAAACTGCCAGTAAGTCATATTTTGGAGATCCCTGCTCTAGATTGTAAAACAGACTGATGCATACGAGCTTACAGAGTCCCCTTCTATGCTCTGTAGTAGCGCTACGTAAATTGCTGGCATTATACAAATTAATGTTAACATAATGTAATTTATTATATGGTTCGTGGCAACAAAGTATTATTGTTCTCGGCACTGGATAGTAGAGATTATCATTATTAACCAGGTTTCAAACCAGTTTAAACCTTAGATGGATCAGAAACAAAGTGCTCCTTGCCAGGAATAGAACCTGCAAATGTAGGCTTTAACTTGATCAGCAGGAACATTCCATTGGAATCAAAGATCTACTAGTTTGCCCAAGCATTGCTTTTTTTTTTTTTTACACACTAGATTTCACTATTGCAAAAAAAAAAAATAACATTTAAAAGAAATACACTGGAGTAAATCAAACCTCCTCGATTATAATTATTTGTATTTTTATTTATATATTTTTTTAGAATAATTTCTCTTTAAGCGTTCTGTAAACTTTCCGGCGGCTCTTTGCCAGATTGGTTTCCGAGCATTGCTTCATAAGACGTGCGACCTCCCGCAATGACTGCAGACATGGTCCTCATTAGCTGATCAGCGCATGGGGGACTCACTGTTGCTCTCTTACAAAATGATTAGCTAATGAAGATTGACAGAGGCCATAGAGAGTAATGCACGGTCACTTGTGAATATGACAGCCAGCTCAAGGTGAAAAACATCTCATTTGTTCGTCTTGACTCAACGGTTCTTATTAACACGTGTAAGAGTCGCTCTCCTTTCACACTCTCGGGGTCAAAACGTCTATCGGAACACTGCCTTATTGGACAGATTTACAGCTGTATGAGGATAGTTCAACTCCAGACAGGAAGTCGCTATAGGAAGGACAGAAAACAGATTTATTACGTACGTTTAAAACTATATACCACTTGTGTTAGATTTGACTTTAGTTACACTTTTTTTTTTTCCTTTTTAAAATTTCTTTTTTAACATACAAAATATTGCATGGGGGGGTGTGGTAAAATTACATTTCACCGGGCCCAGATATAACAGCCAGAGGCACTAAAACATTGCTTTTACTGCAAATGTAGAAAAAACAAAACAGATAAAACATGATCCATTAAGCTATCATACCAGCACAATGAATACATAATTTTCCCCACAGTTGCCAACAGTCCTGGATTTACTGGGACTGTACAGTTTTTCATCGGAGGTCCTGTCCAGTCCAATCCAGGTTTGTCCCGTTCCTGGCTTAACTGTAGCCTATTCACAGCGCTTTTGGAAACTATGTTTTTGTGTTCTCTATCAATTGTTTATATTGTGAATATACAGAAAAAAACAAAGGTTTAGGTGACTAAGTAACTTTAACATATACAGACAACAGGTTATAGTTTACAACAGGGCTTAACAAATATTTGTGGACAGTGGGAGACAAACAGGCAAACTGAGAATATTTTAGAAGCCAGGGAAACTTTTTCTTAGGAGAGAGACATGGTTCATTGGCTCCTAGGATCTGTCAAATACTGGATGATAATGAATTTAAAATAAAAAAATAAAAAAACAAAATTCACTTCTCCCTTAATAAAGTTTTTGTGAACTATTCAAAATGTATTCAACCCCCTAGGGATGCCTCTCTTTTATTGGTTTGTGTGCATGTGAATCATGCAGATGGATACTGTGGTCACCTCTTGGGCAGGCCCCTGCTAATCTTTTCTTCTAGTGTGTCTACATTTCCGCAAGCTATGTTTGGCTTGCCCATTGTAAAATGCGTTGGAAAATAATACTGGTCTGGAAAGAAATATATATGACTTATATAAAAACAAAACTCTTACAATACCATTGAAAGAATTACATGTGCTTGTATTTCAGATCTTGTTCCACAAATCTCCTACAACTGGTAGACTGTATACCAAGCGACGGCCAGAATAGTTCTGGTTTATGTTGAATCGATGTATAATCCATCGCACAGACTCATGAGATCAGTCTACCGCAAGAAAGATTATTGCACAAGGATAGATTTCGCAATTCTAAAAGCCAATGTAAATAACCCAGCAATGTTAAAAATGTAATCATTCATGCCATACTCAAGCAACAATAAAACTTACTGAAAATAGCTATAAAGTATAAACATGTAAAAACATTTTTTATATGTTACTAAACAGTAAAATAACTTACTCCCTGCGCATAATCTTCGATGGAAAACACTTTGTTTTGGAAAAACGCCAAAGAGTAATTTCGTTTTGCTCAAAGTTGCTCCTTGTGTTCTTAGTTCTATGCACTATAGTTTTATTTTATAAAATAAATAAATAAATAAATAAATAAAATAGAAACCATAACAAAATGAAAAAATAAAAGATGGTTGTGATTTATAGAAAACGAGTTATTTTTTGCTCGATTATAAGACGACCCTGATTATAAGACGACCACCCAAACTTTGTATATTCCTTTAGGAAAAAAACTAAAAGCCTGAATATAAGACTACCCTATAGGAAAAAAAGTTTAACTTGTATATATGTAAATTGCTTTTTAATATTTAATAACAAATTTATATTATACAAATGCATTTCTTGGTTTTTATTTCCTTTTATGTGCCAATGCGGCCTCTCTCCCCCTCCCCCAGCTATCTCTCCCTCCCCCTCCCCCCCCTCCCCCCAACATTCTCTCTCCCCTCCCAAGCCTCGTCTCTCTCTCCCTCCCCCCCAAACTTCTCTGTCTCTCTCCACCTCCCTCGTCTCTTCCCCCCTCCCCTTGTCTGTCTCTATACCCCCTTGTCTCTATCTATCCCTCCTCCCCTTTTCTCTGTCCCCCCCTCCCCTTTTCTCTCTTGCCCCTCCCTCCCCTTGTCTCCCTCCCTTTTTCTCTCTTCCCCCTCCCTCCCTCCCCTTGTCTGGACCCGGCTTCATCATAGAAGTCCCATACTTAGAAAGTATGACACTGCAGTACTAGTATTTTTTAATTAAAAATAAGTCGCTTTTCACCTACAGTTGTTCATTAAGTGAGCCATGGAAAACAAGGGAATGTTCCTGTATTTAATCAAGTTTAGAATTTTACCCCAGAATTATTCTCTTATTATATTTGTGTTGTAGATTCAAGGTTTATTGGTTCGTGTGTGTGCGCGCGCCTGTTACATTTTGGAAATTAGAGACCTCTAAACAAGAATAGAACTGCCACGTCATTTAAAGATTTACAAGTTGTAATAAAAATGTGACCTTATAACAAAGCCATTGTTAATTCTAAGCCGGTAGATTTTTTTTGGACGGCTTCCCAGGGGAAGCTAGGCTGGAGGTTTTGAATTTGCATGTTTGATTGGATCTTCTAACACACACATGCTTTATATACAAAGGATAAAAAAAAAATGTTCATCGAGGACATTAGTGGAAAAGGTATGTTTTACAATGTCTTTAAAATAATTGATTAACAAATATTGTAGTAATTAGCCATTATGAGATCAACTGAACAGTGAAAGTTCATGGAAGACCGGGATTACATTTAATCTTGGCTACAGCAGCTCCATGTGCAACTGCTGCAACGGGACATCTTTAGAAGTATATCAAGGTGATCTAGAACAAGTGCTTCTCACAACGGTCATCAAGTACCCCCAACAATCAAGAATTTGGGGATTACCCAGTTGTGTTAAAATAACAGTTAGGGATCCCACACTAGGCGACATACAGTCTTATTTAAAAACAACAGGGTAATCCCGAAATCCTGGACTGTTGCGCATACTTGAGGACAGGGGTGAGAAGCACTGGTCTAGAAGACTTATTTTTAGCAAAAATTATTTAGGGGGGGGGGGGGGGGGGCAATTGGGACACAGAAAATAAAGCTCGGTTGAACTACGCCTTTCAAATAATCCATTGAGATGTATTACACCCACACACTTGTCTACGAATATGTCCAAAGTGACTCACATTAGAAGATGCAATTTTAACATGAAGACGTTTTAAAAATGTACTGGAACATGCAAGCAAATCAAGTACAAATGAACAAAATTCTATAGCATAGAAGGAAAAAAAAATTTGAGGGAATGGTCAAAAATTTAAAAATTAAAAAGCCTGAAATATATTTTTACAGTCAACAATATGAAATTAGTCCTTCCTGCGCTATCAACTGTATGTAGTTTGAATTAATTAGCAGAGAGCAGAGCTGACGCTTGTGTTTATTAAAAACTGTGCAAAAACAAATTCCCGGAAAGGCAATTAAAGTGATCGGCAATGGATTCTAAATATTGTACTAAATAAACTTTACTAACTGTCTTGCACAAAGCAATTAGACAACACAGATAGTGCGGCAGGCAAGGGAAAGGTTGTTACCGCTGTGCAGGTTTTACAAGATCTACTGAAAGGATCCGAGCCCCAGATTTCATAAGCCAATGAAATCATCTCAGTCAGAAATAAAATTGCAATTGTCCAGTTAAAGACCAAAGATATAAATTCTATCCTCAAAAACAACATTGTACAGAATCCAGATGCCAGGAGGGAGGAAGGGGAATACTAGTTATTTGGCACCACAGCAAGTTTCTATAGTGCAGCCGTCCTGGTTGGCAAAGATCACCGACACTGGGGGTCATCCTAATTATTTGGAACCACAGCAGGGTTCTATAGTGCAACCTTCTTGGTTGGCAAAGATCAACAACATCGGGGGGCATCCTATTTATCTAGAACCACAGCAGGGTTCTATAGTGCAACCTTCTTGGTTGGCAAAGATCAACAACATCGGGGGGCATCCTATTTATCTAGAACCACAGCAGGGTTCTATAGTGCAACCTTCTTGGTTGGTAAAGATCAACAACATCGGGGGGCATCCTATTTATCTAGAACCACAGCAGGGTTCTATAGTGCAACCTTCTTGGTTGGCAAAGATTAACAACATCGGGGGGCATCCTATTTATCTAGAACCACAGCAGGGTTCTATAGTGCAACCTTCTTGGTTGGCAAAGATTAACAACATCGGGGGGCATCCTATTTATCTAGAACCACAGCAGGGTTCTATAGTGCAACCTTCCATGTTGGCATAGATCAACGGTGCTGGGGTCATCCTACTTATCTTGAACCACAGCATGATTCTATAGTGCAACCTTCCATTTTGGCATAGATCAATGGTGCTGGGGGGCATCCTGCTTATCTTGAACCACAGCAGGGCAATATATAGTAGAAACCTTCCTTGTTGGCAAAGATCATTTGGGACAGACTGGTGAACTAGAAAGTAACTAACCCTTACAGATCTAGATTTCTTTTTGGAAACCGTTTGAATTTGAGCCTCATTTTCTATTGGTTTTCCCTTTAGCGATGAAAAAAAAAAAAATATATATATGTAAAGGCTTCGTAAGCAGTCCGTTTTTAAAGGCATCTAAACATTGCTTACATTGTGAATGTAGATAATAAAAAATAAAAACGTCAAAATGAGCTATACACTAAGTTAGATGAATTTTAAGCCAATGCATAAAGTTAGAGAAAAATTTGTTTGAGACACATGTGGCGTATACGGGTTACAACCTCATCTTGTGGCTCGATGTGCAAATTAACTACTTTAAAATATGTAATTTTCCTATAAAAGCCACAAGATGAAATATATTTATCGAAGTTCATGCATTGCTTAGGTGATGGGGTCTCTTTAAAATGTGTGTCTTAGAGATGTGTATGTTGGACTATAGCATCCTCTTTGCAAAGTCACGGCAGTCGATCTTGTAAACTGCCTATGTGCCGAGACTAAATATTTCAAGCTTCATTTGCCTTCACAAATAACCCTAAAAGTCTGAAGCCAGTTTCAACAGGAGATTAGCTCTTCCACCACATCCGACTTGTCCAAACACAAGGAACTCAATCTAATGAACAGCAAGAGACAGATCTACGACCAATTACCGGTGAGTTCCTGTACGTAAACATTCTGTAATTATAAGCTACCTACTTCGATACATCGTCATTTTGAGCAAAGCCGAGAGGATGGAGAAATCGTGTTGAGATGGAGACCGAGACGAGAAAAAACTGCTTTCGAGAAAAACCTGCTTTCATCCGCATACGAGCAAACAATTACACGGAGTGACATATGATAACCACTACCTGTCATGAAGCACAGCATGACATTTTTGTATCCTAGGAGTTAAAGATTGCAAATAATAAGCAAGGAAGCAATCAGAACTATGATCTTAAGAAACTCAAGTGGTGTGAAACAGTCAAAGCCCAAGGGATGGAAAATAAAGTATTTATTTTGCGGAGGAAGGTTTAAAGATCAAATAATAAAGAGGGAAAAGAAAGAAAGAAAGAAAAAAAAAAAAAAAAAGGAGTAGAGATCAAGATGCATCTTATGTCACAAGCCGGGAGAGGAAACTGCAAAGACTGAAGTTGCTGTGGACGATTAGTCTCATGATAAAGTCAGACTCTTAGACGCGCAGAGTATTGTGGGAGACCAATACACTGCTGTCGCGTTCTCAAAAAAAAAGTTGGGATTTTGAGGGGTTAAGGAAAGGTAGACACTGATGTTTTGGAAATTAAAGGTCCATCTTCACAATCAGAATTTATGTATGTGCACAGTACTCCAAATTAAAACTATTGATAGAATTTTTGTTTCTATATAGACAAAAAAGAAAAACGGCACACCCTTAATACACTCTTGCTAACAAGGTGCTCACTCCCTCCAGTGACCTAGTGGAAAAGAGGTCAAGATAGCATCGGGTCAGGGGATGGCATGTTTTATCCCTGCAATGTTATTGTTTTGCCTAACCGGATCAACCTGAACTGGGACTGCTAATTGATGCATTTAACATATTAATGCCTTTAAAATATAAAATGGCATACCCTTTTTAAAAAAATTAAAAAAATACAGAAGTGATGGGGAAGTGCACGTATAGAACTCCCTGGCTTGGGTTAGCTTTGAAAGATCCATTCTCCGCCCATCGTTGACTTACATATGTCAAGCTGACCACAATGAAGATTTCAGGCACCAAAACCTTCCCCATCGCTTAAGCAGAAAACAAACCGATTCCGTAATCTAAGATCAAACAGGATCCTCTGCAAAGGAGCTTGCACACAGACATATAACAAAGAATCCTTCCAGCAAAAAAAAAACACATAGGCAGGTTAGGCTGACTGTAAAGTAGCTGTTGTCAGTGTCTGTACCTTGAATATCCCTACCAAGAATGCTTTATCTGGGAGAAAAGTTAAACCTTGCTATTGTGGGACAGAAAAGGACAGGTCAAGCCCAAGCACATACCCATTAGGTTGGTTTTGACTAAGTAGTTGTAACCATACACATTTAAATCAATATTTGGCAACTCAAAATACAATAAAAAGAAATAAAAAACACAACAACAAAAACCTGCTACTTATCAAGGTACTATGACTAGACTTCTACTCTTCTTTCTAATTTGCTCAAGTATTCCTTGACTCGTTCAAATTGGTGAAAAAAAAAAGGGAATTTCAATGAACATATATGGGGATGATTGAATCCTTGTTCAATATTCGGCGTGGCACATTATGTATAAATTCTGGCTTCTCCTTAACTGTAAACACCAAGAGCAGCGAGATACCAACTCATGCTGCGTTTGCACTATGACAGTGCAGACTAGAGAGAAGTTGTCTTCACTCAAAAGAAAAAAAGGTTATAAAATTTTGCAGTAACACTCACATTCCCAGGCAATATAGAATCTCATTGATTAAATTAACAAGCGGGGTAGAATTTCACTACTTGTCTCTCTCCGGACTGCAAAACGTGGTGGCTTTGCTGGAAGATGACAGGATACAGCGACTGACAATATACGTACTGAAGACGCAATCGTAACCCTGTTAAAAGGTGTTTAATAATGGCAATTTGTTGCAGCAGCTATCTGGAATATCATCACTGGCCTCAGGCCAGACAGATTTAAAAATGCAAACCAGATTTTTATACGAGACCACATTTTGCACTTACAATTTTTTCCCCCTTACACTGTGGGTTGGGTACGAAATATAATTGGAGTCATGGCATGGGGTGGAGGGGGTTGGGACACAGCCTCCATTCATAGGTGGACCAGGAGCTCATTACCAACAGAACAGGGTTATTCATTGGTGGCTCACAATCAAAACGGCACAATGAAAAGGGAGTAGAGGGATCCATCCTTCGTGGTCACATGACTCCATGTCTTTGTGGTTCGACTCCGAGGATGTGAGCAAGGATGCCCTCTCTCCCAATGCAGATATGATAGAGGGAATAAAAATAAAATTATCCCCCCCCCCCCCACAAAGTTATGCAAAGACTAAGATTATTATTACTAAAGAAAAAAATGTAATAATTATGCAAAGAAGAACTGGATGTGTTGCTTCCTCTGCCCAGCTTATCATGAGTTTAAGGAATTTTCTATTTTTGGGGTATGGGCAGGACTACTTTTTTTGGGGTTATGACTTAAATTCCATTCCTGTAAAATAAGCCATAGATACAGACATTAAACTGATCCGCGCCCACCTAAAAAAAGCATCTGATTATCAAAATATCACAATTTAATAGGGATGACACCTATCTTGGTTCACAGTTCATATAAATTGCTCATCTCTTATTATGAACAAAGAAATTAACTTGATTAACACATCTAGTGGAAACGTGTGAAGTTTCTGCATATTTTAAAACATGTGCCTAATACAACTTTTCCGTTTACGCCGCATGGATCACAGATTCCAAGACAGGATTTTGTGTATTTTTTTTTTTTTATCCTAGTACCTGAAGATTTGAAGCAGCCTTTATGCTGAAGAAAATAAATCCATAACAAGACTGGTACCGAAAACATGGACAACTGTCAGCAAAAGTCGGCAGACATGATGTTTAGAATTTTGGTTACGGATATTAATCTACATAAGACAAGGCTTTCTCAAACACCTACCTTAGCACAATGCTTCTTACAAGTGTCCTCAAGGATCCCCAACAGTCCAGGATTTCGAGATTACCCAGTTTTGATAAATCGTGCAACATATAACAGGAGTATACATATTCTTATTTAAACACAACTGGGTAATCGACAAATCCTGGACCGTTGGGGGTCCTTGAGGACAGTTTTAAGAAGCCTTGTTTTGGAGTTGTAATAGCGAATTGAATAATATACTCTATTACAATGAAATCTATGTAACACTGCCAAGGTAGTTTCTACAGCAATGCTAATAAATAACACACAAAATAACAGTCCCTTTCAGTCACTAGGTTACCCGTGTGAACAGACTAAAGATTGAAATACTAAGAAGTTCTCAAATTCTCCTTTTTAAGTAGAGCTGAAAATCTTCAAGTGTCGGTTCAGGTATCCTAGAAGGAATCAAACGCTGAACACAACAATAAATCTAAGTTTGTGATTTCACTAGTCATATATATTCACAGCAGGGACCGTTGGGAGCACTAGACCTTACCGCGCGAGAATCCCATTGAAGCCTACTGCAAAACGACTTGACCCGTAGAACAAAAAATGAATAATCTTTTATTATTTTACAGACTGCCATTTCTTACAAGATGCACAGCGTGATAGGGCTATTACAATTGGTGATATGGCCATTGAGACGCCATGGTGAGGGTGGGGGCACTCAAAGGAAACAAAAGAAGAGTCAAACCTGTAATGTGGACGGTGCGATGGTTTACTAGGACAATGGAAATCATTTTACGATATCAAGGTATCACGGAAAAGATGGTTCTAGTCCACAACATTTTTCCAGTCTTCACTACATACGAGTGTTAGATTTCCAAAATTGGCAATGTGATTGCGACCTAGATTGTCTCAATCATGCCAGTCACGTAAGAGAACATCTGTGAGAATCTGGTATGTACCTCGACACAAGACCAACGAATGTCACCATGGCCATCCTGTGCTTCGAGGCCTGGGCAAGACGAAGCGTGGCACTTCAATTCAGCATCGAATTATACCAATTTACATCACAGGTGGGTATATTAGTGTACAAACTTTGCTTAGAGTGGATTTTCCTGGACTTCGAATGGACAATCTAACTATGTTCTGTGGACCTTGCCATGGACGCTGTTGTCATAGTATAGACACTTTGCCATGTCAAGACACACCCGGGCAATACATAATACACAGCAAAGGCCTGAATATGCCGACCCCTGCTCAGAGAACCATTACTTTAGACTGGAATAACATTATCCAACACAACCATCACCTGTCCGACCCATGAATAAGCTGAACCTATTTGCCAAGAACATTTTTAGAAACCTTATCTCAAAAAGGTTTACCAAGCACTATTCGCATTTTAATTAAAACCGTAAATAACCATTTTACAACTTCACACAAAATTGTTATCTGCTCCGCGTTGCTTAGACTGATAGCTCATTTCAATTAACTATATTTTAAATGGCCGTCTTGGAGACAAATTGTTTTCCTTTTCCCTCAGACTTTCGCAAGGTACCCGAGCGCTCTCTCTTCAAAACTGCAAATTTTATGCGTTCGTGTAAAACAATCCCTGTTTGGCATGTGCTATTAAAATTAATATTCATGGAAAAGTTAAAAAAAAAAAGTAGGCCTCTGGGTAGTGTTGTCTACCCATGTGTAAAATTCTCATTTTGCCAAGACTTAATTTTTAAGCTTTTGAAATGCATGCGATTAAAAATTATCAGAATGATATTAAAGAGCAAAAAGGTTTAGCATGCTATTCAAACAATACAATATCGTGAATTCCGAGGGGAATGCAGGTTTTATTTGTATGCTAAGTTGGTGTCTGTGAATTGTGAAGTTAGCACCCCGACAGAACAGTTTCAGATAATGTTATATAAAGTTTCTATAAAACGCACAGGAGACACAAAACATTAATCTATATTTAAAAGGTATCATCAGTCTTGCAAAAATAACATAGCAGCATTAAAGAAAGACCCAGTCTAGTCCCCAAACTCGCTTTGGTGCAAGATGAAGATTACCGCTTGTATAGCGCACAGACTTTTTTTCCAGTGTAATTTGATGCAGGCATTCTGTATAAATAACATTTTTAATACTTGACTCAAGCCTTCCCCAGTGATTACTCTGCATGTTTACTGCAGGTGCGGCAGCACTGATTATATAGACACTGAGTATATAAAGTTTTGTTTCATTTAACAACTTTCTGTGATGCTGGAATAGAATACATTGTGTGGACTGTTATAGACTTGCTCTTGTACACATTAGGATCTCTTAACAGTGCAACACATTATCTAATGACATCACTAGAGAGACAACGTATTCCATTCATTTAAATGAAATTATTCTTCACTAGTTCCTGCAGCAAAAAAAATGTAAAGAAAGTAAATTTACTTTACTAGTGTGGACAGTTCAGTTTTCTTGCAAACTGCTGTAAGTTTTCAGTTTCATATAGCTGTAAGCATTTTACATTTTAAGCAATGCAAAATGTAACACATGCATTTTAAAGTACTTTGAAAGCACATTAATATGCATTAATATCTGGAAGATGCATTTTATTGCACCAGACAGTCCCTTTCAATAATCTATAACCATTAGTCCATCTAACAAAGCAATATATCTGGTTTCATTTTTTGTTGCATCATTTGTGGAACGAGAGGGATGGCTGTCGATGGACTCTGCTGCTCTCCCAGTGACCACCCAATGCATCATAATTCACCACTTCAGCTGGAGACACATTTCCATCTAAGCCTGATTGCCTTTTTTTTTTTTTTTTTTTTACATGATACATTG